>CM040176.1:9627500-10175000 GCA_022606695.1 Vaccinium macrocarpon | reverse complement strand
AGTTTCCAAAGTCATCTCTTTGGTCTTGAACATGAGATAGTGCCTGAACCCTTCCCAAGTCTCAGGAAGCTTGTGGATGACCGCAGCCACCAAGAATGGCTCACCTAGCACCATTCCTTCTGCTTTGATTTCATTTATCAATATTTGAAGTTCGTGGAGTTGTGCACTGACAGATCGCATATCCACCATTTTGAAGTCAAGGAACCGGCCAACAAGGAACTTTTTGGACCCGGCCCCGTCAACCTTGAACTTCCTTTCTAAGGACTCCCACAGTTCCTTAGCAGACTTTGCATCAATGTACAACGAATACAAAAGAGTCCTCCGATTGCATTGAGAATGTAATTCTTGCACGAGATAATCGGCGTTTTTTTCGGATATCTTGAGCCATCCGCTTTTGATTATCAGTCTCATCCTCCGCAACAACTGGGGCATCATCAGTCAAACATGCAGCCAAATTGAGAGTGGTGAGAAAGAACAACATCGTTTGTTGCCATCTCTTAAAATCAGCTCCACTCCCAAACTTTCCCGGCTTGTCCACATGGGTCATCGGAAACGTGGGAACTCCAGGGGGAGGTTTCACTGCAGCGATTTCTAAACTGGAGGAGTGCGCACATCGGTGCTTTTTCGATGCTTGACACTCTTTCGGTAGCATCGATCGACATGTTGTTCTGAAACAAGATCAAATTCATATTAGTGAACAGATCTTTACAATGTCGACAACAAGAATAGATACGCAATCTAATCTTAACTACCAACAATGGTTTAACACCCGTCACACAAGATGACTAAGGCCAAAAATTAGATCATTGCCGAGCAGTGTCAGGGCATAAGCCAAGTAGACTACTCCAGAGGCTGATCTATACACCAATCCAATGCCAAGTCGCGCACGACTGCCCAAGGCCGTAGCCATTTTTGTCATCTCATAAGTCAAGTTGCGCACTACTTACACAGGCCAAAGCCTAACAATGACTAATAATTTTCCAAAACCCACACTGTATTTTTTTTTTCTTTCAAAACACTGCTCTGTATAAATCCGAACGTTCTACCCGGAGCTCACACTGACATTGAAAAGAAATCAAATAGTATAAAAAATACACCAAGTTTTGGAAAAGGCCGGTCTCGGTTTACTTTCAGCACACAGTGCAAGCAAACAAATTTATTACTGTAGCAGGGGACCTACTACCAAGAAAAGCTCTCGGTGTTCACAAAAAATTTTCCCAAAAGAAACCAAGACAGAAGAGTAAAAGCTATAGTGAAGTTTCCGTTGAAAAAATAAATCTATCACCCTGGCACACATCCAAACGTCGAGAAACAAGAGTAATAATGCTCTGGAGGTTTCAGATTTCAAAACAAGTTTAAAAAAAATGCTAACTACACGTGTTAGCTATCAACAAAAGAAGTCTTGAAAGACTTCCACGAAGACACCCCTGATGTCTTTAAAAAAGACTAAAAGGTCAGAGACCATTTCCTCCACAACAATTCATTTCCTTGAATTTACTCTCTGTAGTCTGTACTACTATGAAGGAAAAAGGTGGTCTTCTCCAACGTAGGTATCCGGTTTCACATGGAGTATAACAAGATCAAGAGTTCTAATAAAGTGTTACAAAAACTCGAGGTAAGTTTCCTTTTGGAATAAAAAACAAACTCTCTTTTATAAAATCAATACTGTCCGAAAACATTTTCCTTGTACCGATCTGAGAATCAAGAAATTGGTTCACGGTATTTTTTGTTTTTTGTTTTTTTTTTTTTCTTTTCAGAAAACCATGTTCCCCCAAAGTACTCTCCTGTATACTTTGGATAGAAAAATAAAACCCACGTTTTTTTAAGATATCTATTCGAATTTGCTCTGTAATTAAAATGTTAGACCCGAACAGAAATTATTTTCTGAAATTCAATTTTTGCCGATCACATGATCAAAATCTGTTTTAAGCTTGTTGGAAAAGTTATGGCAAATACATGAATTTCAATGAATAACTTCCATTAACGAAATACAAATTACAAGCAAAGTTGCAGAATAAATTAGTGAGAAATAGAAACAGTATTGGAGTATTCGAGAACCGAGTCCCGTGTAACCACGGTCTCCTTAAAACAGATTCGCCGCCTACCGAGGGTGTTGTAGGTTGAACCGACGTCTGTCTCCCAGGATAAAACGGCTAGACCACGAACCACGGAACACCTCCGAGGAGCGCCTTGGCGAACTGAACTTTGCCTGTCTCTCTCCCTCAAATCAAAACTCTCTATATGAAAGTGCACTGTGTATCCAAGTGTGTCTATCTTCCTCTTTGCAGATGCACGACTAATATAGCTTTAGTGAGAGCTCTAAAATTGTCGGTGGGAGTAAAGCGCCATGCTTTTCTCCATACTTGCCAGAGGATGGGTGACAATAAAATAAGGGATGGCACCCCTATCTTCCTCCAGCTAGAGAATTCATTCATTGAGGAAGGTAAAACTTCCAACAAAATTCAGTTCTCCGACAGTAAAGTTAAGCCTCTCAAGAACACTAGTCGGAAAACCAGTGTCAACCAAGATTGCTTATTTTTCATCTAGAGGACCTAGCTCCATTGCACCAGCTATTTTGAAGGTAAGTTTTGACATTGAGAGAAATCAAATATGTTTTGTAGATCCTTCCGAAGTACCAAAAAAAAAGAAGAAGTTTTGTAGACTGCTAAAGTGCTATTCTCTATGATGCACAGACACGGAAACAGACATGGACATAGACACGGACACGGGGACACGACAATTCTAAAAAAATGGAGGCATGAAAACGGTGGGGGACACGCCACATGTATATTTATTTATATATTTATTTACATATATATATATATACACTATATTTTAAAATATTTAGGGGACAAATTGATTTTTTTTATAAAAAATTTAGGGGTAAAATTGCATTTTTTAAAAACTTTCAGGGTAAAATTGAATTTTTAAAAAACTTTTAGGGGTAAAATTGAAATTTTTAAAAACTTTCTAGGGTAAAATAAAATTTTTTACCCCTTGAAAGTTTTAAAAAATTTCAATTTGACCCCCGCCGTGTCCCCATCCAAAAAAGCACTACAGCCGTGTCCCATGCCACGTGGCGTGTCGGGACACGTGTCTTGCCGTCCTCGTATTGAGACACTGCGATATGGGGCCCTGGAGAGGTGTCAATGCTTCATAGGCTATTCTGATTCATTTTATATCAATCTGCTTTTTATTCTATGCAGCCAGATGTAGCTGCACCCGGTGTGAATATATTAGCCGCTATTACTCCCTTTTATTCCATTGCGGATGGAGGGTATTCCTTTGGTTCAAGAACATCAATGGCAACTCCTCACGTCTCAGCTATCGTCGCACTTATCAAAGTATTGCACCCCAATTGGTCCCCAGCCGCTATCAAATCAGCACTAATCACAACGGGTACTTCCTTTCTCCCTTTAATAACTTGGCATGGCTAGTGATTTTTTTTTTGGCTCAGCGACATTGCTAATAAATTTTTCCCAACTTTATTCCCTGATGCAACTAAAATGTATATTGCCATACCCGAATGGCTTATGCAGCATGGCAAACTGATCCATCTGGAGAGCCTATTTTCGCTGAGGGGTCCACGCGAAAGCTTGCTAATCCATTTGATTATGGGGGAGGTCTATCAACCCAACCAGAGCCAAAAATCCTGGATTGGTTTACGACATGGGCACAAATGACTACATACATTATCTCTGTGCGACGGGTTACAACAACTCAGCTATATCTCAGCTTGTGGGCAACTCCACTGCTTGCCCCATTTGTCAGCCCTCCATTTTGGATGTGAATCTGCCTTTCATCACTATTCCAAATTTGAGAAATGCCACTTCCCTCAGCAGAACTGTAACGAACGTAGGACCAATTAACTCTGTCTACAAACTTCTGATTGAGCCTCCACTCGGCATAACAATGGCTGTAAAACCCGATACCTTGGTTTTCAATTCCACCTGCACCGAGAGAATTTCATTCGATGATTTGGTCTCCACAACCCATCGTGTTAACACGGGGTACTATTTTGGCAGCCTGACTTGGACACATGGGGTGCATATTGTGAGAAGTCCTGTATCTGTGAGAACACAGATCGATCATACCATCTTTTACAGATGAGTATTAGCTCTGTTGTTAAATTTCCACTTCAATAATTACTACCTTCTCTCACACAGACACACAATAAAGAGGGAAGATTGGGTCTGGAATCACCTATTGTAAATTTGTAATGCTTATTGAAGCAAGAAATTCTTGGAGATGGGAAGCCAGTATGTCATTTTCGTTGTTTGTTTGTTGTTCCCAACATCGACTTATTTCCAAATTGACTTAACGAATGATTTATTGCATTTTACGAGAAGGGGCAGGCTCTAACAATACATCCAAGGCCGGCTCTGGCCTTGGGGTTGCCCAAGCCTAACGTTAGCTTGCTCATTTTTTTAACAAAAATTTCCACCATTGGGGTTTTTATTTTATTTTAATAAATCCAATGTAAGAAAATATCACTTATACATTATTGTTGTGTTCGCTTAATACAAAATTTCTAACGAAGAAATTGAGTATTGTGGTTTTCGTAAAATTATGAATTGGGAGGGAAAAAACGAGAGCGTAAATAACAAAAATAGAGAGAAAAAAAAAAAAAAGAAGGAAAGAAAGGCTTGAAAGAGGCCAAAATCCCAAAAAGAAACGAAAAAGGTTGAGCCTGGGAATCGACCCCGGCTATCACGCATAATAGGAAGTATCCAAGAAAAAGGTTGGAGAAAAAGAATGTTCTCTTATGATTTGTTGGTACTCCAAGAAAATAAAAAACAAAAAAGGGTAAGGGATATGCATATTAATGTCAAACGAGTATAGACGATAATTCATGAGTCAAAGATATGCAGTATCCAGTCAGTGTTGCAAAGCTTGAGACGTCTAGATGAAAGAGATGGCTTTGTTTCGGTTTGGGTTTGGAGGAAGGGTTTTGAGGGTAGTGAGCAGAGAGAGGTAGAAAGAAAATTTTATTGAAAACTGTGCAGGGTAAGTCTTGAGATCCAAACCGAACAAGGTGATAGTTCTCTTGGCATTGTTCGTTTCCCTGTTTAATTTAAGTTTTAGTTTTGATGACATCATCATTTCTCTCATTTCTTTCTCTATCTCTCTTCACTCATTAAACTTGCTGATATCATCAAAACTAAACTAAACTATCTAAGCAAACATAATCTTTATTTTCATGTTTTGTTATCCCAAAGCCGTCCTAAGAGAATTCGAGGAAGGCTCTCGCCTTGGGCTTCTAACTTCTTTTGAAATTAGGGCCCCAAAATATTATAGGATTGTTATAATAGTTACTCCCTCCGTTTCAAATTGCTGGTCACCTTTTCTTATTTAAAACCTCTCAAAAATTGTCAATATCTTCTAATTTATAATACTTTTTATATTCAATATGGATCTTGTTTGATAAATCTCAATTAGTTTTATTAAACAAAATTTTTAAAATTATAAAAAAAAATGTTGTAAATTGTGAAATATAAACAATTGTTTGAGTGACATGACTACCCAAAAGTAACTATTATTTTGGAACGGATGGAGTATTAAAATAATCCCATTATGCTAATATAATTACTACTACATGGAAGTGATACTCTTGCATATATTCGTGTAATGATCAATGCTTTTGAAAACTTAGGGGTGTTCCACTAACTTGGTTTTTTTGGATGTTTTAGTTTTGTAAAAAAACTAACTTGTTCCACTAACTAGTTTTTTGATTTTTAATTTTGCAAAAAAACTAACTTGTTTCATTAAACTAGTTTTTTGTATGTTTAATTTTTCAAAAAAACTAACTTGTTCCACTAGCTAGTTTTTTTTGGTTTTTAGTTTGCAAAAAAACTAAGTGATTTTTTGTTAGTGAAATGAGATAGTTTTTTAGTCAAAACAAAACTGTTTTTTTTTTTTTTGCGGAATGGGCCTTAATGTACCTTGTACATATTTATTAAGTTTTAGAAGGTTTATTTATCTTTTTGGTCCCCAAAGTATTAACGTATCTCAATTTCGTCCCCAATGCATCAATTGCTGACATTTAGTCTCTAACGTTTCAATTTTGTACCAATAAAGTCCCCATCAAAGACGCCATGCTCCGTCCATTAAAATGAGAGTCATTTTCGTCATTTCACGAACCCCAAAGATTTTTTTTAAAAAAAAAGGAAAGCTTGGGCAGCCATGGCCGCCATCTCCAAGAAACTCGACGGATTGACCCAAATACCACTTCAGGGTGGTGGGTGGTGAAGTGGGTTCCCTATAAGTTTGCTTCTTTTCAACCATTCTTTCGGTCCCACAAGTTTTCCTTCGGTGAAGAAAGCTTTGAAGCTCATACTCTCTATCTAGCTTTGATTTTTTCGCATCGCCCTCAAATTCATGTATATATACATATAAGTAAGAATATACTATTTATAGATGTATGTTATTAATAGACACTCACAGGGAGATTGGAGAGCAATTGGATGAGAAATCAAAGCGAGCGAGGAGGAGAGCATTGGGGATGGCGCTGTGGGCTTCACCGCCGCCTCCTACAAATACCAGATAGTTATCGATCGTCGGAGATCGAGGGTGATCCGTCGCCGGAGGATTCATCTCCTTCTTCTGGAGGGGTTGGATTTGGGTCAGATCCGATTACGCTGGGTGGGACCCAGGGCGCTCTATAGAAAGGAACGCCATACTTCTTGCAATTTGCAGGGTCTGTGTCATTTTCCCTCTCTCTCTCTCTCTCTCTCTCTCTCTCTCTGATTAAGGGGGTGTTCCACTAACTTGTTTTTGCTTTAAAACTGCCTTGGTTTGTGTCCATGTGATGTATTGTGAGAGGATGACCTGTCTCGATTTTTGAGAAAAAACAATTTTTTGAAAAAACTAAGTTAGTGGAACACCCCCTAAAAGAAGAATGGGGGGCTTCGGGACTGAAAAATGCCGTTGTTAGACGGAAGAATGTTTTGCCGTTTATTATTTTATTTGCTCGTAAAAGTTTATTTTATTTGCTCGTAAAAAATATGTAAGGGGCCAACCTAACCATTCACCTTAGCCCCCAATGTATCTTGGGATGGCCCATGACTAGGTAATGGGCTAGTTTGGGTGAATTGAGAAAATTGATTTTTTGATTTTTTTAGTTTTGTCCTTATTTAAAAAAAATTTGCATTTGTTAGATTTTGGTCGATTTTTTGTGATTTATTGGTTTGTCTTGACGAGAGAAATCTAAAAAGTATAAAATTATTAGCCAAACTTAAAATTTTGTGAATAAAGATGAAAAATAATTCAAAATTTTAAAAATCGACCGAAAATCGACAAATGCAAAAAAAATAATTGAATAAGGACAAAACAAAAAAACCAAAAAATCAATTTTTCCAATTCACCCAAACCAACCCAATATTGAGATGTGTGCACGGGTGTCTCCAGATCGCGTTTGATCCAAGTTCGGAAAGACTTACTTTGAAAAAACAAATTGAGCATGGTTGGTGAAATTAACCACTAATTCGATCTTTTTTGTCTCAACAAAGAGGACTTCCAAAATTTCTCCGACGATGTGAATAAAACACGAGCATGGAGCTCAATCGTAACGAGCACCATCGAAATCGAAAATGCTTTTGCCTTGCACATCATTTCCTGCAAAAAAATGATACGTTTACAACGTTTTTCTCCAAACCGACTCCAACTTATTGACGTGGCAGCAAGTAGGCCCCACTTTCTTAGCTGAAGCCCAAAAATAAAAAAACAACCTAATGCATTCCTTCTCTCTCCTCCCTCTTCTTCTTCCTCCTCCTATCTCGACCCACCACCGCCGTACTCTCCAACAATCCGGTCGTCCTCCTCCCTCCCCGTCAACATCTCCTCTTTGTCACTGCCGCCGTGGTCGTCCTCCATGGCCGAAGCTTCCAAAATCCGCCGCCGCCGGTTATGAAGTTCCTTTTTCAAGGCCACAAGCCCACGGCGTCCGACAGCCATTTCTGCAGCGCTTCGGCGTTTTCGAGTGAGTCGATGTCGCAGCCCCACGGAATCGTCCTGTTAACGGCGGCGGTTTTTCCGGTGATATCGCCGGCGGTGGAGATGGAGCAGCGGACAAGTGTGGTGGTGCGGCGTGAGTAGTGAGAGGGGGTTTTGTGAAATGGAGTGGAGAAATTGGGGATGAGTGTGGTCTGGAGGATTTTGGAAGCTTCGGCCATGGAGGATGACCGCGGCGGCAGTGACGAAGAGGAGATGTTGACGGGGAGGGAGGAGGACGACCGGATTGTTGGAGAGTACGGCGGGCGGTGGTGGCGGTGGTGGGTGGAGATAGGAGGAGGAGGAGGAAGAAGAGGGAGGAGAGAGAGAGAGAGAAGGAATGCATTGGGTTGGCTGTTTTTTTTTTTTTTTGGTTTCAGCTGAGAAAGTGGGGTCCACTTGCTGCCACGTCAGCAAGTTGGAGCCGGTTTGGAGAAAAAACGTTGTAAACGTATCATTTTTGTTCCTGCAACGTACATTTCTGTTCATCTGGAAAAGATTTTTTTCCTAGATATAATGGGTACAACAAATTGAAGAGTTCCTTTTTTTTTTTTTTAATACACAGTGGAAAAAAGTAGGTGAGATTTAGAAGATCGAATTACTCCAATTAAACTTGAACAAACACGCATTCTCTTTTAGTTTCTGTCGATGGATGTCAAACTAGTGGTAGGCAGCAGTCCAAATATTTTACATGCACAGTCCAGCACGTGTCCCTTGACTTTGTTTCTTTATGTTATCAATATCGCCAACCTAGAAGTCAAAGACAGAATAATGAGGTACGGTAATATTTTTCTAATTTTCCAAAGCTTTGGCCTCCTTTGCGTAAGAAATTGGTTTTTGGTTTTTTAGTTTTTTTATTTTGTTCTTATTCAAACAAAAATTTGTATTTGCTGGTTTTGTATCAAGATTTTGTGGTTTATGAATTCTTTTCAACGGGACGAATTTTACAAGGATAAATTTATATTCAAAACTCAATTTTTTTGAATAAAGCCAAAATAGGTGGATTATTGGCCTATAATTCACCTATCTAATAATCTATCTATTTTGGTTTTATTCAAAAAAATATTTGGTCTGACCATAAATTTATACTTGTTAGATTCGTCTTGTCGAGAGGAATTCAAAAATTATAAAATCTTCATGTAAAACTAACGAATGTAAAAAAAATTTGAATAAGAGTAAAAGAAAAAACCAAAAGACCAAAAACCGGTTTTTATCGTTTAGATAGAATATTTGTATGTTTTGACCGACGTAATGAGTTGAAACAGACAGGGGAAAGAAGGGGATTTGGTGAAAAGGAGGAGAATTTTTGTGCCACCAAGCTGGTTTGATTGACCTTCTATCTCAGGTGTCGACAAGAGAAAACTCGAGTTTTATGTGTCGACTCCTCCTTTTTCTTTGGAATGGACAACGTGCGAGAATACATAGGCCAACGTTGTCAGCTTAGGGGGAGTTTGGCTAAATTTGGTTTTTTGGTTTATTGAATTATTTGATTTTGTCCTTATTCAATTTTTTTTTTGCATTTGTTAGTTTTCGGTTGATTTTTTGAGGTTTCTTGGCTTGTCTCGACGAGAGGAATCTAAAGAGTATAAAATTATTAGCCAAACTTAAAATTTTGTGAATAAAGACAAAAATAAACCAAAAAACCAAAAATCAATAATCCAATTTGGTTTATTTTTGTCTTTATTCACAAAACTTTAAGTTTGGCTAATAATTTTATACTTTTTAGATTCCTCTCGTCGAGACAAGCCAAGAAACCTCAAAAAATCGACCGAAAACTAATAAATGCAAAAAAATTTTGAATAAGGACAAAACCAAATAATCCAATAAACCAAAAAACCAAATTTAGCCAAAGCACCCCTTAGTCAATAATGGAAAATCTTTTAAGTTGTCTAAGTTTTTATCACTGTCGTCGTCCCACAAACCCAGTTTTTTTGAAAAAATTAATTTTTTATATAATGTATTTTAAGAGAATGACATGTCTCGGTGTTTGAAAAAAATAATTTTTTGTTAGTGAAACGCCCCCTTAGTTGGATAAATATTAGTATTAGATTTTACATTTTCATATGTCTATGTGAAAAATAAATTTGGTGAATAATCACTATTTTCGGTATGAGATCGGGTTGTTTCCGTATCAAACTATATTTATAAAATCTTGGAGATAACTACTACTACATAAAACATTGAATAAGACCGAATATTGTTCTTTGTTCTTTGGGGACCGAATGGCTAAGTTATGTTAAATTCGATTAATTTCTAAGACCCCAAATTAAATTCAACTTTTTACACAAATGGTTCATTTGACCTATAATAAAAAATAGCCCAAGTAAATCAAGTGACATGCATTAAAAACTTAACAGATATAGATTGAGGGGCGTCCATGAATACATAATAACAGGGCACAACCTTCCATATTTCAATTATTAATATTTAGTAGAAGATGGGGATGGGATCGGGGCCTGTAATGAGTAAGCAAACTACATTCATGTAGTGAGCAATTACGGTCATTTGTTCGGCAATCTAGACCGTGGATTGCCAAACGGATGGCCATAGGATTGTCAAACGGATGACCGTAATTACTCACTACATGAATATAGTGAACTTGCTCTCTACAAGCCCCCGAATCCAATGGGATAGGCTAGGCTTTGAAAATGTCCAAGCAACACTCAGTAGCAAGCCCTCTGTTCCAAAACTTGTCATAGAACTCCTGATAGGTGAATTTCCTATACACTGCTGGTCGATTATCCTCGTCGTCGATCAACTCCGGCGCCGGTCCTATCAAGGCATCAGGGGACGGGCAGTAAAATGTTGGGATCGAAATTCGTTCTTTGTCGCTGTTAACCACGGCACGATGCAACACGCTCTTGTACCGATCGTTGCTAATTACCTGACCAATTCAACAACAACAAAAAAAGTCTTGAGGTTTTAACAATCCTTGTTAATTTGATCAAAACAGCGACACATTTTACATTTTACGCATTAGAAATTCAGACATTGACTGACCTGCATCTGATCTCCAATATTGATGATGAATGTATTAGGAATAGGATTAACCGCGACCCATTTTCCATTATGTAAAACCTGCAATCCGGGCACATCATCTTGAAGAAGGATTGTGATCAAGTTCGGATCGGTATGACCCGGTAACCCGAAAGTCAACTCCGGTTCGGGACACGGCGGGTAATAATTCATAGCCATGTGTTGGCCGTGGTTGCCAAGTTGGTTATCAATGTAATCTGACTCAAGGCCTAAGCTCTCTGAAATGGCTCCAAGCAGTCTCAGTACTAGTCCTCTTACACTGCTGCAATACTCCGCCACCTCCTCCCTACACATATGTATCATCATCAATAGAATGTAATGTTGTCAAATTACTGTAGAAAATACGTGTCGGGAATCGACAATCCTGTTGCTCATTTATATGCAAAATGTTGATTCACTATATGCTGAAAAGAGGAAATGCGACTTAGGCTTGGTTTGGGTAAATTGAAAAAACTAGTTTTTTTGAGTTTTTTTCTTATTCAATTTTTTTTTGCATTTGTTGGTTTTTGGTCGATTTTTTGTGATTTCTTGGCTTGTCTCAACGGGAGAAATCTAAAAAGTATAAAATTATTAGTCAAACTTAAAGTTTTGTGAATAAAGACGAAAAATAATTCAAAAAACCGGTTTTTTGGATGTCACATTCGTCTTTATTCACAAAATTTTACGTTTGGCTAATAATTTTATACTTTTTAGATTTCTCTCGCTGAGACAAGCTAAGAAACCACAAAAAATCGACCGAAAACTAACGAACACAATTTTTTTGAACAAGGACAAAACCAAAAAAAACCAAAAAAATAGTTTTTTCAATTTACCCAAACCACCTCTTAGGGTTGCACATTTTTTCATATTTAGTCAAGTTTTCAGTATTTTAACAAACTTTTTTACTTTTTAAATAAAGGTGTAAAGTATGTGCATCAGAAAGTGCTTGTTTTGGGTTCAAAAAAGCCATGGAGGAGTATATCTTAATTCTTGTGTTGTCGATAAATAGTCACGTCAGAAGCAAAAAAGCTATAGAAAAAGTCATAGAGGAGTATATTTTAATTCTTGTGTTATCGATAAACAGTCACGTCAGAAGCAAAAACGCTATAGAAACAAGCAGAGAGAGGCACAGATCTAGATATTGTCCAGAACCAAATTTCTTTAAATCCGTGTCCAGTTTGTGTTTGTAGCATTAACATTTAACTGCTCTTGAAGGCTTCTAGCGTAACTGTCTTTATAAATTGTACCTGAAAGATGGAGGGTTTGTGGGCCACTCATGGACGTAGTTTTCAAGTGGGTAACAATGGAGTCTCAAGAAATCTCTCCAGTTGGAAACCTTCTCCGTTTTAACATTGAAGCTCGTGGACAGCCTTGTGGTCTTAGAAGGGTCATCTGAGTAGTTCTTCAACCTCTCGCTTTCTGGCAACCGGAAAAACTCCCCAGCTATCCGCAAAACATTCTCAATCATCTTCTCCGGTACCCCATGGTTTTTAACCTGATGAGTAGCAAAATAAATTTGATCAAAATACAGTTCTTACAAGATAAACCTATTCTAAGAATAAGGAATGGATAGCTATAATACACACATTTTAAAGATATATATCATATGCATCTATTATACGGTTCATATTATATCACCTTATTGGTAATTGTAATATTTTTAGTGTTTTGTAACATTTCAGTTATATGTTTCGTACCGATTTCTATGATTCATAACATTTGGTGCATCTTGAAATTTTTATACAAAAAATTCATTAACTTTTTTAATAAGAGTTAATCGATTCGTATTTTTATAGGGGTGGATATGATACTCACCTAAATAGGAAGTATGTATTATAGTCTTTCCCCTAAGATTATACTAGGATTAAAACAATATTTGGTCAATGTATTCCCATACACAAAGCCGGCCCTCGCCTAAAGCGGACAACGCTACCACTTTAGGCCCAAAAAATTAAACAAAAATTAAGGCCCATTTTTATTACATCTTTGTTATACTCCCTCCATCTTTGTTTAAATCTATTGCTTCGTAAATCTAACTTATTAAAGAGACATTATTATTACATATTTCACATCAATTTTTATCTTCATTTTACACTTTTCACATCAACTTTTACTAAGTATCCTCCACTTTAACCCATTAACTCTTTACCCACAAATTTTTCAAAATGAAAAAATAATAATTGTACAAATTTTTACACATTAACTTTTCAAAACACAAACTTATATAGGGACAACCTAAAATAGAAATGTTCAAAAAAAAAAAATGGATGGATTGAATATATAAACTGTTATGGTTTGTGTGTGTGTGTGTGTGTGGGAGTTGGTTGTCAGACGTTCAACTCTTTGATCTCTAATAAAAAATGGATGGATAGAAAATATAAACTGTTATTTTTTTTATGATCTCTAATTTATTTTAATCTCACTTCTATCTTTTCTCATCAAATTAATAAATACATAAGTGTCAATAATAAATAAACCAAAACAATTTATTTTCACTCACAAATTGGAACAACCCCATAGAGAAAAGGCATAGTATGAGCACTACTTTGTAGTGTTTTGTTTATTCTTTTAATAGTATAGAAGATTAAATAGTATTTTATTTTAGTTAAATTACAAAACTAAAATATCATGTTTATTCTTTTTATCCTACATTAGCCTCCTAAAGTGAATTTTTTTAACAAAAAACATAAAGGCTATTTTTTAATTTGGCTTTAAGCCTAAAAAATCTCAGTATTGGCCTTGCCCATACATAAAAGCAGAGGAGTTTAATAGAAATTATTTTGATAAATCAACCATTTAGGTGTCTAGTCCAGTTTACACGAATCTCAATTAATGTTGGCGGAGTCGATCTTGGCTTTTGGAGAGCTTAAAGTGAAGATTAAAAATGAGGCCCCTTTTATGGGACTATTAGAATGGCTACCAAAGTAGGAGGAATCCCAAAAATCCGTAAACTTTTAAGGGCTAAAGCAGTAGCAACTCGAACTTTATCTCAGAACTGGTTTTAATATTGAGGACTAATTCCGAGTTAAATAGAAATGTTTAGTACACATAGTTATACTATCAACACCATATTTTTAAAAGAGAAAACAATTGCCCAATTTCCCAAATTGTCCTTGCCAATTTTGACATTTTCCCCTGTCAATTTGGTGTGATTTTTATGTTCATCTTTGCTCCGCTCTCTTTTGTATGCTTGATATGGTATAAATGATTGTGTGAAGCTCATTTTGGAGTCTCGCATAAATCATCTGAGCAGTCTTATAATTTTAATATAAATTTTGGGTAGTTTGGTAAAAAATAATCTTAATTAGAGAATTGTTAACAATTGATATAATTATCATATCTTTCATTCAAAATTTATGATCTGGAATGCTAAAAGAAATTTGAAGAAAAATTAAACAAAAGTGTAGTTGGTATTCTTGTGATTTGTATCGCTGACGTTTTTAGATTTTACACCCATAACTCAACTATCGGCAAAAATTCAATTTATATTCAAACAAACGGGCACAACACTCTGCATACAAGATATACACCTAGTACCTGAAAGAAACCGTGGTGTTGGCATGCGAGACCAATCTGCGTGATTACATTGGCGTGCTTAGGGCCGTAGAGGTCCCGGAGATCTATGACTGGAATTCCATTCGAACCCTCAGATTTCTCGACTTCCGTGAGATTTGGACGGTCAGAAATCGGCCGGACGTAGTTCGACGGGACATGGTTCACACCAGATACGAGATCGGTCAGCAGCAGCTTCATTGATGACATCTTTTTCCTTTGTATTCTAACTTGGTGGGATTCTAATATGCATTGGGTTTGCCCATCTCTACTGTATATATAGGCATTGAGAAGATTATTAGTATCCTGACAGGTCATGTTCTCGAGTAGAGGTAAGCATGACATCACTTTGTGTGAGTTTCACACCCTTTCAACCAATAGGAGAGAAGGTATTGTTCACCCTCTTTTTGGGAGGCTAAACAAAATTGCACTCCATGTTCTCAAAGAAAGACGCGTCATTTTACAGGCCGATTGTGTGTATATCAATTGGTAAGCATAGGAAGAAGTCAAAGGGAGGCTAATAAAGGCGGTCGCCGTTATAAGAAAAAAATAATTACTACTATTATATATATATATATATTTATATAAAATTTTCCTATAAATTATATAGGCTCACCTCTAGTAAGTATTTTGGAAAAAAATTCACCCGTGTAGTTAAAATCATAGCTCTGTCCCTGGTGAGCATAAAATGTATAACAGGTCCGTGGGACATTCTTCTCTCACATAAATGATCGGAGTTGCTACATTTGTTTAAGATTTTTAGCGACCCTGAAGAATTAGCTCATTAGGATATTTGTAATAGCTAGCTTAATCGACAATTCACTTGGCTTCCTGTCAGAGAATTGAACAAAAATTTAGTCAAGTGCTTACCAGTATCCAACTGAGGTTTACTTTAGGCATAGACAAACCTTTGTTTATTTTAAATGAACTAAGGTTTGTCCGTACCTAAAAATCACGACTGACTTGAAATCACAAACAATTATTGAGTTGATTTAAGAACGATCAAAGAAAGGAAAACGTAATATGAAAATCCATAAAGGCAATTTAGTTGCTTGCAACACGTTTCTTTACATACACCGACACTTATGTCAATATTGTACAAATTCTCTCACATTTGACATGTGGAATTCACATACGTGACATTTGAGACCTACCCTCGTATGTGGATCCCACATATCCCATGTGAGAGGGTTGATTGGCACAAGGATCAGTGCCTCTATCTTTTCTCTTAAACAAATCAACAAAAATCAATTATCAACCCCTTTGAAATCGCACTACTTTGAATGATGGGAAATCAAACCGAACATGAACAAAACTTGAAAGGAACACAATTTTGAAAGTAATACACTCAAATGGAAAACATATCAATGTGACCAACAAGTTACCATTCATAAGGTCAAAATATTATACTAGGAAGTAAGTATTCTCTTAATCAGATGGCTACAATCATAATACAAAAAATTAACTCGACGACTGCTACAACTGTAATCATAAAGGTATTGGCCATGTTAGGTTAATAGTTTTGGTCCAGTTTTAATTTTGCTTACATCATCATTTCTCTCTCTCTCTCTCTCTCTACTTATTACACATATTTACATTATCAAAGTTAAACAGTACAAAACTAAACTTGTTAATCAAACAAGCCCATTAACTTTACACTTGCTCTAAGAAAAGGAAATGAAAAACGTATTTATGTTTAATCAATCCTTTTGCATGTAATCACCTTTTAAAAAAAAGGTAATCAGTTGGGAAAAAAGGAAGGTAAAATAGAGTAAGTGGGCCCATTTTTACAGCTGAGCTTCTAACTCAAATTAATCTGTGCATGATCGGTGCCCTTGGTTTGTACTTATGGCATTTTTGTTGATCTTTTCCGTATCAACTACTAAAAAATTTATACGAAAATCAATAAATGACTCAAATCACTCGAATCATTTATGTTGAATCTCAAATGGGCCTCACAAAGTGCACTGTCTATCACTATCACGCATCGTAGAAATCTGCTGGGTTTCAACTTTTCATGATATTTCTAGGCTAATTTGGAATTGAATGTAGTTGTGTGAAAAATTTATATGCACCCGAACACTATAAAAATTAGATCTATATGCAAATTATTTTTTTCTATTTTTTCATGCAAAGAAATAATTAAATTAAGAGGTTAACTATAACCTAAATATATAGAGATACATGAATTTTTGCTTCATAATTGATCCAAATAACTTACTATTTTTCGAAATAATATACGATAGCTTCTTTTTTAATACTATCAACTATCGAAAAGATAAAAAAAAAAAAAAAACTTGAAAATTTAATGCATTTTAAGCAAATAAAAATTATATTCTAATACACGAGCAAAGTGACTTCACTTGTATTCCTTCCCTTCACATCAGCTAAGTAACGTCATTTTTTGAATCATCTCGCTCTATGGACTATTTCAAACGAAAAAAAAACATCAACTCAATGGACTATTTCAAACGAAAAAAAAGTTTACATTGACTATTTCGCATGATGAAAACTACTATATTATGATTGACTTTTCACGAATCTTAGGTGGAGTAATTTATTTTGCTGATGACCTCCTTTACAATCTAGAAACGCTGACTAACTATTGACGATTCGGTTCGTCTCTCTGTTTGGTACCGTTGAGAATGAAAAAGAGAGAATATAGAGCACTACTGTAGGTACCGATGGGCACGCTTGGTCTACTCTGAGTTCCGCATAATTGATTTGAGTTGTTCAATAGCTTAAAAAATTAATAAATAAATAAAACGAGTGGGCCGCTGAAAAGTGAGCTCAATCCGATGTGTAGACTAGAACGGAACCAGAAATTTCACTGCAAAGTGCAAAAAAAATTCAAAATATATACTTTGCAGAGGCAAACATATATAAATCATAGGAATTTTTTTCTTTTATAATACTAAAGGTTTTTTTTTTTTTGGCACAGGCGACCGCTCCTAGCCTCCTACTGCCTCTCTTTGGCTCAAAGTCAATGCTCGATCCAATCTTTCATTTTTATTTATTTATTTAGATTACAGGATCTCATTCGTACGGGACTTGGAGTACGTCCTGCATGCTTGTTGGTACCTGATTGGTCCCCAACCCGTCGGACCCTTTAGCTCATTTTGAGAATATAATGTACAACACCCAAGCACGTGCATAAAGAATCACCAGCAAAGCCTACAAAAATATGAACATAAAAAATAGGCAAACAAATTGCGACTAAGGAAGTTAAATTCATGAATCCACAATGGGCAACCCGCTAGGAGTAATTTGTTCAAAGTAATCACTACCTCTATCCCAAAATATATGTCTGGTGTATAAAACGAGAACTTGAAAAAAATAAAAATCAAGAAAAATTTCAAACACTTTCACAAATTAAAAAAAAAACTCATCGATATCCAATTGTAATGCCTCGATTTTCAGAATCATTAGTTAAATTATTTTAATGAAAATTTTTATTTACTTAATTAAAAAGCAATTCACTAATACGCATTGGAAATAACATGGAATTGATTGTATTTTGATTACGACAAAATGAAACACTTGTTGGGGAATTAAATTGCATTCGTTCGACACAAAATAAGAATGTAGCAGGGTTCTTTAAGAGTTCATTTTCAAATACCAGTCTTCCACTGGCGCTTGATCTTCAATCTGATAATATGACTTTTCACTTTCACTTTCAATATCTAGTGTAATATTTCATGGCTAACAATAGCACCATAAACAATAAATCAGTCAATAGATAACTACTACCTACTAATCTTTACTTTACAAGTAATGAACAACTCATAATAAATCACACCAGTGCAGTATTGAATTTGTAAGTATTTTATTTTATGAAACGCAACATTATACTGAAGTCCGACAATTTTTAAGTCAAAAGGTCTAGTGCTCTGAGTAATATGTATGTTGATCCCATCCACTTTGTTCCCATCCGCCATAGCTCACTTGAGATCGGGACACAAACCATGATCGAGTATAGCTCAATATAGCATGGCCCATGACATAGCACGACCCAAGACATCTCCTAACTATATCTACATATATCCGTTCCGCCTGTGTTCCCATCCACTATGTTCCCATCTACCACACCTAACTTGAGCAAGTGACACGGACAATGACGGAGCCGGGCAATGAGATTGCGTGGTTTTAAGGCTTTCATTACAACATCTTCCGTCTTTTCAAATTTCCATTAATCTTATATCACGTCTAGGTGATCTCTCCAAACATATTTCAATCCGAGAGTCTAATTGTTCATTCTAACAATCATGTAAAAAATAATAGCAAAGTAAAGCGATAACAATATTTCAAGGGTGTACCATGTTCACTTAAGATACACAAATCGATTCATATAATTCCATAGTGTTTCCTTAAAACTCCAAATTTAAACCCTAATTCACGCAAACGGCTCCGATGACCTATAATCATAACATAGCCCAAAGTAAGTCAAGTAACATGCATTGATCAACACTTATTTATAAATTAAGCGGCGTGCTTGAAACATTGCGTCACTCATCAGTGGGCATTATGTGTACAACAAAATAAAAACAGGTAAGGGAGATCGATGATATAAATTTGATCTTAATCGATGAACATTGTAAATTCTCTCGACTTACCATGACTGATGTTTAGTTAATTCATCTGCATTAGAAAAACTTTCCAAGCCTATTACCTTGATCAAAGGCAATGATTCACATTCAAAAGAGCTCAACGGCACTTACAGGAAATGCCATCCGAAATACAAGGATAAGAATCTAATACATACTCACTACACAAAAAATAAATCGACAAATTACATCAAAAGGAGACTAACATCTTGCATCTAAACATTAGCTTCTAAGTTCTCTAACAAATATTGCAAAACGGATTGAAAATGAGTTTGACAATAGAACTAGTCAAAGATAAAGACAATAAACTCGGGTATCAATATGTGGCTTAACAATTTAACTTTAAAGTTAAAGTAGAGAGTAAACTCTTCCAAACCTTAAAAATCAACCTCATCAAACGAACTTACCAATTTGAAGATTTCTTAACTTTGCTACCGTAATTTTAACAAATTTGGTAACCTACTATTCACTCACTAAAAGAGGAGTAAGGAGGGAAGAGTACAAATTTGAATAGATAGTCTGATTCTGTGAGTTTTTTTATAAAGTGACTTACTAAAGTTTGAATAGAGAGTCTAATTTTGTGAATTTTTTAAAAAGTGACTTGGTAAATTATAAAATGTGTTTTTGAAGTTAAATTTGGTTTTTTTTTGTGTGTGTGTCGATAAGGATGTCCTAAGCTCCAACGGAGTCCAAAACAAAACTAACTAAGGCCATGTTCCACTAACATTGTTTTTTTGGTTTTTTGGTTTTTTTTGGTCTTTAGTTTTTTTAAAAAAACCAACTTGTTCCACTAAGTAGTTTTTTGGTTTTTTGATTTTTTGAGTTGTGTTACCAAATTACCAATCTACCCTTTTCCCCAACCAACTATTGTTCCTTTTTTTCAAAACCAAGGGCCCACGGCACAGTAGTGGTTCAGGAATGTGTTCGGAGGAAAAAATCGAAAACCTGAAAGTGTGATGTTGTTACTCTTTTTGATGTAACAATTTTACCACTTCAGCCATTAACCATTCAAAGTTCAAACATACACCGAAATTAGAAATTTAAATAGTACGAGCACCATTACGTGCATCCAGCACCTACCATTACGTGCGTGCCGCGTTGCGTCGTTTCGTGCGGTACCTACTTAATTTTTTCATTAATAATTCACGAAAATGTCCCATTGCGGGATGATGGTCCTCATCTTGCTCTTGACCGTCCTGATCATCTGCGTCTGCAAAGTGGTTGGCAACATCAGGCAAGTCTACAAACACATATTCTTCCATTTCCATATCTACTTTTTCGAAGTACTCGTCGGTAGGACAGTTACGCCTTATGAAATTGTGAAGTGCCATCGATGTGAGTACTATCCTCGTATGTCCTTCCAAATTGTAAGACGGTTTCATCCTCATTAAATCCCACCGCGCTTTCCAAACTCCAAAAGCCCGCTCAATGCAACTTCGAAGGGAGGAGTGCACCCTGTTAAAGAATTCTTCATCGTTCGTTGGTTCTCTACGTCTCCCACGCCTGAAGTCCTCTAGGTGGTACCTATACCCTTTGTATGGTGCCAGAAACCCTGGTCTATTGGGGTACCCTGCGTCCACCAAGTAGTACTTATCTGCATATGAAATACGCAATGGAATGTAAACCCAAAAATGCAGGGAACTACTCCCTCCGTCCCATAAAGTTGTATCACTACGAAACTACGTGTAATTTTCAAACTAAAAAATAATGTATTTACCAAAATAATTTTTGAATTTTTTTTGCATCGTATAAAAGTTCTCGATGAGATCTATCAAACAAGATCCATATTGACAAAAAAATTATTTTCGTAAGCACGTTATTTTTTAGCTTGAAAATTGCACGTAGTTTCGTAGTGATACAACTTTATGGGACGGAGGGAGTATATTTTTACCCAAAAAAAAATGCAAACAATGAATTGTCGATTACCTGGTTCAGGATGGGGGAATCTATCTTTCTTGGGTCCATAAACGACATCCTTGAAGATTTTGTAATCATGCATAGATCCCTCATAGCCAGCAGCCACAAATGTGAAGCATAGATTAAAATCGACCACGGCAATAATGTTCATAGTATGCCCACCCTTTCGACCCCAAAAATTTTTAGCCTTCCCCTTCGGTGGTTTACAAAAGACATGAGTGCCGTCGATAGCCCCAATGCAATTCTGCATAACACGTGTCATTTTTATGTGCATAGGGATATGTATATAAATTCAAAATTAAACTTTGTATACCAAAAAAAAAAAAATTATTTCCGCTTGCGTACCTTGAAAGGGCCATACATTTCTCTGCTAGTCAAGTAAGGGTGGACTTCTCCTTGGTCTGTCCACGGGTGAATCTGGTCAACCGCCATTCTTTCAAGACATCTCAACACTTTTCTGATTTGCCGTGAAACAGTTGACGTGCCACGATCGAAAAGCTCGTCTATTTGCTTATGATCCATCCCTCGCAAGAGACACAAGTACATTCCAACACTTTCCAAAATGCCCACCGCAGATCGGCGTGACGTGCGGAACCCGTATCTTTCCACCAACTCTCGGCATAGGAGCAAATACGCATCTCTAGTCAAAGAAAAATTTCGGGGACATTTATCGGGATGGTTGGATTGCAATATGTGCATCACCCAATCGTACCCTTTTCCGTTTGCTGTGTGGAGAGGGATCTTTTGTTTTTTTTTAGGTATCGATGCCAGTCCAACTTCCAAAATTGTGTTTATCAAAGCAAGCTCCTGTTCCATCGCAACTTCCACACATATGTCATAAACCTCAGGTTCTGATTCATAGTCGAAATCCAAAAAATTACACTCCTCTTCCTCTGAAGTGTTCTCCATATGGGCCGATGCTGTGTCATAGTGGTACGTGCTTGATCCACTACCACCATACTGTGGTCCAAATGCATTTTGGTGGTTACAATACCCCTCCCAACTGTTTGGTACTTCCGTACCATTCGGATCTGACCACTGAACTTGGGTAATTTCTGATGCTTCTACGGAGTTTTGGTAGGAAAGACCATTGAAATAATCTGTGATGAACTGCTCGTAGTCAACTTCCTCACCCCCCAATGTGGGACTTAAAGCGTTGATTGGTACACCGCCATGGTACGGGTAATTTTCTGCCCCACTTGTACCATCATTATGGTAGTTTCGAGCCTCACTTGCTCCACCTCCATAAAGTGGATGGAATGTGTTCGGTGCAACATTATATTGGTCATCGTTGGTATGCATGTAGTTGTACTGGGAAGGATCCATTCCCCCTACATCACAAAAACATTTACTTCATACGTGACGACTTTTAAAATCAATCATTTTCTTTTGCAATTTTTAAATCAGGCATTTTATTTTGCGGATAGTTTTAGCATTGTTACATTTTGAATTAAGATCAGATTATGGAAAGCAAAAAATAAATAAACTTGCTAAGAGTACCAAAAAAAAAAAAGTCCAAGGTCAATTTTAGCATTGTTACAAGTACGCCAAATGTTTTTTGTTTTTTTGGATTTTTAAAACTGAAACAACCACATGCATTATTTCAAGGTCAATTTTTGAAAATGTTCATACCACTTTCGAACACTGAAAATAATCACTTAATCAGCTAAACATGGTCTTCATAAACACACAACAGAACAACAAGACCGCACCAACAATGCAAAAATGAATTATGACCGGATTGTGAATGCTGACCTCAAATTGGTCCAACGTAGAGTACAATCCTTTTCCCAATTTCTTCCTTTCCTTACTGTGGCAAAGTCCAAAGGATGGTCAACCACGTTGTGATAATCTGGAAGCTACAGGAAAACAACACATAAACTCTCATTCCTTCTAAAAACTGAAATACATTAATAAAAATGAAAACCAAATGTAATACATTAATAAAAATGTACTCATACTGGAATACAATGAAAACCACGATGATTAAAAAAAAATTATAACATAATTCGAAAAAGTTTTCACAAATGTCGAAACATTAGTTTAAATGTAGCAATTCAACTACGAGTTCACTCGGGGAAAGGGGGGGAGAGTTCACACAGCGGACCACCGCGATTGTGGTTCTCGGTTGCACGCCTATGCTCTGACTTGAGCCAACCCATCATATGTTTTTCTGTGGTGCACATGCCACGGAATAGGTCGACTTTGTCTTGTGCATTCTCGAACAGCCGACCAGCCCAGAACATTAAGTCCATGTTGTCATCTGTATCCCTGAAAATTGGAAGCTCTTTGAGCTTGTCACATGCATCAGTAATGCCCCATCTACCTCATCGGGTAATGACAATACTAGGCTCCTTCTTGACACGAGACAAATGCTCAGCAAGTGCATCCGACATCGCCTCGCTACTCCCCCCTTGTTGTTTGCGTTTGCGGCTACCTGACCTGGTCCCGATATATGACTGTGGTTGGGACACATCTTTTCCTTTGGAAGTCGTAGGGATCTGCATGAGGCCTTCCATTACTCCCTTCGACC
Source organism: Vaccinium macrocarpon (assembly GCA_022606695.1). Taxonomy (NCBI): domain Eukaryota; kingdom Viridiplantae; phylum Streptophyta; class Magnoliopsida; order Ericales; family Ericaceae; genus Vaccinium; species Vaccinium macrocarpon. The sequence continues at coordinate 10,151,390 of CM040176.1, read as the reverse complement.
CATGTCCACCTGAGGTGAGTTCATCAGAGTCCCCAGATTCCTCATTCAGGTTTTCATAATTCATGTCGGGGACGTAGTCGGTTGGCTGTCGGGCATAGGTTCCCATGGATGTTACATCACGGTACACTTGCTCCATGAGAGACTCATGTTTCAACTTTCCATTTTGGAACTTCAGTACGTCATGATTTCGCTGCAGTAGAATATAAAGAAAAGAAAAAAAACACCCAAAAATTGTATATTAGTTGCAAAAGGAATTACCTAAATAGTCTTGTTAACAAATTCCACATTGGAAGAAATTCTTCTACATCTACTGCTCGTTTCTGCTTTGTCTAACTTATGTATGCTTATTGGACATGATATATGGGAAATGCATGCTCCATTTGAAGTATAGCAACATGTGACTTTTCTGAAATAAAGTACATATGAGGACAGTCAGCATTATCAACATGACATTGTGCAGTGTTTCATTGATAGCAACATGTGACTTTTCTGAAATAGAATACATATGAGGACACTTACCACTAGCAACATGACAGAGTGCAGTGTTTTATTAACAGCAGCATGTGACTTTTCTGAATTACAGTACATACGAGGACAATCAACAACTTTTCTGAAACCAACATGGCTAAAATAGTAAAATCAGGCCACAACTTTTCCTATTACTTGGCAACCAACTCATACACGTATGAATCATTCAGAAGTTACATTACATAGCTGCTATGAATTCCTAGCATTTACAAACTAGTATCAAAGATTCAAAAGTCCTGTTTTAGAGGAAACCCCAACAATTGCAGCTAAAAGAAAAACCCTCTTTGCTGGTCCATTCTTGTTCTCATAATGTTGTAGGGTAGGTGTCAATGATATGCATTAATATGGTTATATAAATAGAATATTTGTTGCGATATGTTTAAGGAACAAAAATTTACACTTGGTATATTAGTTTTGTTTGCTATTGTTGCTGAATTCTCTCCACATGTTCGGTGACAAAATCATAATTTGTCATGGGTCAATGGGTAATCCATTGTATTACCTTTTTCCCCGCATTATAAGGTGGTAACCCAAACTGTATGATAGAAGGAAATTGTGCTCCGCAATTCTTATTTTAATTCATTTTAGTATCACGGGTGACGAAGATATGAGAATACAATTCATACTTATCTAACAAAATGAAGGGAAAATAACCATGCACATCACTACATAAATACAACTGCATAGTAAAAACCCAAGAAAGTGCACTTACGACTATCATATCTTTCCACCAGTGCCCTGGTCCAGTTACTAGACCTGTTTCTGGGTCCCTCCCAACTCTAGTCAAGCTTAGGCCTTCCGTAAGTAGCATCCATGCATCCCATTCCTTCTTGAGGGCATAGTACTGGTTCTTCACTTGCAAATTGATGATAGGGATGCCGAATTTTCCATGTAGATCATTTGCCACCCTAATGTAACCAGCGGGGCTGAGACCAGTTGTTGGGCGGCCATGTTCCTCTATCTCCTCTACAACAGATTTGAGGAATTCCTTTGTCATGGAGTCAGTCCATTTAATCCTACAGTCAGTGTGGGAGCCACGTAGTAGTTGTGAGGGGTCTTGTGGAGGTTGCGAACATGCCTTGCGTGGACCGAATCTAGGTCCCCTTCCACCTCTGCCTCTTGAAGACATCATACTGTGAAAAAAATGATTCAAGTTAGAAGATATACATTAGGCATTACATTAAACAAGACTAGGTGTTGACAAACATTATTTTTATTGTAATCCATACAAACAAGGTTTGGTCCTGTGTGTAATGCTAGCAACTTTCTACTAGTGAAAAAGCTCAATTTCAATTAGCTAAATCAACAACAATGTAGATGTTTTGGTCCTATATCAACTGTGTTAATACACAAATTTGCCCGTGTTAAAATGCAAAATGTCACTAAGTGAAGTGGGCAAATCATTAAATCTGTATTTCAACAAAAAGGACGTGCTTTCACAAAAGCATGATTATTGATTTTCCCTTATGTTAAATAGTAATGAAAAAATAAGAAAAGTTAGGTGAGTATCTATTGAATTCAGAACTATAAAAATGTAACAAGTGTAATGACCAAACAAATCTTAAAGTTATTTGAATTGGAAGACAGGCATCGAAATTCAAAGATCCACCAGTTTTTGAGCTATGATATCCTGTGTAAAATCACTTGTGCATATCATGCTAAAATTCAAGATATACTAAAATATGTGTATGTATGTATGATACAAGATATCTCTAATTTGTTGTTCATATTGTCTTGCTTGGCATCTGATATATAAATTCATTATTATAGTAACATTTATGATGTCAATGAAATCCAATTCTTAAATTTCATAGCTTAACTAATGAAACCTCGGCCAAATCAACCAATAAGATTTTCCATGTACCTATACTACGTACTAAAAAAAATGGTCTTTTAAGTGACAAGGCCTGATTCTCATATTTGTTGCATTTCTGAGAATCAGGAATTTTGTATGTCAATATTTTATTTTTGGTTTGTTACTCTCTCGGGCATTTTGGCGAACACGTAAAATGCAAGGTACAAAATGAGAATCAAAAGTGAGTGAACCGTTTTAGCAAACTCCAAAAAGGTACCGAAGCCCAGAATAGGAAAGAATCGAAACAATTTTCCAACTGCTAACACTTAATCATAGGACCAATCCAACCATCATTGGCTGGGTTCCAACTAAAGCAAGACAAAGGCTGTAAGGAAGGCTTGAAACCTGAGACTTAGACTGATGAAGGTTAACGTTGTGCTGCCTATGAAGATTACAAACCTAATTCCTAAAGTAATCAGGTAAACCAAACAACATCAGATTTCAATTAATACCATCAATAGAACACTTGAAGATAAGCATACAAAATGTCAATTTTGAAGATTAGCTTTCAATAAAATTCCACTAAAATCATATACTCACGTGTCTCGTGCAATCAAAAGAGCTCCGGAGTTGCAGATCGGGGAGTAAGAAGAGCAAGTTCCTGATTTTAGTGGAATGGCGGCGATTCAGATCCACGACTCCAAGAATCGGGCGAAGTTGAGAGATGGAGTAACAGGCATGTAGTAGTTATGTTCTCTCTCTCGCTCTCAGATACATAATAGCGTGGGGTTGGATGCTAGGAAGGAACCGATTGAGGGCTTCTGAGGTGGGGCGGCGGGGGGAAAGGATAAGGATGGGAGACAGTGTGTGGTTATTGGTTAGGAGGGGCTAAAGGACAATGGAGGGTAGATTCGTAATTTCACATGATTTGGGTACATTTACTGATTGTACATCTGTTTGTTTTTTTTTTAATATTAGTGGAATGAAGTAGTTTTTTTGTTGGTTTATTGTGGGGTTTTAGTTAGTGGAATGAATTAGTTTTTGATTTAAAACAAAACTGTTTTTTTTTAGCGGAACACCCTCTTAAAACCAGAGTCCGAAAAAAGGCGTTGTAGCTGATCAAATTCTCCGAGATGACAGGCTCCAGACGTGAGATCTCCAAGCACCAAAATTGGAAAAAAGATGACAGGGAACAACGTTTTTATGTTACAATGTTTGGAACCAAAATTGGGGAAATCAGGAACAATAGTAGTAATAAATAGGAGAAATATTTTAGCGATGGGTGGGCATCAGATGGCAAGGCCACTGGTGCTTGTCGGCACATTCAGACCATCCCTCCGCTTTTTGAACGGCCTAGATCTGTTGGGATAAATTTACCCTTCAAAATTGCAAAAATGCCACCAAACAACCTCAACAAATTTGGATCGTCCAAAACACGGATGAAGGACCTGGATGAGCCGACGGACACCACTTGGCCTTGCCACCTACTGCATGCCCACCCATCACTGAAATTTTTTCCAATAACGGTTTTTGGGGTCTGTTAAGTTCCGAGTCAGCATTTTCCATTGGTGAGGTAACAGATCCAAACGGTGGGAGTATATTTGATGATGGAGCTAGTCGAAGTTTGAGAGTACGTTTGAAAAAATTGTAAGTTTGAGAATATTTTTTATATTTAGGACAAAGTTTGAGGATTTTTTTTTTTTTGAAATTTTCCCTTTTATTTGCTTGTAAAAGTATGGAAGGGGCCAACCTAACCGTTCACCTTGGGCCCCCAGCGTATCTTGGGATGGCCCATGACCAGGTAATATTGAGATGCGCGGGTGTGTCAAGACTGAGCATGGAAATTGAGCACAGTAGGTGAAATTAAACCACTAAGGTATGGTTCTCCAATTAATTTTATGAGATAAAATGAGAAATCTCATTTAAGTTGATGTTTTACATAGGGGTGATAAAATCACGTTGTTTTCCCAATAGATAAAATTTAGTTATGATAAAAGCTCCACTAATGCCATTTTTACCAATTTACCCTCCTTTTTTATTTCATCTACAAATTGTACTATTTTATGTAAAGGTTAAAATACATGCCATTTGTGGGTGAGCCGCACGGGGACCACAATGGGTTAAAAAAAGGAGATAAAATCATTTCTTCATTTTATCTATTGGTAGATTTTATCCCCCTAAAATCCATTCAAAAACCAAGCCTAATTCTTTTTTCGCCTCAACAAGCAAAAATGACGTCCAAATTTTCTCAGCCGATGTGGATAAAGACACGAGCGTGGAGCGAAGATCGAAATGGAAAATGGGTTTTGCCTTGCGCATCATTTACTGCCACGTACACTTCTGCTCGTCTTATAGACAAGAGTTAACTAAGAGATAATGGGTACAACAAATTAAAGAGGTTTTTTTTTAATACTTTGTGGAAAAAAGTTGGTGAGAAGATCGAATTACTCCATTAAACTGGGAACAAGTGCGCATACTCTTCAGTTTCTGTCGATCGATGTCAAACTGGTGACAGGCAGCAGTCCACATAGTTTACATGCACACTCCATCACGTGTCCCTTGATTTTGTTTCTTTATGTTATCGCCAACTTAAAAATTTCAAATTCACCAACTTGGTAATATTTTTCTAATTTTCCAAAGTTTTCTTTATCGTATAGATAGAATATTTGTATGTTTTTGACCAACGAAATGAGTTGAAACAGACAGGGGAAAGAAGGGGATTTAGAATTTGATTTTTGTTCCACCAAGTTGGTTTGTTTGGCATGACCTTTTATCTCAGGTGTCGACAAGAGAAAACTCGAGTTTTATGTGTCGACTCCTCCTTTTTCTTTGGAATGGACAACGTGTGAGAATACATATGGTCAGCGTTGTCAGCTTAATCAATGACGGCAAATCTTTTACGTTGTCTGACTTTATATTACCGTCCTTCCACTACTTAGTTGGATCGGTATTAGTATTAGATTTTACGTTTTGATATATCCGTGTGAAAAATGAATTTGGTGAATAATCACTGTTTTGTGTGTGAGATCGTGTCGTTTCCGTATCAAACTATACTCATAAAAACTTGGAGATAACTGCTACTTCGTAGAACAATGATTAAGACAGAATATTGTTCTTGGATCTCTCTCCTAGTTCCTACTCTCCTAATTCTGATGTAAAAACACCTTTTAAGTACTTTCAACAAATCGATCCCAAGCAAATTAGTAAAATCCAAACACAAGGGGAATTTGGATGATATTTTCCACAAACCTGTTTTGACCTGGTAAATTAACATCAAAATTGGAGAATTTTTATTCCACTCATAATTGTAGCCCTTTAAACTATTTATCCTACAATTTAAATCCCTTCAATTGGATAACCGACTAGAAAAGTAAGGTCAAAATACCAAAGCTGTGCAACTTGAGTGGAAATTCGGGATGACATTAAACTCTTGATTGTTTCTTCCAAATTGGATTAGTCTAGATTTTTTTGCATGATTTCAAGTATATAAGCTAGACTTCTAAATCTTCTAGAATATACGTCCAAAAGGTATAAAAAAAAATTCATTAAAGACAAAAAAAAAAAAATGACGAAACAATGAAAACTTTTAGATATATATTTTGAAACTACAAACCAAACAAAGCCTTTATTTCTCACTTGAGCTTTCCAAATTGAACCCTCGTCTGTCCTTGTTTCCGTAAGGTGTGTTTGGACTTGAGGAAAGTGAGAGAAAAGAAAGGAAAGTTAAAATTTTTCTCTCCTCTTGCTTGGTTCGCAGAGAAAGAAGAGAGAAAATAAAAAAAATTAAGTATTGTGAATAGTGAAATTTTCCTTTCACTTTCTTCTCATTTTATTTTATCTTCTTTTCCTTTCCCATCCACGTGTTCCAAACAAACCCTTAGACTCCAAATTAAACTTTAATTTACACAAATGGTTTTGGTGACCTATAATAAATAATAGCCAAGTAAATCAAGTGACATGTATTAAGAACTTAACAGATATAAATTGTGATGCAAACAGAGGAGTATGAAACACTAATTCTTTCAAACTTGTATTTCACGAATACTTTGAGAAATTAACTGAATTTTCTATACATTTTTCTCACACACTTTGATCGATCACTTGTATTTCCATACTTATACAATCAAATTACAAACATATTTTTAGGCATAACAATCAGAAAAAACAAAATGAGATAAACTCTCATTTATTGAACAAATTTCAAAACTATCACGGAAGTGCAAAAGTCTTCGGGCATGATAGTGAACAATTGTCCACGTTTTTATTTTGGGCTCCTGAGAACCAAGTTGCTTCACTTGCTCAAGTTTACTTTTCAAACAAATTGAGGGGCGTCCATGTATACATAATAACAGGGCACAACCTTCCATTTTTCAATTATTAATATTTAGTACAAGATGGGGATAGGCTAGGCTTTGAACTTGTCCAAGCAACACTCAGTAGCAAGCCTATGTTCCAAAACTTGTCATAGTACTCCTGGTACGTGAACTTCTTATACAGTACTGCTGGTCGATTATCCTCGTCGTCGATCAAATCCGGCGCTGGTCCTATCACGGCATCAAGGGACGGGGAATAAAATGTTGGGATCGAAATTCGTTCTTTGTTGCTGTTAACCACGGCACAATGCAACACACTATTGCACCGATCGTTGCTAATTACCTAACCAATTCAACAACAAAAAAAAAATCTTGAGATTTTTACAATCCTTGTTAATTTGATCAAACGACGACACATTTTATGTATTAGAAATTCAGACATTGACTGACCTGCATTTGATCACCAATATTGATGATGAATGTATTAGGAATGGGATTAACCGCGACCCATTTTCCATTATGTAAAACCTGCAATCCGGGCACATCATCTTGAAGAAGGATTGTGATCAAGTTCGGATCAGTATGACCCGGCCTGTAAGTCAACTCCGGTTCGGGACACGGTGGGTAATAATTCATAGCCATGTATTGGCCGTGGTTGCCAAGCTGCTTATCGATGTAATCTGTCTCAAGGCCTAAGCTCTCTGAAATGGCTCCAAACAGTCTCAGTACTAGTCCTCTTACACTGGCATAATTTCATGCTGCAATACTCCGCCTCCTCCCTATACGAACAGGGTACACATATATCATCATCAATATTAATAGAAGTGTTGGAAAATAATTTTGGATATTATATTTTCTTTTCTGCGTGAATGAAAATGTTAAGTGTAGAGTTGTGTTTGTTGAGTGACATCGATTTGGATGAATAGTTGTGTCACTTTCTTTTGTGACTTTTTCATAGAGTCACGAACATCTCTATAAATAGGGAATTCCTCATCATTCAAGGGGGATTTTTATTCTCCATATTTTCATTGACTCATAGTCATTTATTTTGAGAGTGTGCAAAGCATTATGGGGTTCAACAAACCAACCGATTGTTGTGTTATATTTGTGGCAAGTACAACACTGGGAAATAGACATCCACGCAAACCATAAGCAATGTACGAGGGCGAAATCTGTCTTAAGTACAGAGTGTCACACTCGCCTTGATCACTACCATTTTGTTCTCATCAATTTTCAAGTTTTGCATTCTAATTTTGTTGCATTCATATTCCCGGTTAATCATGAAAAGTAGACATATTTCCTAACAAGAGTACCAGAGTATAGTTACTGTTGTCAATTTTTTTTTTTTTTTGATCGGCAAATAAATTTTATTAATACTTGACAACGGGTACATCGAGATAAACCATAACCGAGCATAAAGCAAGGCTATGGAAGGCAATACATCAAGCGAGAAACTAAATGTAAAGCCGAAAAGGTAAAAAGAAACTAAGAAAAAATATCAGCAACCACCAAAATCTCACATCAATGCCACATGCTTCATCCTTAGCCACCAAAGTCTCACTGTCTTTCTCAAACAAAAATTACTTCAACAGCAGCAAAGCATCCCTCAATCAATTAGCCGAAACTCTCTACATGACTCATCACATCATAGTTCCAAGGCAGACCCTCAAACGTCTAGAATGCAGCAGCAGATCATCTACATCATTTAAAATGCAGCAGCAGAAGCAGAAAGCTAAAATGCAACAGCAGATCAAAAGGCTAAAGTGCAGTATCAGAAACAACTAAAATCAGCAATGGACAGAATATGCAACTTTAACATCTGACAAATATGTGTCAAATTATAAAATATGTGTCGGGAATCGACAATCCTGCTGCTCATTTCATATCAGAATCATATCGCAAAATGTTGATTCACTATATGCTGAAAAAGAGTAAATGCGACTTAGGATTGCATATTTTTTCGAATTTAGTTAATTTTTCAATATTTTACTAACAAACTTCAATAAAAGTGTAAAACATGTGCATCAGACGGTGTTTGTTTTGGGTCCACAAAAGCCACAGATGAGTATATCTTATGTCATTGACAGCTTAATAGTCGTTCTAGAAGCAAAAAAGCTACGGAAACAAGCAGAGAGACGCAGATCCAGACATTGGCCAGAAGTCCAGAACTGTCCGACACATGTGAGTTTCATATGGGTTACGAATGATTCACGTGTATGGGATGGTTCTGGACCCAAATGTCTCTGAATCCATGTCCAGTTTGTGTTTCGTAGCATTAACACATTTAACTATTCTAGACTTCTAGCGTAACTGTCTTGATAAATTGTACCTGAAAGATGGGGGGTTTGTGGGCCACTCGTGGACGTAGTTTTGAAGTGGGTAACAATGGAATCTCAAGAAATCTCTCCAATTGGAAACCTTCTCCGTTTTAACATTGACGCTAGTTGACACCCTTGTGGTCTTATAAGGGTCATTTGAGTAGTACTTCAACCTCTCGCTTTCTGGCAACCGGAAAAACTCCCTAGCTATCTGCAGAACATTCACGACCATCTTCTCCGGTACCCCATGGTTTTTAACCTGATGACTAGCAAAATAAACTTGATCAAAATACAGTTTTTACAAAATAAATGTATTCTGAGAATAGGGAATGGATAGCTATAATACACATCCATTAAAGGTGTATATCATATGCATCTATTGTATTGTTCATATTATGACACTTTATTAGTAATCGTAACATTTTTTTTAGTATTTTGTATCTTTTGAGCAATATGATTCGTAACATTTTCTATAATCAATAACATTTGGTGCATCTTGTAATTTTTATACAAAAAATACGTAACTTAGGAAATAAAAATATTTATATTAAAAATTGTCACGCCAAGTTTCGAACCAGATACCCTTTGTGTGGAGCCCCGACACCTAACTGCCCGACCACCCAAACTTTTCAATTATACTTAGGAAATAAAAATATTTATATTAAAATTTAAATTTTTACTGGCGGTTTTTTGTATTACCGCCGGTTTATATTTAAAAATGAGGCCCCTTTTCTTGGACTATTAGAATGGGTACCAAAGTAGGAAGAATCTCAAAAATCCGTAAATTTTAGGGGCTAAAGCAGTAGCAACTCGAACTTTAACTCATAACCTGTTTTAATATTGAGAACTAATTCCGAGTTAAATAGAAATGTTTAGTACAAATAGTTATACTATCAACATCATATTTATAAAAGAGACCACATTTGCCCAATTCCCCAAATTGTCCTTGCCAATTTTGACATTTTTCCCATTTTTATGTTCATCTTTTTTGCTTAGCTCTCTTTCATATGATTCATATGATCTAAATTATTGTGTGAAGCTCATTTCGGAGTCTCACATAAATCATCTGAACCGTTTAATAATTTTAATATAAGTCTTTGGGTGGTTTGGTAAAAATAAAAAATTTAATTAGAGAATTGTAAACAATCGAAATAATTTTCAAATCTTTTCATTCAAAATTTATGATCTTGAATGCTAAATGAATTTTGAAGAAAAATTAAACAAAAGTTTACTTGTTATTCCCGTGATTTGAATTGCGGATATTTTTAGGGTTTACAACCATAACCCAACTACCGGCAAAAAATCAATTTATATTCAAACAAACGGGCACAACACCCTTGCATGGCACAAGATATACCACCTATTACCTGAAAGAAACCGTGGTGTTTAGTGTTTACATGCGAAACCAATCTGTGTGATTACATTGGCGTGGTTAGGGCCATAGAGGTCCCGGAGATCTATGACTTGAATTCTATTGGAACCCTCAGATTTCTCGACTTCCATGAGATTTGGACGGTTGGAAATCGGCCCGACGTAATTCGACGGGACATGGTTCACACCAGATACGAGATCGGTCAGCAGCAGCTTCATTGCTGACATCTTATTCCTTTGTATTCTAACTGGGTCGGATTCTATTATGCATTTGGTTTTCCCTTCTCTACGGTATATATAGCCAGGGAGAAGATTACTAGTATCTCACAGGCCATGTTCTCAAAAAAGACGTGTCATTTTACAAGCCGATTATGTGCATATCAATTGGTGTGCACCAAATGTACACATTGTGGGATCCTCTTCTCGCACACAAAAGATTGGAGTCGCAAAATTTGTGTAAGACATTTTTTAACGATTTTGAAAAAAATCAACTCATTGGATATTGATAAGAACTTAATCAATTCAGTATCCTAATAGAGAATTGAATGAAAATTTAATCAACTCCTTACTGGGAAAAAAATCCAACAAATTCCACTAAACTTTAAAAAGCCAACTTGTTCTGAAAATCAAGACAAATCGTTCTCTTACAATACATCAACAAAAAAAAAACTAACATATTTCAATAACTTAAAAAAGTCAACACATTCCACTAACAAAAAAAAAAACAACTTATTTTTTTAAGCCCCTAGCCAAAAAAAAAACCAATAAGTTGGGTTAGTGGAACATCTCCTTAGTTGATTTAAGGTTGGTCAAAGAAAGGAAGAGCATAGATACGGAAATCCCTGGGCAAATTTAGGGTGTTTTTGATACAGAGTTTTGTTTTGGAGAGATCGGTAATGAGGTGGTATTAGGATTGGAATTGGAATTGATTATGATGTGGAATCAGTTGCTTGGGAACCTTGGGATTTAGGAAATCAACTGAAATCAGTTATCAACGTACCCCTTTGTAATCGCACTCCTTTGAATGATGGAAAATCAAACATGAAGAAAACTTAGAAGGAAAACAATTTAAAAGTAATCCACTGAAAAGGAAAACATATAAATGTCACCAACAAGGTAGAAAAATGATTGATTATGTTTACTTACCATTCATAAGGTCAAAAGATTATCCTGAGAAGTAAGTATTCTCTTAATCAGATGGCTAGCTTTAATCTTATTACAAAAATTTAATCATGAAGGTAATAACTTTACACTTTTGCTCTAAGAAAAGGAAATGAAAAACGTATTTATGTGTAATCATCAATTTGAAAAATAAGTAACTGTACCCTTGCTCTAAGAGAGGTAAAAAAAATTCATGCTCTAGCTCGTCGTCATCAAGCTCACCTCACACATGGATTGTCCAACAAGTGGATTAATCCACTAGGTAATTACAGGTTCATATGCATCTATGTATTAATGTCCAACAAGGCAACAACTAGACTAATCCACCTGCTAAAGGACCGAATAAGATATTAGTAGGATAGTGCGAAATCATTTTTTCTATATTTTTTTTTCTTATTTTATTCTTCTTTAAGTTTGTGGAATGATCTTCACATCATCAGGGAGATACACGATATCTCATCTTGAGAAAAGTATTAATTTGTAATCTTGAGGGCATGAATTATTAAAATTATTTAATTTCACGGCAATACTATATGGCAATATATGCACATGTGAATTGATGGTAGAACCGCAATTTGATTTAATACTCCTAAGGCCCCGATTGGATGGTGCTAAAATTTCAGGGGGATAAGTTAAAGAGTGGGCCGGGGGATAAATTTCAGGGGGACCACATTAATGTGATGTTTATGGACCTCACATTAATGTGATTTGATGGTAGAACCGCAATTTGATTTAATACTCTTAAGGCCCCGATTGGATGGTGCTAAAATTTCAGGGGGATAAGTTATAGCGTGGGGGATAAATTTTAGGGGGACCACATTAATGTGATGTTTATGGAGGGGGATAAAAAAAAGTAAATAGTTTGGATGAGGGATAGAACAATGGGATAACTTTTGACCTGGTTTGGATATTTTATAAATAAGAGGGGGTAGATGATGAAAAAGGATGTCAAATGACTCGTTTGCCCTTGTAATGTACCGAACTTGATTATGCATTAAAATAATTATATAATTTCAAAACTTAATCTATTTAATTAATTTTGGACAATTTCAAACTATATTAATTTATTTCATTGAAAATTTAATTTTTTAATACCATTTTTTAAAAAAAGAAGTTTTTTTAAATATGTACATTTAAATGGTTGGTTGTCATCCAAAATTTTATAAAATTAATTTTGGAGGAAAAACTCAATTAAACCCAAATCTCTCCACCAAGGCACCAATATGACTCTTTGTTTTTATTTTTTTTGGTGAGTTTTACAAAAAAAAAAAAAAATGCACAATTTGGTTCATTTTATATAAATGTAGAAGAAAATGGACCATAGAAAGAAAAAAGAGGTAAGAAAAACGGATAGTGTATGTGATTCCCACCCAATGGTCAAATGCCAGCTTGCTATTTCTTTGTTTTTCCCCACTGTTAGATTATTGGTGTACTTAGTTCCAATACACAAGTGATACACTAGAAAATTTTCTCGTCTTTTATTTTCATTGTAACCATCGACACACATGTACTCATCACTTCATATTCTTTGCCTCTCCCACAGCGAACCAAATCAGATCTCCCACAGCGATGCCTGGATTACTCTCTCTCCATAGATTTCATTTTCATCTTCTCCCTGGATCACTTTCTCTCCATAGATTTCTCTCTCCGGAGCTAGAGCTGTTAATCGCTCCTCCAGCGGTGCCCACTGCTGCAACTAGACTTATGTCTACAGCTGCTTCGGATTTCACCAGTATGGTGACCGTAGAGTTCAAATTTCTCTCTCAAAATTCCCAATTTGGTACGATTTTAATTTTTTTAGCGTTTTTTAAATAAAATTTTGTTTGGGTAGTACTAAAAATTTGTAGTACGGGATAAGGGGTGGGGGTTGGGGAGGGGGATAAGGAGGGGTGTTATGGTCCAAAACCCAACCCTCCTCTCCCGGATAATTTTTGGGTAAGCTCAAAGGTGCCCAAAAATTATCAAGGAGAATGCATCAATTGGGTGAAAACTAAGAGGGGGTGAAGTTTTATCGGAGAGGAAATTTTAGCTACCAAACCCAGCCAAAGGGTGGGACCCATTCCTTATCAGGGGTGATAAGTTTTGGAGGGGGCCTTTACCCTCATCCAAACGAGGCCTAAGTGAATAAGCCATCTTTTACTAATCGGGATTGACGTTCCGACAGCTCTATCAAATCCCTCCCAAACAACAATATCAAATCTAGCTGGCTGACAGCTCCAATTCAACACAAACGAAAAAGTAGGCGCTTTTTGATGTAGCTTTTTAACGGACATTGAGGTTCAATATAATCTTATCTTATTTTATTTTATTTTCTAGCAATGCGACATACGTAATTATTGACAAAAACTCTGGTCATAACCATCTCACACGTGAAATATTGTGCTTTATAAATACAAAATATTGTGCCCAAAAGAAGGAATTGGGGATGGTGCTGTAAAAGAAGGCAGGGATGCATGTAAAAGTGTTGTGGTTGGAATTGTAGTTGGTTGTTGTGTCTCTGAAAAAAAAAATCTTTCTTGAAAAGGCTCAAAGGTGTGACCATTCCAATTTTAAATGTTGTGCTTTATGTATACGAAATATTGTGCCCAAAAGAAGGTGGGGGATGCATGTAAAAGTGTTGTGGTTGAAATTGTGGTTGGTTGTTGTGTCTCTGCGATTATTATTTTTTTTTTTCTTGAAGAGACTCAAAAGTCAAAAGTATTACACTAACAATGTATACTCATTCATCTCCATTTATTAGTTCCTTCTAGAAATTTCAACTTAATTATAGAAATTGCACTTATCATACTCTTATTGTTCTCCTTTCGCCTTTTAGAATATCATATAATTACCTTTCAAAAGAAGGCTAAAAGAGTGAACTTGTCAATTTTTGTCGATTACTATATTCAAAGAGGGATAATCTTTTTAGAATCAAAAGTTCTAAAATTAGCTCAATAGACTGTCATTAAGGTTTAAAAAATGTATTGAAATGTGTGAAAAATGTATAATAACTTGTGAAAGTGTATTAAAATGTGTAAAAAAGTATACCAAAATTTTATTTTATTTTTTTTGTATTTTTCTTTGTTTACTGTTAACCCACTTTTAGAATAGCAACAAGTGTGAATTGAAATTAGGAAGTACTTGTACAATCTAGAAATTATTATCTTTATTTCTCCCTAATCATTACCTAAAAACTAAACCTAAAATCCAAACCAAATAAAGCTTTAAATTGGTTGTGGCATCACCCATGTGATGTCATCTAGGTGATGTCATGGAAGAAGAGTTCAGTTAGTAAAAACATCCTCACTGGGGGAGGCAAATCCTCTTATGGATATTTTGTTGAGCCAAATGCAAAAAAATACCCTCACATCAGCCTCAACAAATGTTGGGATGATTTGCAAAAGTTTTAACTTTGCTATAGTGTCTCAAGAATTCTAACAAGGCATTATTCATAAGTTATCCCTTATTAATTTTAACACTCTCTCCATGCCAATTTGTTTGTCAATTATTCCATTTTCTACTACGCCTTCAATTGCTTATATCTTTTATTTCTGCAACGCCTTAAATTGCTTATATATTTCAATCTATAATGTTTTTCACGGTTTTAAAAACTTTGTATAGTAGAATTAATCGTGAACTATCAAACAAAATTCATATTGCATATATTTGGAGATCAATATTAAATGATATAAGCGATCAAAAACTGACAAGATTATCAAAAATTGACAAACAAAATGGGACGGAGGAATACTTTGCTTATACCTTCAGATCTCACATATGCCATCCCACGTCCCATATATGCCTTAGCTGGATATCAATAATCGGTAGGAGTGTATTTTTATAGATTTTTATCTTATGTACCATACATTGTATTCTTTTAAAAAATAATTTTTATCTTATATACCATACATTATAATATTTTACTTTTTTTCGCCAATAATATTTGTATGATAAAAACTATTTTCAACATTTGGAACTATTATAAAAAGTAGACTAATATAAATAGAAAAAAGAATAGTTTAATACAGTAAAATTGTAGTAGAGAGTTTGATTTTGTGTGATTTTGGAAAAGTTTTTAGCCAAAGTATAAAAGTTGTTTTTAAGGTTAAATTTGGTCCAAACTTTTCTGAGGCTAATAAGGA
Source organism: Vaccinium macrocarpon (assembly GCA_022606695.1). NCBI lineage: Eukaryota > Viridiplantae > Streptophyta > Magnoliopsida > Ericales > Ericaceae > Vaccinium > Vaccinium macrocarpon. Next base: position 10,135,783 of record CM040176.1, on the reverse strand, counting down.
TTGTAAGGACCCGTGTTTTTATATATAATTTTCTATAAACAATGTTGGGAAAGTGTGAAGAAATGAAAATAGAGGAATATAAGGTCAATGTGAAACTAATATTGCATTTGGGTCTTTGTGAGATGTATTATGTACATGAGAGGTGTAAGTGTGATTTGTGGGATGTGCACTTAGGCATACATGGCTGATTTTTGGGGAGAGAAACACACTTTCCTTCTTCCCCAAACACATCTACACTTTCTCTCTCTACTCCTCTCCCAAATTTCCTTCATCTCTCCACAAATTCACACCTCCACATCTCATTTTCCTCAAGATTCAACCTCAAATCCGTTATCTACGCATGTCTTGGAATTTGGGACTCTGTGATTTTGCTTGGAGTAGGCACATTTCGGTTGGGTTTGCAAAGAAAAAAAAAGAGCTCTCACTCTCCCATCTTTGGAGCTAAACCATTTAGGTAGGAAACTCAAATCTACCTCCTCTAAGTGTATATGGTTTGAATTATTACATAATGTTCATATCTTTCCTTGATTTTTCTACCTAACTTTATATCTCCATGGAAATTGGGTTTGAGCTTGTGAAATCTTGATTCTCCATACTTTGTTGAATTGGTCTTTGATTGAATGTTTAGACATGCTACAATGATGTTTTGTTGTGCTTTTGAACCTCATTTTTTGCCTTAGATTGAAGCCCCATTCATTTGGAACAAAGCTGTCAAATTTTCGCTCGAAACCTGTTTGGATCGATCCAAACATAAGTTGGATCGATCCATAACAATCTGATAGTGTTTTGGAACTCTTTGGATCGATCCAAAGTTGTTCGGATCGATCCAAAACCTTCTGTTCTGCACTCGGCACATTTTCAATCCAAACCTTTTGGATCGATCCAAACACCTTTTAGATCGATCCAGACTCCTCTTGTTCTGGCATATTATTGATTCAACTTCGCGGGCACGCCCCTGGGTATTTCAAAATTTGTATCTATAATTTTTGTTTTGTAATTTTTCTTAACAATATTGCCACACAATCTTTCCTTCTTGGTTCTGTTGACAGTCCTTTTTGAGATTGAACCGGATTTTATGCGATTTTTGGTACTACTCTACTGCCATTTAAGCCATGGGGTAGGGAGGCTAGCAAGAAGAGATTTCACTTGCCACTTTTTGTCAAGTTTGGACCAAAATATCCTTCTTTTGGTATGGCAGGATTTAAATGGTTGGCGTATTTGGCTATTTCAAAATGTAATCCAGTAAATATGTAGAGCATCTCTTTGTCCACAGGCATGATTTATGAACAACCAAAAGCAAATGATACTCGAAAAGCTTTTGTACTCACCATGTTTTCGGCTTTTTCCTTGTTTTATGCTTAACAATTGAACAAAATCTCCCTCTTTCCCTAATTTAAGGGATGAAAGTACACAAGATCTCTCTTTTTTATTGGATGTCTTGCGACACAAGAATACGTCAGAGAGGAAGAGGGAGAAAAAAAAAAGAAGCAAAGTGGAGCCAAAGAAAAGATGTACTGTATTGACTGAGCAAAGTGGGCTGCCGCATGTCACACCATGGTCTCTACAATGAACAATTCAAGCATTTCTTCCTTGTAGGAGATGACCCATTCACTGTACCAGAGAGAGTGAGAGAAGGACGAGGAAAGGATGGTATTTTAAAATTTTCGTGGTTTCGTATGTTTTTTCATGGGTTATTATGTGTTTTTATTGTAGGTCCTTCCTCTTCTTGGACCATCACAGAATCCTACTCTCCAATGAAAGTGAAAAAAGGCAAGATTTCTTCTATTTTATTGCTTTATTTTGTTCTTTTTCCTGCTAAAAGTCTGGATTGATGTTCTGCTTTAATCGTCTTTGTCGTATTTGTCCGATATTAAAGATGTTATCGATCTCCTCCATAGATTGTAAACAACAGAGGAGTTTTCTTTTGCTTTAATTCACTCTATAATGTAAGATCAAGAATAAATAATAATAATAATAATAATAATAATAATAATAATAATAAAACTCATTAGGGACTTTGTTTTTTTGAATTCTTAGTTTTGCGTCATTGTAGCAAAGTTTTAGTTCTATTTTATGTTGTGCTTTTTCCTGTACGTGTTCTGTTCCTTCTCATAATCTTCAATGGGCTTCTTTTAATTTTTGTTGACCCCCTCTATTTGGGTGTAATTTGTTTCCGCTTAGGGGGTGTTCCACTAACAAAAAATTATTTTTTTCCAAAAACCGAGACAAGTCATTCTCTCACAATACATCAAATAAAAAGCCGTGAAAAATCAATTTTTTCAAAAAACAACCTTAGTTGGTTTTGTTTGGGTTTTATAATTTTAAAAATATCTTGACTTGTGTTATGATTACATCTTTCTAGGTAGTGATAATGTCACAACTGTTTTTTATTGTACTAAAACTTCAACGCATAAAGAGCTTGTACTCATGTGTATAAGCATTTTATGCACTTAAATTTTGGGATAATAAAAAATAGTTTTGACATTTAGCACTACCCTTTCCATTTCCTTGTTTTTCTAATTCCTTGCTCTTTTCATGTAATGGCTACTCCTCACCTTACGACTCCAAATAAAATTGGTTAGTTCTTCCATGAAATTTAGAATTTTCTACTTTAGAATGAATTTTATTTATTGCACTACCTTTATTCTTCTGTTTCATGTTCCTCTTTGTGTTGCTCTTGCCATTGGTTAGAATTGATATCCTGTGTGTTTACGTGGTGATCACTGATCAGTAATGCAAATATGAGGTGCACATAATGCTATACGTGGATGATTAAACTAGTATATTTGCTTCACAGATGCAAATTATAGATTTGTTTATTCTAATTTCGCGACTTCTTAATTCTTAAGCAAAGATGTCGTGGTGGCGGTGGTCTCAAATCCCAAACCCACATAAGTGCAAAGACCGAGGATGAATTGTTTGGACCCATTTAACATGTCATTCGATGGTAAAATCACCGTAAATTTTTTTTTCATAGAAAATTGCTCTAAATTTGCAGGGATATAGTTATTGCACTTGCTCTTCTTCATCAACAATTCCCACTAAGTAATGAATGCCCACAGTTGTCAAACTTTAGTTAGGTCAACAAAGTAGATTTGGATTTACACATCTATATAATAAGGGAGCTCAGTGTTTGAAATTCTTATATTTTCAACCCTTGGATATTAATTCAAGGGCTCAGATTGCAAGTGCAAGGTAAGCTCCTCTCTCTCTCTCTCTCTCTCTCTCTCTCTGGCACCCCCACGTTTGTATCCCTTTTTTCACAACATGTATGCACCCACGTTTGTGATCAGTTGAGCCCTATGTTTTACTTTGATCAGTTGAGCAGTACAAAGTGCCTCTCTCTCATCTCCAATTAATCTCACTCCACTAATGAAGGCCCTCCTCTCTGGATCTCTCCATCTCCTCTCTTGCGACCATATTTCTCCTCTCCTCTCTTCGATTGCTACCACTTTCACACCGGTAAGAGACTATACTCCAACAAACACCTTCCCTCCTCCTCCTCCGGTAAGATCTCTTTCTTCCTAATTTCTCCAATTTTTATCAAAATCTTCCTAATCTGATCCAACATTATTTTCACTTTTACACCGCGGGAGCCAGAGTCACCCACTCCATAACGTTGAGAAGTAGCCGCTTCCTCTTCCGCTTTTCCAAATGAAGCAGGGAGGAAGATCTACGTGGAAGTTGTGCAAAGAAGCACCGGTTGAGAAGCACCGCCATATCAGGTTAGACCCACATTCTAACTTCTTCACACCCTACTCTGTTTTCCATGCTTGGCTATTTTTTGGCACTTTCGCTTCAAATAAGATGGGAAAAAAAAAAGGAAAGAAATAATTCAATTACCATGGAAATTTGCAACGTTAAATTAGGGAATTTGAGGGATTCTGGGATGACATACTTTACGAAGAAACCTGAGGTGCCGAGGATGATGAGGTCATATTTTGAGTCAGTGAAGGTGTCTTCCATGGTTGTGGTTTTGGAGTGGGTTTAATAACGGTTTTTGTTGAGGAGATAGAAGGTGGCATGGTGGGTTCAGAATGGGTTTGTGAGAAGTAGTAGAATAAGAGAAGAAGAATGGGTACAGTAGTTTACTCTTTCTTTTTTCTTTCTTTTTTTTCACTAGGCTATCTTTCCTTTTCTTTTTGCTTCTTTATCCAATATGTTTGTTCCTCCAAAGCCTCCAAATTATTTGAACGGAAAGCTATTGCATGCGATTTAGGTGTGTAAAATCAATCACTTTGATTTTCTCTTAATTACTAATATCAGCTTTTGCCCCATCATTGTAGGATCTTCTCTTGGTAATAACATATCTACTTCTTGGGAAACATTTCCGAGACTATCTCTATATAAGGTGGGCTTTCTATTGTATTGTGAAATAATGTACTTCTTTTGGTCGTTAATATATGGTGGTCCATGCTTCTTATCGGTGCTTATCAAGAGATTGCTCTTTCATATTTTTTGGCAGGCCTCACAAGTCACAACTGAGTTTTATAAAAAAGACATGTAGGAAATCCATAACATGAAGGAAATCCATAAGAGTATGTGTTTGAAGGTAAGAAGCAAAAATCCATTTAGTATATGTTTAATTGTTTTATTCCCACCAATGTCAATTTTTTTCCTTTGGTTTATCGGTCACAAAAACAGAAGCATTATGCCTCCTTAGCCGCTTTTGGATTTTATTTAAGGCTACTTTTATTTTGCAAATTGAGATTTTTGGTACTACAGTTTAGTAATGGGCATTGTTCTTTGTGCATTGTTGGTGAACAAGGTGGATACTAGTTATCTAAACAAAAAGATATCAATGGCAAAGAGCTAGACTTACGCTAGAATTTGTTTAGAATATTAAATGTGCTTGCTTAAGTTGTTGAAAAAGTCTATGCTTACTACCTTCATGGTCTCCAACCACAGAATACCATTTCAATATAATACTGGAACGACTTACCAACATGAATGGAACAAATTTCAATAAACAGATTTATTGAAATTAGATTTTTAATAACATAATGTTCTATGTTAAAAAACTTCCCACTTTTAGGCTTGGCTATTTCATTGCTTGATATGCCTTCATGTATCTCTTCTGCCTAAATTGGCTCAACTTGATATTCTTAGGTAGTCTTTCATTTTTTCTTCCTTTTCTCTCATATCTGTGGTAGAGGGAGGAATCAATGGACAAGGTAAGCTCACATGGGTTGTAATGGTTAAAATTTAAAACCTTGCATGCAAAGTATAAGTGTTTCTTTCGTGTCTCTCTTTATTTATTGGCTAGATTACATTGTAATGGTCAAGATAAGCATACTGAGCTCGCATAGAGAATCTCTATTTGCATTGGGGCTTAAAGTTTGGAATATTAACTAAAGTCTCAAATTTTAGCACTCTTAATGCATAGCGTCCATTTCATTTTAGAGAGGGAGAACTTGATTAATGTTAATTGTTTTTAAATTTTCAAATAGCAAACGGTTCTGTAACAAAGTTAAGAAGATCAAGCTAATGATAATCTCTTCTAAGCAGTGTTTGGATGGAATATAAGTTCTTTTTTTCTTTCTTTTTTGTGTGTTTGGCTTGATTTACGTGTCCTAATTTTAAATAAAATGAGGACCAAGCAATTTTTTCACTTCCCGACCAAATTTCGACGATCCGAACCGTTAGATTTGTTTAAAATGTGTTTTTAAGGTCCACCGCGAGGATTTGTCCAAAAAAATACCCACAAGGGCTTCATCCGATTAGTTTTTGTTAAAAACGTTACCTTAAAAACATATTTTAAACACATCTAACCGTTCGGATCGTTGAAATTTGGTCGGGAAGCATGAGGTCCTCATTCTAAATAAAATGAGGGATCCCTCATTAGAAGTTGATCCTATATATATAATAATAAAATATAAAACGGGGATTTGGGGCGGAGATACACTTCTACCCGGTCCCCGATCTGATCTCCGAATTTTTTTAAAAAAAATCCCCAAATCGGACCCAGTCTCCAAACAAATCTCCAAAACGCCAATCCATTCGGATCGGGAAGCGGATCGAATTCGATCAAATCGGTGGAAATTGCCATCTCTAAGTGTGGCAGATTGAGAAGGGCAATGGGCCTCAAATGTACCAAAAATTTCAACTTCCGGGAAATTTTCGTACAGGAATTTTGAATGTTAAATGGAAGTAAGTGGCCCCATTTTTACAGCTGAGTTTCCAACTCAAATTTGCACATGATCGGTGCCCTTGGTTTGTACAATTGTACTTATAGCATTTTTGTTGATTTTTTCCGTATCAACTGAAAAACTTATTCGGAGTTCAAAAAAAAAACTGAAAAACTTATTTGAAAATTACTAAACAGCTCGAATAATTTATATTGAATAAAGTCAAAATTAAACCATTAAAAAAAATATTAATTTGTATCATACGCGAAAATTTGACATAAAACTAACAAATGCCAAAAAAAATTAAATAAAATTAAAATTAAAAAACCAGTTTGTAACTTTTTTGCCAAAGCACCCCTAAATCTCAAATGGGCCTCATAAACCGATATGTGCATTGTCTATCCATTATCACACATAGTAAAAATCTGTTGGTTTCCGACTTTGTTGATATTTCTGGGTTAATTTGAAATTGAATGTAGTTGCGGGCAAAAATTATCCTGAACGCTACAAAAATATGTGGTGAAAACTAGTTTTGAGGACGGTACGTTTTGGTCCCCCCACATCACCAAATAATTTTCCCTCCGTCACCAGTAATGGAGAACGTGCGGTGATGGAATTTCTCGTTGTCGCTGGTTGATGTTTCTGTTGGTACAAGGAAAATCTGACAGCTGCAACAGCTAAGCGCAATCAACATGATGCAACGATGACTACGTCAGTAAGCTCCGTCAGCCATAACTGAATTACTATGTGCTTGGGCCACTGTCGCTATCTCGTTCCAGTGAGCAAATTACGTCTGTCAGTCCGGTAATTAATAGTCTGAAATAAATGATTGTGTCAAACGAAGGAGGGATGTGATAGGCGGATCGTACGGTTCGGGTTTTGGTAAGATCCAAGATCAAAAGGTTTGGTTCGGATTCGAAAAAGGAGAGGATGGCATGAACCATAACCTAAACCATTCGAGAAGACGGGTAATTTTGAACTTAGATTTTGTGAAGGAAAAAATAGCTACCAAAATGTATAGAATGTGAGACCAAAACCTAACCTGTGAATATCTTACATATATATACGAGAGATAAAGTGTAATTTTAAAATATACCTATATATCTTACATATATATATATATATATATATATATATATATATATATATATATATGGTTTATGTAATAGTTATATATAATATGGGGGTCTTATGTAATTAATATAAGTTCGGCTCGGGTTCCAGGTGAATCCATAACCGAACTGAACCCGTTCGGTTTTTCATCCATCGAACCCACACCCGCACCCACGGGACAAAAATCGGTTACGGTTCGATAAAAAAAACCGGTTTCGGTTCGGTTACCCGTCGGTTCGGTCGATATTGACATCCCTACGAAGGACCATCATTGCAGCCTCCCGAGTCCCCTTGTTTGCAATTGGGATAATACTTGATTCACAATATCCCAATAATATCGAAAGACTGTATCTCCATATCGGAAATCTATGCGGATAAATCGCTCTATGGAGCTCACTTTAAGGTCTCACACAATCATTCAAGCCCTTCATTAATTTCAAAATATATTTTCCGAGTGGCCCTGGAAAGATCAACTCAATTAGATAACTCTAAGTGTTTGATCCAATTTTTCAATTTTCGATAATTGCAAATATTGAATCAAAAATAACATGTTTGCATCAAATACTTAGACTTATCCAAATGAGCTAATTTATTACGAGGCCACTTGAAAAAGTAATTTAAAATTAATAAACGGCTCGAATTGTTTCGTGTGGAACCCAAAGCAAGCCCCACGGAATGATAGACGAGTAGGGGCAGAGCCAGGATTTTAGATTAATGGGATAAAAAATTAAATCTATATGCAAATTATTTTTTCTATTTGCTCATGCAAAGAAATAATTAAATTAAGAGGTTAACTATAACCTAAATATACAGTGATACATGAATTCTTGCCTCATAATTGGTCTGAATAGCTTATTATATTTCAATAATGTACGATAGCTTCATTTATAATAATATCAACTCTCAAAAAAAATAAAAACTTGAGAATTCTATACATTTTAAGAAAATAAAAATTACTAATAAGTAATCAAAGTAAATTTGGTCAAGTAATCTCACTTGCATCCCTTCACACCAAGTAACGTCATCCTTTGAATCATCTCGCTCTATGTGAAAAGGTCATAATTTAGGGGGATAAGAGTAAAGATTGTCAAGAAATATGTACACTTGTCAAAACATGGACTTCATGTGGCAAAAACATTAATCCAATGGACTATTTCAAATGAAAAAATTTAACATTGACTTTTTTTTTATTCAATATACATCAGTAGAGTTAGTTGTCTGATCTCAGTAAGTCACAAGGATTGATCTCCTCTTCATAGGAATCCAACTCAGAACCTTACCCCTATAGAAGGGGCTAGATGACCAACTGGGTCAATTGCCTTGGTCAACAATGACTATTTTGCATGATGAAAAATACAGTACTATATTATGATTGACTTTTCACAAATCTACTTAAGGGGTGTTCCACTAAATTGTTTTTGTTTTAAAACTGCCTTGGTTTTTATGTCCATGTGATGTATTGTGAGAGGATGACCTGTCTCAATTTTTGAGAAAAAATAATTTTTTGAAAAAACTAAGTGAGTGGAACATCCCCTAATATATTTTGCTGATGACCTCCTTTGTAATCTAGAAAGGCTGACTAACAATTGACGATTTGGTTTGTCTCTCTATTTGGTACCGTTCCGAAAACGAAAATTGAGGATGAAATGAGAGATAATATAGAACGCTACTGTAGGTACTGACGGGTTAGGTACCGATGGGCACGCTAGGCCTACTTCAAATTCTGCATGAATGATTTGAGTCGTTTAATAATTTTTTTAAAAAAAAAAAACGAGTTAGCCTAGGAAAAATCAGCTCAATCCAATGTGTGTAGATAGGTAGATGCTTGATACAATCTTTCATTTTCTTTTTTATTTAGATTACAGGATCTCATCCGTACAAAACCTGGAGTAAGTCCCGCATGCCCGTTGGGTACTAGTCAGTCCCCAACCCGTCGGACCCTTTAGCTTTTTTCAAGAATATAATGTACAACACCCAAGCACGTGTATAAAGAATCACCAGTAGAGCCTACAAAAATATATATGAACATAAAAAATTGGCAAACAAATCCGACTAAGGAAGTTAAAGTCATGAATCCACAATGGGCAAACCGCTAGTTGTAATTTGTTCAAAATAATTACTACTTCTATCTCAAAATATTTGTTTGGTCCACAAAAAATAAAGTAAAAAATAAAGAAAATTTTCAAATACTTTCACAAATTAAAAAAACTCATCAATATCTAGTTGTAAAACCCCAATTTTCAGAAGCATTATTTAAATTATTTAACAACAAAAATTATTTAATTGAAAAGGAATTCATTAATACGCATAGGAAATAACATAGAATGATTGTATTTTGATTACAACAAAGTGAAGTACTTGTTGGGGAATTAAATTGCATTTGTCTGACACAAAATAAGAATGCAAGGTTCTTTAAGGGTTCATATTCAAATAAACTCGGGTACCAAAGATACAAATTAGATTAACAACTAAGCTCCGACGGAGTCGAAAACATAAACTAACTAAAACCAGAGTCCCAAAAAAGGCGTTATAGCTCAAATTCTTCGAGATGTCAGGCTCCAGACGTGAGATCTCCAAGCACCAAGTCCCCGAGATCCGAAATTCCAAAGGGGTGGTGGACAGTGGAAGCCGAGGTACGGCGGCAGACGCGATTGAGGATGGGAAAATTGAGGACAACGGAGAGGCGAAGGCTGAGGAGGGGGGAAGAGGGGAGGCGGAGACCGAAGTGAATTGGAACAAAGATGACATGGGAACAACCTTTTATGTTACAATATATGTTTGGAACCAAAATTGGGGAAATCAAGAACAACAATAAATAGGAGAAATATTTCAGCGCTTGGTGGGCACCAGATGGCTAGGCCATGTGGTGCCCGTCGGATACATTTGGATCATTTATCCGTGTTTTGGACAATCCAAATCTGTTGGGATAAATTTACCCTAAAAAAAAATGCAACTTAAAAATCCAACAAATCTAGATCGTCTAAAACACAGATGAATGACTTGGATGAGCCAACGGACATCACACGACCTTGCCACCTGGTGCCCACCCAACACTAAATTTTTTTCCGACATGTAGTGATAATATTCCGCCCTCGTATATAATATGAGTTTAAATTATTTCCACCGCCGGTGAAAACAAAAATTTCCTCCAAATCGATTGCATTGCGCCACATGTTCATGTTCTACCATTTGGTGGGACCACTGTTTGGACACATTGACACATGGCACAATACAATCGATTTGAAGAAAATTTTTGTTTCCACTGCGGTGGAAAACTCATATTATATATGGTTGGTCTAGTAGAAGATAGGGTATGGCTAGGCTTTAAACATGTCCAAGCAACACTCAGTGGCAAGCCCTCTGTTCCAAAACTTGTCATAGAACTCCTGGTACGTGAATTTCCTATACACTGCTGGTCGATCATCATCGTCGTCGATCAACTCTGGCGCTGGTCCTATCACGGCATCAGGGGACGGGCAGTAAAATGTTGGGATCGAAATTCGTTCTTTGTCGCTGTTAACCACGGCACGATGCAACACGCTCTTGTACTGATCGTTGCTAATTACCTGACCAATTCAACAACAACAAAAAAAAGTCTTGAGGTTTTAACAATCCTTGTCAATTTGATCAAAACAGCGACACATTTTACATTTTACGCATTAGAAATTCAGACATTGACTGACCTGCATCTGATCTCCAATATTGATGATGAATGTATTAGGAATAGGATTAACCGCGACCCATTTTCCATTATGTAAAACCTGCAATCCGGGAACATCATCTTGAAGAAGGATTGTGATCAAGTTCGGATCGGTATGACCCGGTAACCCGAAAGTCAACTCCGGTTCGGGACACGCTGGGTAATAATTCATAGCCATGTGTTGGCCATGGTTGCCAAGTTGGTTATCAATGTAATCTGCCTCAAGGCCTAAGCTCTCTGAAATGGCTCCAAGCAATCTCAGTACCAGTCCTCTTACACTGCTGCAATACTCCGCCACCTCCTCCCTACACATTCATATGTCATCAATAAAGCCTTGTTTGGTTTGGTTCTCAAGAATCGGTTTTTTAAATTATTATTCAATTATTACCCTTATTTTTTTTTCTCTCTATCTCTCTCCAATCATTAATACCTATTTTTAATTATTACCCATATTTTTCCTTCTAATCATTACAAAAATTAAAACTCAAATCAAACACAACCTAAAATCCCGGCGTATATGTAATGTTGTCACCTTAATTAGAAAATACGTGTCGTGATTGACTTAAAAGCATTGTTATGACTCATTCCGCTTAACTTATTTATTCGAGTTTCAGCACAAATATTTTTTAAATCCGAATCCAATTAGTGTTGGAGGCATTTACTCTTTCTTGGCTTCTAGCGTAACTGACTTCATAAGTGCCGGACCAGTAAATTACCTGAAAGACGGAGGGTTTGTGGGCCACTCGTGGATGTAGTTTTGAAGTGGGTAACAATGGAGTCTCAAGAAATCTCTCCAATTGGAAACCTTCTCCGTTTTAACATTGAAGCTAGTTGACAGCCTTGTGGTCTTAGAAGGGTCATCTGAGTAATTCTTCAACCTCTCGCTTTCCGGCAACCGGAAAAACTCCCTCGCTATCCGCATAACATTCTGGATCATCTTCTCCGGTACGCCATGGTTTTTAACCTGATCATACATGTAGAAATTGTCGGGAACTAGTTATCAGAGAATGCCATGTGTGTGTACACATAATCAAAAATAGTTTAATGGCTCCTAATCGAAGTATCAAAACAGTTTGATAAAACCAAATTCTTCAGACGCAAATGAAAGGGCACAGATTCAAGCACCAATGAATTTAGAGCCGTCCAATGTATATGGGCTCTACATATATTATGTAGTACCGATGTACATTGAGCAGTTGACACATCGGTATCAGAATATGTGCATTTACGTTTAGGTTTTGGCTCGGGATAGAATTAGAAGCAGAATTACACACCTGAAAGAAGCCGTGTTGTTGGCATGCGAGACCAATCTGTGTAATTACATCCAAGTGGTTAGGCCCGTTGAGGCCCTGAAGATCAATAACCGGAATCAGATTGGAACCCTGCGATTTCTCGACGGCCGTAAGATTTGGACGGTCGGAAACGGGTCGGATGTAATTTGATGGAACATGGTTCACACCAGATACGAGGTCGGTTAGGAGCAGTTTTGTCATTGCCGACATGCCTGTCTTTTTTAGTTTCTCTGTATTCAAACTCTGGGATTTTGGTAACGCACCAGCAGGTGTGTGAATTACAGATTGTAAGCTCCAGAGAGATCCTACTATTTATATGGAATGAATACCGCCAAACGCCAAACTAATGCGACCTGTCAAATCGAATTGTCGAGAAGGGACTGGTGGTTGCAGGGGCAGAGCCACGTGGAGACAAGAGGAGTCTGTTAACCCCTAACCCCCAAATTTTTACAGGGATTTTACTTATATATCTCACAAAATTGTTAATTGACCCCTCTTTGATTTTTTTTTTTTCGTCCCCCGGAGCCAAAATCCTTGCACCCCTGAACGCTTCTAATTCCTGCCCCTCCTGAACCAAAATCCTAGCTCCGCCTCTAGGTGGTGGTGTTTTATTTGTTTGTGGGGTGCTAATTTTGGGGGGAACTAGGAGCTTCTGCAAGTTGTAGTTTTTGTACGACTCAAATTCGAGACAGTTTTTGCTATTTGTGAGATTCAAGGTTGTTCTACTGAAGGTGTTTTTAGAATAAATTAATTTTTTATAATTTTTTATGTGATGTATTGTGAGAGAATGATTTGTCTCAATTTTTAAATAAAACTATTTTTTTGTTAGTGGAATACATCTTCATAAACCAGAACAAAAATTGAAACCGAACCAAACCGATGGTTGGTTTCAAGAGGTGATCAATTTAGTTCGGTTTGATTTTGCATGTCACGATTGCTTTTAGGCGCCCGGCCACTTCGGATTATTAAAAAATAGTACTCCATTAAAAGAAGACTTAAACCGTAGTTTTTTCTAATCGCGAAGTCTTTTACTAATCGGGTTTGACTTTCAAGCTACCTAAATTCCAAAAGAATCAAAATTTGGAGAGCTCCAGCTCCAACACGGACAAAAAAATTAGGGGAGGGTAGCGATAGCAATTTTGTTCACCCTCAATCGGGAGAAATCCGAACTAAACAGCCAGAGGAAGTTCAAAGCTCATTACTCTCTCCGCCTTATTTTGAGTACTCTCTACAAGGAATCAAGCTTTTTAATAATATTTAGGGGGTGTTCCACTTACTCCGTTTTTAAAAAAAAATTGGATTTTTACGGTTTTTTATATGATGTGTTATGAAAGAATGACATGTCTCGGTATTTAAAAAAAATAGTTTTTGTTAGTGGAACACCCCCTAAATATTATATTTAAATTGTTTGTAACTTTCATATGGACTCAAAGGGAGTATTTTGAATTTCCATGTTAGAAAAATAACCACACATACAATAATAGAATACGGAAACAATAAAGAAATCAACACAGAAATTTACGTGGTGCTCTAAAATTGGAAACCTTCACGAAGTGAGCGAGTCTATTATTATGATAAAAACGGCTCTATTCCGCTCAACATCTGACCTTCAATAGAATTTCATAGTACTTCTTTATATGAGCCACATGTTCTAACATTTTCTTTTGTCGACGTCAAATTTGTGACAATGCAGAGTCCACGTGTCAAGATAGCAAAAACACAGAAGGTGTGAGGTATACAATTTGTTATGAATGACCTCACTTGTGAGGACGTCACCATTAATCAACAACGAATTCAAATGGGTCCAGTCGGTTTTGGCGGCAACCGCTCTTCCCATTTATTCTTTGTATATTGCGTAATCATTCCTGAAATCTGGATCTTACTATATGGCCTCGCTTAGATGGAGGATATTGCCTCCGGATAATTTTTCACCGCAAATTGCTTTGCACACCCCCCACCCCCCCCTCTTACGCGCGCCCCCCACCCGGCCTCACCACTATTTACCACTTTACCCCTCTTCCTTCATTTAATTACATTAACTTTATTATTAATATTTATTTATTTATTTATTTCTTTTATTTAGTTTTTTTATTTAATTCATTTCTTTTAGTATTTAAATAGTTGTTTATATGTTTTATTAATATATATTTTTTATTATTAATATTAATTTATTTATTTATTTTTTTACTTTATATTAATTCATTTAATTATTTAATTCATTTATTTTGTTTTATATAGTTTTTTATTTACATATTTATTTATATCTTTTATTAATATATTTTTTCTCTTCTATCTTTTCAGAATTCTCTGATATTTTATTTCTCTTTTTGAATTATTTAATATCTTGTTTTTCTAATATGTAATAAATCTTCTCGTTCTTTATATATATTTTTATAATATGGTCTAATATCTTTTTTTCTCTTTTATTTATTAAATATTGTTTATTTACTTCATTTTTTAATTACTTTTTTTTTTGTTTTACTTGATTACATTGATCCTGGCCTCCCAATGCCTTGTCCGCGTGTTAGATTATCGACATTTCTTTGATCCCTGGCCCCAATCTTGTATCCGTGTTAGTTTTCGGACATTTCTTTTGATCGCCCCCAATGCCTTGCCACTTGTTCGTTTTCAGACATTTCTTTGATCCTGGCCCCCCCAATGCCTTGCCACTTGTTCGTTATCAGACATTTCTTTGATCCTGGCCCCCCCAATGCCTTGCCACTTGTTCGTTATCTAACATTTCTTTCGATCCCGGCCCCAATGCCTTGCCACTTGTTCTCTATCGGGACATTTTCTTTGATCCCGGCCCCAATGCCTTACCAACTTGTTCGTTTTTGGACATTTCTATGATCCCGGCCCCCAATGCCTATTAATTTGTTCGCTATCAAACATTTCTTTGATCCCGGCCCCGTCGTTATCTATTTATATTACTCATTCTTCTACTACTTCACACATTGTCTTCTTTAATTCTCTCACTACTTCATACATACAATCACGTAACATCTCCCAATATTTTTCTTTCTTTTTTAAGTAATTCATTGAAGAACATTATGGATGGCTACTTCTACGATCTGAGATGGTTGGTCATTTGAGAATGATGTGCCAAGTCAGGAGAGCATCAACTACATCAGTCAGGACTATACACCCGAATTTACCACTGACCAGGTTAGTTATTTTCGTTGTTCTTATGCATATTCGTCGGTTTTACTTATAATGTTTTACTTATACATTTTCGGTTTTTTTTTTTTATAGATTTTTGAAAGTAGAGAAGATATGTTAGCTTGGGCGAAGAGAGTTGGTCTCGAAAACGGTATTGTGGTAGTTATTAATAAATCTGCTAATTTAAAAGCGACAATTTGTAGAAGTGCATTCTTGGTTGTGAGAGAGAGGAGGAAAGTATAGGCGCAGAGTGGGGTAGAAGGGCAAATCTTGAATAAATCTTTGGGACTAAAAATGTACGTCCATTTCTGCGTTCTGAGGTATACCAATACCTCCAAGCGGTTTTTACATGTGGGGTTTAAGGGTTTCTTGTGGTCTTCCCAACCATGAACCAGCAGAAAATATTGAGGGTCACGAGTACCCATCAAGGCTAAAACCAATGGAGAAACAATTTGTGGTCGAGACAACTTAATTAACTAATTAAAATAATTACTTAATAATAATTTTACATTAATTAGTTAATAATAATAGAACTTTTTTTATTTATTATAAAGTTTCTAAATACAAAGTGAAATTTAAATGCAAATTTAAGAAAATAATTTACTTGCAAATGTAATTTGAATAAACCAAATTAAATGAGTAATTAATTAAATAAATGAAATGAGAAAACGAAATTATTAAAATTAGAGTAATGTAATTAAATAAATAAAGTTGAAAAAAAAAAGAGTCCAAATAAAAAACGAAAAAAGAAAAAAAAAAAAAAAAAAGACCTGAAAAGGGGGGGGGGGGGGGGGGGGCCGGGGGTAATTTGGGGTTTGGGTTGGGGGGGCAAGGGGACAAGGTGTCAGAGGGGGGGTGCAAAGCACCTCTCTTTTTCACCCCCTCAAAATCATGGGTCCCACAGCTAAGCCACCGTTTGGCAACTCCACAAAACAGCCGGATAAAATTTCACCCCTTCTTCCGTTATACCCTTGCAAGGGTCTTCTCCTGGATAATTTTTGGGCACCCCTGGACCTCCCCAAAAATTATCCGACTCGAGAAGGGAAGGATTTTGTCCATTTCACCCCTCCTTATCCCCCTCCCCCAACCCCCACACACAAAAAATTCTTGCTACCACAATTTCTAAAAACAAAAGAAAATCTTCAGTAACTGTCAAAACAAAAAAAAAAAAAATTACAGACCGCAGATCTTGGTCGGTGTGTCTTCGTGATCATCTTCATTGAAGCTCCCATGGTGGTTTTGTTGGAGGACAAAAATCACAGACCACTTTCATGGAAGGACGAAAATCCAAGTTGCTCCGATGGTGGTTATTTTCGGATGGATTTGAAGCTCTCGCAAAGTAGAACAATCTTCCCTCCTGGCTCTTGGATTGAATCCGAGGTTATTGCCTTCGATTTTGGGTTTGAAGTATGAGATTGGGTTTCAATTGGGAGAGAGAGAGAGAGTCGATCGAAAAAGGAAAAGACAACATATTGTGTTCTCTGATGAATCTCTGGAAAAACATACATGTCGAAATTGCATTAAACCCCTCCAACTATTTACCAATTCTTCCACCAATTAACCTATTTATTGTACTTAATTGTAAAAAAAATTAATTTTTTTAAGAAAAAAAGAAAACGGCAGAAGAGTAATTTGAAAGTTTTTACCTCATCCACCCCCTCTTATTTATAAAACATCTAAACCAAGTTAAAAGTTATCCTCTATTTAATTCTTCATCCAAACCATCTATTTTTCTTATCCCCATTCCATAAACATCACATCAATGTGGGTCAATCCTCTAAAAATAATACCCCCTCTTATCTCATCCCCCCTCTAAACTTATCCCCCTGAAAATAATACTTCATCCAATCGGGGCCTATGGGCCTTGGTTTCTAGTTTTCATTCACTTAGAATATAAGATGTAATATTGCAAAAAAGTGAAACTGCACGATAGGGTAATAATAATATTTCGGTTGAGGTCCTCGGACTTGGTTCTCGCACTGTAGCTTACTGCAGTAATCAATGATTTGGAGCAAAGAGACGGAGACTTTTATTCAATGAGTTGAAAAGGTGTGGGGAGAGAGAGAGATATAATATATGCGGCCAAAAGTAGATTGTGCATACAAATAATGCCACGTGTTTCCAAGTCAAAAGTCAAAGACATATGAAAGGACCAATCAGAGGGCGTCACATGTCAAAATGACACAATAATTTATTTATCAAGTTTGGCCAATTAAATTATGTCACTTGGTGAAATAAATTATATATCCTATTATACATAATTATCTTTTCCAAAATAATAAAAGAAAGATATTTCTTATATTTTAATTATTTTTCATTAAATCAAACAAGGAAATAATTAAAGAGAAAGATATGGAAAGAATTGTAATCTTGCCATAACTCTTCATCTCCCCATCCCTATAAGTAGAGTTGTTCTCCCTCACATTGACACATTGAAGCTTCCATCAACAAACCGAAATTCTCCAAGATTCAAGATCCAAAAGCCCCTTCAGAACTCCTCTTCGCTCGATCAAGACATTGAGCTGCATTACCAGACGCTTCAAGCTCAAGAATCCTGAAGATCAAGCCTTTAACGCCTTCGCACTACTTCTTGAAGTCGAAAAATCTATACATTGAACCTTCAACAACTCAAGATCATGCTTCAAAGCCCTTCTAATTTCTTTCAAGCATTCAACCTCCGTAACTCCTCAAGATCGCTCCCCAAAGCCCTTTTTGTACCCTCCTCCGAGTCCACATCAAACAAGATAATTCTTTGATCAAAGCTTCAAAGCTCCGAAGAACATTCAAGTCTCTATCCAACACACAAGCTCTAGAACTCTGAAGATCAAGCCTCTAAAGCCCTTCAGAATTCTTCAAATCCACGTCACGCAAGGCGCCTCTTCAGATCAAAACTTCAAAGCTCAGAAGATCACTTAAGCCAAATCCACAAGTCAACAATCTCCTTCTACCAAATTAAAGAAGATTTCAAAGACCGATTTGAGAAGAAGCTCTACAGCTCTCAAGTCAATGGTCACAAATTCGTCATCTTTTTCAACGAAATTGAAGAAAATCAAGTAAATCAACTTAAGAAGAAGCTTTAAAGCCCTCAAGTCAAAATCCATCAAATTCGCCGTCAACTTCGCAAAGATCAAAGAAGATCTCGTCGTTCAAATCGAGAAAAAACATCAAGCCCTCGAATCAAACTCTTGAAGAGAAGAATCAGAGGATTATTTTCTTTCATTAGAAATTGTTACAGAGATTGTAAACCCTAATTTCTCAAATCAATAAAATCATCAATTTTAGTCAACATCTTTCCGTCTTTTTTGCAGACTTGAAATTTGTGTGATACAGGATCCAAAGACTAAAAATAAATATTCTAGCTGTAACTGGAGTTGCAATTGAACGAAGCTGCTCTTGTAGCTCGGCTTGGTTCGTTTAGTGGAGCGGACTCAAGTTTTAGGCTTGTTTAATAAATGAGCTCATTAAAACTCGGCTCAATTCTCAAAATCTCGACTCATATATATAGGTTCAGCTTATTTAAAAATATTCTTTAAATAAATTACCCTAGCTCAATTTTTGGCTCATTCACAAAGGAGCACCCTTAGCCGTAACTTAAGGAGGCTAGCAAAATAAGCATGAAAAACCAAAAAATACTTGTCCATGAATTCGCATGTTTAAATTTCACAAAAGTCAGTCATCCCAAGCATTGAGACATCTAGAAATAATACCTGGTCCCTACCTTTAGTGCTTTGAAATTAAGGGTGTTGATACATATCTAAAATTTTGTATCCAGAATAGCCCATACGGCCACACACTTGTGTGTGTGTTTGGGTTACTTCTGGGTACTTATCATTTTTGTCAAATTAATCAAAATACGTAAAGTTGACCCAATAAAAAGAGGAAAAAAAAAAAAAAAAAGAGTGCCGTGACGGAATCTTTCGCAGTCGCTGATTGAGGTTTCTGTCATAATCCTGCACACGGCAGATAGGCTGTACTATCGACAGCCAGCACCGCAGCATTAGCTGACGCAATCAAGATATGATCCGACAGCTTGCGTCCCACCATCAGCTGGATAAGACGATGGCGTACGTGACGTCATCCACATCTGAAGTCCTATGTGCCCAATTGTTACCCCACCCAACTGTAGGTACCGATCACATTGGTATGAATCGGTACAGGCGGGGTGCAGATCCCCTCAGGTGTTTCATAAAAATGATCTAAACCGTTTTTAAATATTTTTTGGATTGCCTTCCCTAGCAATCATCTCCAAAAAAGACCTGCAACTAATTCATCCGTTGTAACCTCTCTCTTTTTTTAGATTATAGGGCTCTGATATGTATGGAAAATAGGTACATCGGATCATTTGTGCAAAATTTTAAAGATTTTAAACTATTCAGATCATTTGTGCGGGATTTTAAATGGGCCCCACAACCCATCTATGCCCCATCGGTGCTACTATGATTAGTTCCTTAGGATTTTCAATTGTCCCCCGCCTTGCTTGTCAATTGCAACAAGAATAGGATCACAGATTATATATAAATAACAAATATTGTATCTCCAAGTAATCGAATAAAGATTGCTCATATGGCACAAAAACAAATTTTAATTTACGTGGGATATTATTTGTCGATTTAAAATCTTTATTTTATGCGAGACGGTTTTGACACTCCACCTTCTAATAATCGCACTTTTATCGTGTTATAAAAAAAATCATTTTATGTGTACTTTGAATACTAAAAAATATATTTATCAAAATGTGAAATGTCAAGATAAATTTTTTCAAAATTCATGCCGAGAGACAAGTTCATATATGTGAATCATAATTACTTTAAGAATAATAGACGATGAGAGTTATTCCTCTTACTAAGTAAGTTGCAATGAAAATAACTCACACCACCATTACATAGAATTATAGAGATCTTTATTTGTGCAATCACATTGGAAAATGACGAATCATCAAATAGACTAGAAATTATATTTGAAACAATCTAAACTAGAAATGTGCAAACACGATCGAACGCAAGTTTAATGGAGTACATTAAAAAACAACAATTGGCTTTAGTGAAGTCCTAAATAAATGATTCGTGGAAGGAATTCAATCAGCAATGTGCAAAGAATTCCTAAAGCAATTCATATACTCGTATTGCACAATCTCAAGATGTCGGCAATTGTGAGATATGTCGACAACGAATGATCCAGCACCAGCAGGCAGCCACAGACAAATAATAAAACTATGGCTACATATACCTCTTGCATGAAACGGTTGGCAGTTCAACTCTGTGTACCAACCCATAGTCCACCGATGGTGCACAAATCTTGATTTTATCGAACAAGAAACTCACCCTCACAAGCATACACTACACATTAAAAAAAAAAAACTGAGATTTTATCGACCCTCCTCCTTATTTGATAAGATTGTTTGAAAAACTAGGCCGTCCCATACGTGAATCTGAACCATTGAAGTGCAAATTCTGGGTACCCAGACTTTCTTAAACAAATTACAATCCTGCTATTGGTATCGACGGGTACCATGTATAGATGGTTACCGACGGGCTCTGGAACCCACTTATGAGTCCCACACGAACCATCCGAGCAGTTCATTCATCTTAGAATAATTTTCCAAATAGCCCAGTGAAGAATCAATTCAATTGGACGTCTCTGAGTGCTTGATCCAAAATCATGAAATTGGGTGATTTTTAATCAAGCACTTAGGGACGTCCGATTGAGCTGATTCCTCGGTGTCCCTCGGAAACTTATTCTTAGATGAATGAACAGATCAGATCGGTTCGTTCATTTGGTCGAGCCTATCGGCACCATCTGTGCTCATTGTCGTCAATACCTCTCGCATTATTGTACATATTATCCAAGTCGTTCATTAATTCTAAAATAAAATTTGAAGTGGCCTTGTAAAAGATATATATGCTAGATTTAATAACTATAATTATTTGATCCAATATTCCAAATTTTGAATTTAGAATTTAGGATTTTATAATATAATAAAAAAAATTGAAACCATATACGAAACACATAATAGCTATTCATTTGAGTTGGTTTTTATGATGCAATTCAAAAAGACATTTTAAAATTAATAAACGATTTTGATATTTACATGGGACCCGAATTTAGACCCCACATGCGGGCTGATCTTTGCACACTCATAGACTTATGGCAGACCAATGCAGGCAAATATTTAGGTCGGTAGAAGTCGACGATGCAACTTTAATGCACATATTCCGTGTTTTCTTTTGCCGCGTGATTAGAAAAACGGTTGGGCTAACATTAGCCTAATAGGCTGAGGTTAAAGTGGGTCCCATTTACTTTGTTTTTTTACGCATTCCTCTTTCTAAAATAGAGTCAAGACTTTGTATCTAACTTGACCATTTTAACCCTACTATTACATATGAATTACAAAACTAGCACCAAAACAATTGGCGGGTGATTTCCCCCCATCACTCCATCAGTATGTACTTTTCTCTTCATAAGCATACAAAAAACACTTTCTTCTTCTTCTTCACTTTTACTCTCCCTTTTCATCTCCTGAAGAGGCCTTCCAAACAGAAACAAAAAGTGAGAAATTGGGATTCTGGGAATCACCAAGTAAGTTTGTCTCTATGTTGGTTTTATGATGTCTACCTTTTTGTATTCTAAATTGAACCAATTTTGTTACGCAGGTTTTAATATTTTATTAGCACAAACTTGAAACCGTATGTCTTAAGTAGGTAAGGCTTCGTTTATTTGATTCTTGTTGTTACGGGTTCACCATGTGATCTAATAGAAATTCTCTTTTACTTAAAATGTGTGCTTTTATTTTTACAATTTGATCTATTAAACATCAATTTTTTTCGTTGTTTGATGGATGTCTATGTATTTTTTTTTCCTAGCATTATCTTTGCATTGCAGGACAATGGGTGAACCATTACTTGATATTGATTTGAATCAGCTTCCTACTGATGAAGAAAGGGTGATCGAATTTGAACAAAATGCATCAAAATTGGAAGAGTGCCCAAAAGAAATTGGTGGTTCAATCCACTTTCATGAATATATTGAAGTGAATGAATTTGGCAAAGAGAAAGATGATATAGGAGAGATTGAATTTGATCCTTTCATTGGTCAATGTTTCCTTAGTGAAGAAGAGGCTTTCATTTACTACAAGAAATATGTGAGTAAGAATGGATTTTCAATTCGAAAAGGGCGCAGTGAAAAGAGAAATGGAGAAGTAAAAATGTGTGATTTTTGTTGTCAATGTGAAGGCAAAGCGCCTTTGAAACTTTTTGATCCATCCAAGGAACAAAGAAATAGGAAATCCGTGAGATGTGGATGCAAAGCTCGAATGCGCATCACTTTAAGAAAATCTTTTGATATTTTCCCTAAAGAATGGCAAATCACTGAATATGTCAAAGAGCACAATCATGAGTTGTTGACTACATTGGAAGTTCGGTTTCTTTTGGCAAATAGAATGATCGTCAAGGAGGATGAAGATCGTAATCTTTTATTAAAAGAAGATGGTCTTTCAGTTAGACAGATAATGAGGGTCTTGGAACTTGAAAAAAATGTCAATCACGGTTATCTTCCATTCTTTGAGAAAGATGTTCGAAATCTTTTTACTAGAATCGCAAAGAACCAGGAGACCAATGATGCGGAAGATCTTTTACAACATTGTAAAATTGCAAAAGAAGAGAATGTCAACTTTCAATATGCTTTTACAGTTGATGAAAATGGAAAGTTAGAGCATATTTTTTGGTCTTCAACCCATTGTTTTGATTGGTATAAAAAATACAGAGATGTTGTGTTTGACACTACTTACAAGGTTAATAGATATCAAATGCCATTTGGAATTTCATGGGAATCAATAATCATGGGAGAACAATATTATTTGGGTGTGTTTTGCTTCGCAATGAGAAAACAAGCTCTTTTCAATGGTTAATGAAGGTACTAGCTACTTTCATATTTTGTAATGTGCATCTTTTAGGCTTATATTTCTTCTTCTGTTTTTTTTTTTAACAAACTATGTATGGTAAATTGTAGACTTTTGTATCTTTAATGAAGAAATATCCCAAGACCATCATAACCGATCAAGATCCATGGCCAACTGAAGCAATTGCCAAAGAACTTCGAACTACAAAACATAGCTTTTGCATATGGCACATTACTAGCATGTTTAGTTGTTGGTTTACAGCTGTTCTTCAAGGCCAATATCAAGGTTGGTGTGAAGATTTTTACAAGCTATATCACCTAGACAAACCCAAAGAGTTTGAGCATCAGTGGCCTCAAGTGGTTGTGAAGTATAATTTGCATAGCAACAAACATGTCATTGGGTTGTATGAAATTAAGCATTTTTGGGTGCTCGCTTACCTTCGTAGTTATTTCTTTGGAGGAATCACAACCACAGGAAGATCAAGGAGTATAAATGCATATGTGAAACAATTCATTAGCTCTCATACAAATTTGGAAAAATTTGCTAGGCAGGTAAGTAACATTTTTACTTCATCATTTCTTTTTAATTCTCATTATCTTTCATTAATTAATGTATGTCGTTGTTTAGGTTGATCTTTCTATTGAAAATATTCAACAACGGGAATCGCATGACACAATGTTGCAAAAGTATAGGGGTTCTACTTCAAGAACAATGTCGCCATTAGAAGAGCAAGCTTGTCGTGTTCTTACATCATATTCTTTTCAGAAGTTTCAAGAGCAATTTAACAGAGCAAATTTGTATTCATTAGTTCATGAGCATGACTATGAATTTGGGGTCAAACATCACGAGAGTACTACATGTAAAACTCGCATTGTGTTTTGGGATGGTAAAACTACTTCATGTAGTTGCAAGCATTTTGAATTTTGGGGGATTCTTTGTCGCCATACACTAAGTGTATTTCGTCACAAGGATTGCTACAAAATTCCATCTTTCTGTTTGCCTTCACGTTGGTGTCGTGAAGTATGCCAAAGTGAGGAAGGATCACAAGGGTTGGACAAGGAGATTTTGGTGGATAAATCAATTAGTGATGTTCATTGTCCTCCAATTTCAATAAGCAAAGGGCGACCTAAGACAAAGCGATTGAAAGGTGGAAAAGAAGTAGGAAAAGTAACTAAGCGTTGTGGATGATGCAATAAGGTTGGCCATAATGTCACCACATGCTCTGAGAAGGAAAACATTGCAGATGCCAATGAATCACAAAAGAAGAAAAAGAAGATAACATCTACTGAAATTGTCTTGAATCCGGTGTTTTCTTTGAAGTACTAGGCAATAGTATCTTTTCTTTTCTTACCAATTACAATTGTGGTTATACTATTGGTAAGATGAATGTGTTTATTTTTATATTGCTTTCTTCTTTGTCATAGTGGTTTGTTAAAGAAATTGGACAAGTTCTTTTGGCTCTTGCTCTTGGAAATGCATTTAGCTCAAAGCAATGCCCAAAGCTACTTAACTTTTTGTCGTTGACTTTGTTTTGGTGAATTTTTGGAAATTTAAGTAGTTTTGCTTGGAGTTATTTCACTGCATAAAATCTCTGTAAAGTACTCAAGGAGGTGGACATTTGTTTTGTCTATGTAAATGTCAGTTATTTGATGTATGGGAGAAGAAACTTATTGTACATATGTTCACCTCAAATTTAACTTTTTTCTTTTCAGTGGCTTTTTTGTTTTGCACGGTTTCAAGCCCACAATTGATTTGTCAGCTCCATCGCTTGAGTTCTTGTCTAGCATTCAGTTTTCATCGCTCTATGTTGCACTCTCAATACTCGCTCTCGTGAATTCTAGTCGTTTGTAATGCCTCTTATGTGACGTAGGTTGCCAAGATCTATAAAAGGCAATTTGAACAATGTATATATCTTGTAGGCTTCGCCAAAAAAATAATAATTGTATAAAAATTAATTTGACTAAACCAAGTTTTTGATTATTTTTTTCTTTACTCTAATAAAAAAAATTTGGTCAATATTTTTTTCACTCATAAATTCCTCTTCTTTTTTTTTTGACCAACCAAAAACATATATTTATTAAATGAAACAGAAAATACAAAAAAAAAAAAAAAAAAAAAAAAAAAAAAATAGAACAGAAAATACAACGACGGATTTGGACCTTCCAAAATTAGGCCGGTCGGAGGGTGGATAGTCCATAGAATCGCGTCCATAAAACCAAGCCAAGATGCTTACTCTCGCTGCAAAGGCCTCATCTGGTGGTGGTAACGACATGGCGGCGGTGCAATGGTGGTGGTTGTAATGGTAGCAGCGTGGTGGTGGCAGTGGTGCAATGGTGGTGGTGATAGTGGTTGTGGTGGTGGTGGTGGTGGTATATGGTTAACGCTGGCAGTGGTGGTGGTGGCGGTGTGGTAGTTGTGGTGGTGGTAGCGGTGTGGCAACTGCGGTGGTGTAATGGTGGTGGTTGTGGTGGTAGCGGCATGGTGGTGGTGGTAGTGCAATGGTGTGATGGTTGATTGTAAGCACATAGAAATTCAGCTAGAAATAAGTAGCTCTCAAAACTATTTAATTTTTATCAATTTTTTAGCCAACATTTTAAGTGGCACTTAATCTGCTAAGTAACATAAAATGTGGTTATCAAACCTACTTAATGACTTGTTACTTAATTGATTCAGTTTTAAGTGTTGAATCTATGTTATCAAACAAGGTCTAAGAGAGTGTATTCAGATAGTAGGGGAGTGGCAATATCTTTGGCAAAAAAACCAAAAACTACTTTTTTGGTTTTTTTGTTTTGTCCTTATTCAAATTTGAAAGGAAGGACAGTGTACTTTTGCACTGGCTAGATCAAACCTGACTCTTCCTCTGGTCGTCTCTCCGACATCCGACGGTCGAAGACGATGACGACTAAGACGATGATTGCTTTTAACTACAATTCTCTGGTAAGGCTGTTGTACGTTGATCTAGAAATGTTAGATCCATTTGCTATAACTGGTCGACAGATGAAGAGTGGTGGTCGGCCGGAGGTGTGATGGTGATTTTTTTGAATTTTAGGTTTGAAATTAGAATTTTAAAAAAATAGTGACATTCACTATTTTTTTGGTTGCCGGAAATGGTCGGCTAAAGGTGGAGTGGAGTGGAGGTCGGTCAGAGGTGAGATGGTGATTTTTTTGAATTTTATGTTTGAAATTAGAATTTTTAAAAATTAGTGACATTTCATTAATTTTTTTGGTTGTCGGAAGTGGTCGGCCAGCGATGGGGTGGTGGTCGGATGGAAAGCGGGGTGACGATTTTTTGTAATCCGATAAACCTAAGGGTACAAACACTTTGGGGTACAGATTTTGCATAGATTGGTTGGGGGGTCCACTTTTGGGTCCCACACAACAAATCCGAACCGTTGATTCAACTTTTGGGTTCATCTCATGTCTCGCAAATGCGATCCAAATGTGCACCCAAAATGCACATCACCCTGAGGTGGCAAAATGAGGAGAAGCCCAATGTGGGGCTCACCCAAAAAATGGGTCTCTCTCATTTGCCACCTCAGGGTGGTGTTCATTTGGGGTGCACATGTGGTGTACCTATAGTGTAAAGACCCGAAATTTTCATGAAATTCTTTATATCTTTTACTCATTTTTAAGTAATGTGAAAGAGTGGGTTAATGTTTTAAAATGTGTTTCGTTTTAAGTATTATATGGGTATGTATATCTCGGTGTACCGAGGGTCTAGTAAATGATATGAATATGTGTTGCAATGTTGTGTGGATGTTTGGAGGTGTTAAAAAGTGTTAGAAATGGTCGGGGTTCGATTTGGTGAAATTGGTAAAAATTTAGAAATTTTCAACTCTAGATACTGGTATGGGTTTTTCTTTATACTGGTATCCCAGCTTCATTTTTTTCCATCAGAAACTCTAGATACCGGTATGGGTTTTTCTTGATAGCGGTATCCAGCTTCATTTTGAGCCATCAGAAATCCTAGATACCGGTATGGGTTTTTCTTGATACCAGTATCCAGCCTCTTTTTCTGCGAATTTTGAGCCCGACACAGACTTCTATAAAAGGGGTACTTGGCTCATTTCTCCACTCAAAAACCACGAAACAAACCCTAACTTCATCTCTCTACCTTCTCTCTTCACCCCCACCTCAAATATTGTGATTTCAACCTCATTCCACCACAAATCTTCAACATCTACACATTGGGTTCGTGGATCTCACTTCAATTTCGGGTTTTTGTACTTAAGGAGGTAAGAACTCTTGATTTGGGTCTTATTTTTGCTTCACCCACGTTTTTCCCTCTCTCTCTTTGATTGTGAGTGAAACCTCACCCTTGTAACTCGTTTTTGACTTGATCTTGTTTCTTGAACGCGTAGTGGAGCTTCGATAGAGGTCATTTTCGGGATTTGGGGGTTTTCTCCACCTAGGGTTTCATCCTTCCACCCTTTTCAAGCAAAACCTTGAGGTAGGAGTTTTTACTTTATTGATATGTGATATGATGTTGATTTTTTTGTTATACCCCTTGTGTTGATCCTAAATTTCTGAAAATTTTGAGAAATCACCATGGAAGTGGGTTTTGGGCTTCATTGATTCTTGATCTATGTTGTTGGTTGTTGAATCCTTAAATTTGTTGAGGTTTAATCCTCCCTCCATACCTTTTCGTTGTTTAGATACATCACATTTGTGTTTGGACAATTACAATAGACTTTGGGTGAAATTCCATGCCTTGGGGCAAAAATCTACACTTTTCGGCATTGTTTGGAGTACAGCCTAGTAATAACCCAAGGTATGAAACACGTGTTAACTATCATTAATTATGGAACAAATGTACATGTGGTTAGACGGAAGGAGATCAATGTCATGAGTGTCACGTTAGACACGCAAACCATGCTCGGTGAGTCATGCGAAGAACCCTATGAAATCCAAATAAATGAGAGAGAGAGAGAGAGAGAGAGAGACTTTGAAATTTATAGAATCCAAGTGATGAATCGATGAATAAGGTGAACCTAAAGTGCCTTGGACACGTGGGAAGTAATTGACCATCGGTATGGTGTCAGACATACGTACACACGTACACATGTATATGAGATGCGATAGATTGATTATTGATGTGCTGAGTGGGCACGTGGGTAAATCATTGACACGGTGTAGTATAGTGGTACTTACGTGAACTTATAGTATGCATTGGCACGCAGGGGACACATTGGGACGTATGTGAGTATTAGTGAGATACGTTGGTGATTGTGTAATATATGTTGATAAGCGTGGGGGTAAGGTGGGAGCGTGGACTCGCGAAAATACTTAGACTAGCGTATGATGGGTGGATAGATATATATATATATATATATATATATATGTATGTATATGGATGTATGTGTGAAATGTATTAGGACTCGGTGAATGGTATGTTATAACTAGTAGTTGTATGTGCGACATTGGTTGGTGTGAGTGGTTGATTATAACGGGTAATCATGGTAAGAGAACCCTAAGCCGCGTGTGTAAATGAAAAATGATAGATGAATGGTAAAAGTGAATTACATCGTGTGAAAGTGGTTGGGTTCTATCAATTAGAATGTGAGGGAAATATATGAGCATTGAATGAGAAGAAAAAATTATGGTTTGTTGTGTGGCCCGAGGGATATCCAATAATTGGTTAGTGGGAGTTTGGATTGTGGAAATGTCATTGGGTGATACGAGAAGTGCTTTTACTTCAGATGGTAAGTGCAAAAACCTACTTGTAAATGTTGATTTTGCTTTATGCTTTTGTTCGATATATGTGATTTTGTTTGTATGTTTTTCTGAGTCTGGAACCCAAAGGGAACACCTACTGGGCGAAGTGAATGTTCACCCCTTTGCTGTTTCAGGTTTCATTTGAAGTGCGAGATGGAGTGCTTGGCGTGCATAGCATAGTCAAATCATGGCATGAAGGATGATTTGAAACATTATAATAATTATTTTTTTTGGTAAAACAATGTAATATTTTTATGTAAAATCCGATGGGGTATTGGGTGTCGATGTAACCTTTTCTTTTAAATTTAGAAATTTCTTAAGAAAATGTTCGTGTATTTATGTTAAAAATCGAGGGCGTGACACATAGCATTGTTGCTATAAAAATTACTACTAAAGGAAGAAAAGAAATTTAGGGAGAATGACGTAAAAATACGCGTACAGAGGTAGTACTTGGCTGGAGAGAGGGGGAAGGAGAGGGGGAGGGGTACGGTTCCTATAGTAAGGGGCTCATTACATGGTTGTAGTAAGCTTATCCGGACATCTATCTCAGTGATGTCCACTCGGATTTTAATCCAAACAATGAATGACTCAGATCATTTGAAGTTTTGATTAAATCTGAGCCATTGGTACTGTAAAGACCCGTAAAATAATGTTGTTTTTTGTAAATTAATATTAAAAATAAAATAAAATAAAAAAATTAAAGTGATTAAATGAGGAGTAATTATGTGTTATTTGTGATTGGGGTTTGTTTGATTTACACATGTGAATTGTGGGCTTGTTGTGTAATTATTGGAAAGTGTATAAAGGAGTGGGTGTAGGGGATTAGGACCAAAAATCTGCCCCTTCTTCCTCTTTGACAGTCAAACTCCCTCTCTCTCTCTACTCTTCCATTGCTCTATCACCCAAAGCTTCAAACCACTTCATCTCAACTAACAACCTTCATAACCCTTCATCAAAATCAGTCCCTCTACGTGTTTCCAAGCTTGGTTTGTGCTCGTTTTGCTTCGGGAGGTGAACATTTGCTTGGAGCTTGGAGTAGGAGAAGCTAGGGTTTTGAAATCTTCCATTGGGAGCCCAATCACTCTTGAGGTAGGGAATTTCTATCTTCTCTAAGTGTTTTGAGGTGTTTAATGTGAGTGGTGTAACCACATTTGATCATTTTCTTCATTTCTTGCAAGAAAACCCATTTTTTCATGTTTCTTGTTTTGGTTGGGTTTGATCCACGTTTTTGATGTTGTGCTAAGTTAAATGTGTTGTTGTTTCATTACCTTGGATGCCTTTGAGTCCAATTTTTGCCTTGGAAGTGATTGGGTTGAGCCCCTTTGTGATCTAAGTGAGAAAAACCAGTTTGAAATCTGCCCGTAATGCCCTGGTATCAATACAATTTTCATGGGTATCAATACCCAGCGTTCTGTCTAGTGTTTCATGCTCTGTATCAATACCCTTTTCATGGGTATCAATACCCAGCGTTCTATCCAATGTTTCATGCTCTGTATCAATACCCTTTTCATGGGTATCAATACCCAGCATTCTGCCTATTTCTTTGGTGATCTGGTATTGATACCACTTTCATGGGTATCAATACCCAGTGTTCTGTCTAGTTTTTGGTGATCTGTATTGATACCACTTTCATGGGTATCAATACCCGGTATCTATATAATGCATTTTTGACCTAACCGGCCATGGCACGCCCGGCCGTCGAACTCCGATTGGGGTGATTCTTGAACCGTTGGAAAGTTCTATGAGTCTACTTTCAAACCCAATTGGTCTCATATTCATAGCCTTTGTATTTTGAGAGAAATGTGATTTTTCTTATCAAGGTGTTAGGTTTTTTTCTCGAGGTTCATAACTCCATTCTTATGTTCCTATGCTCCGGGCCTTATTTGGTCCTTTCTAAGCTTCTCAACTTGACCTTTATTTCTTTGGTAATCTATCAGGGTATGAATGATATTTTGTCACGATTACACGCGTTCTTGGACACATATTAACTTCGCCATAACCGATACACTACGAGCTTTCGAACTAAACGAGTCACATGGAATGAACGTAAGGTGTAAATGAAAGAATGTAAGATGTGACACGGGTCCTCACGAGGAAGGATATGCCCGGAATGACACGGGGCCCTCACAAGGGGTATGCCCGGAATGACACGGGGCCCTATGTAAGGGTATGCCCGAAATGACACGGGGCCTATATGGCATGCCCGTAATCTTAGTAAATGATGAAATTGAATGAAACAAGGGGTGTGTGAGTGAGTTGGACACCTACGGAATATCGGGTACGTATCGGACACAACGGCACACCAGTTAATCTTGGTCGAGCATATGGAATTCTAATTGTTTATATCTAAAATTGGGGCTTCCGTGAGTATATTGTGAAATCTCCCTTTTGTTGCGTGCACTCCATTAGCATTTCATCATATTTAGATTTGATAGACGTTTCCTACGAGCTAGTGAGCTCACCCTAAAAATTTTCAGGTAATCAACCCGGAGGAGCATGATGTGGTGCATGCATGACATGTTTTGGAAGCGATAATGGAGTTACCTTATCATCTTTGAGTTCACTATTTTTGTTAAGATGATTTTGTAACTTAATCTTGGTTTATCTTTTGACAAGGAGATTTGTAATAACTCTTATATTTACTCACTTCATTTGGGGTATGGGTACCCGTAGCTTGTTGTAATATTGACTTTGACCCGGTAAAATTATTTTTGACTTTGACTTGACCGTGTGAAGTGTGGACTTCCACCTGGAATTTATGATTACTATGTTTCACAAATGTGGGGGCGTGACAGGTACTGAAATGAATGACCGGATGAGGCTTGTTTGATCGACCAGGTGACTAGAAATAAGACGAATAAAGACGCGTCCCAAGTGTAGGACTCTTGACTGGTGTAGCACAATAAATTTGGAAGTACCGGAGTCGAACTACAGAGATGACTAACGGTGTTTGACTCAAAAGTGTAGAGTTTTAGTTTAACTGGCTCTCAGGTAGCCACCCTTTGATCTGATGAGATTTATGTACTAACTACTAAGCTAATTTAACTGAATGCAGATTAATAAAGAGAGCACAGCTGAGGGAACCCAACGTCCGCGACTAACCTAACCGATGTTTACTCGGGCCACAATTCTTCTTTTACTGATTCTAGAATAAGAGAAAGGCTTTCTAACAAATGCGCACCACCTGTCACCAGATTCCGCGCGCATTTGGATTCCGGCGATGCCTGGATTTTGTTTGTTAGAAAAGTTTCTATTTCCTAAAATTGCCCGAAAATTAAGTTAATTCGGCCCCGAGGTGAAACATTGATTAGTCTAGACGTGCGGCGCCTTCGCCTCGCAGCCTCACTCAAAAAGACTACTCACTCATGCTTATATTAAACGCAGAAATAATATTAACCTTAGATCTAGACATGCTTCAAACAATTGAAATAAATAAAACACGATACCAAATGTTTGCAGCGAGAGAACAAATGCGAAGAACAAGAAATCAAAACTGGAAATCCTGAAGAACTTGAATTAAGCTTGAATATGAGATAATCCTGAAAACAGCCGCAAAAGTTAAGAAAAATAAAACCTAAGTTATGAATGTGGAACCCTAATCTGGGTTGAAACATAAGTATTCATACTAAACCTAGTAATCAAACGAAAATTAGAATTAATTCACGCGGATAGACCGAACGACACCGTTCCATGTGCCCCATAACCGCTCGGTAGCGCTACAGGCAAATATAGGTAGCGCTACTGCCTGCCTTGTGCCGTGCGTTGACCGCTGACCCCTTTGGTTGACCATTGACCTCAAATACGCCGGTAGGGCTACACCACTTTTGGTGTAGCGCTCAAGAACCTTCTGTTAAGTTTTGGGACCCTTTTGTACCAAACTTGAGCGCTCCAAGGAATTGGGGTAGCGCTCTCGACGTGTTTTGATCACCTCCATGCAAAATCCGCTTGCTCGTAACTCCCGAACGACGTGCATGTCCTTCCAATACATCAAAATCACACTCACACCCCTCAAACACCTGCAAATTACTTTCAACACACCAAAAATACCACGTGCACATATTAATCGAAAAATAAGGCTCATAACGCACGTCTAATATGCTAAATCTCCCTACTTAGGAACTCGTAAGCAAGCTTCCCGCGCGCCTATCAAGTCTCACTACAACCATAAAGATTGTAGTGAGTTATAGGGCCCCACTTCCGAGGGAGGGGGAATAGGAATAACAGAGTGAATTTGACTAAAAAATTTACAGATTTTATCAACACTTCTCACCAATGAATAAAATCAAGTATTTGATTTTATCAAATTTTTGATAATCCATTGGAGAAGTCTTCCAAAATAAACTTCTACGGGTTAGTTTTGTAATTTGATACACAAACCAGTCACTTCAAGAACAAAGTACTGTACGTCTTCTTTATTGCTGACATTGCGTTGGAAAGGGGCGAAATTCTTGCGCATGTGTTGCACAAATGGAGCCCTCTAGCATTTGCCTTAGAAAAAAACTACACAATTGCATAAAGGTCCTGGCTTTCCGGCATTACTGAATACGGACTGCACTGTGCAGTCGGCTGATTACGATTTTTCTGAAAATGGTTTTGATGGATTTGATCTATAGTCATCTAATGCGGCCGAATCAATTTTTAGAAACACAAATATTGTGTTTGGTTTGATTTTGGGTTTTGATTTTTGTAATAATTAGAGAGAAAAATAAGAGTAATAATTAAAAAATAAGTATTAATGATTAGAGAGAGATAAAGAGAAAAATAAAAATAATATTTAAAAATAGGGGTAATAATTGAAAAATAATTTAGAAAACCGGTTCTTAAAAACTCAAACCAAACAAGGCCTAATGCACTTCAATAAAATTAATTAAAAGAAGTTAAGACCATTTGTGTGAAAACCTGTAGTGCAAAGATGAACCTTGGGTTTGCTATTGGGGGCCAACTGGCCAAGGCTACCCCAAATAGAAAATCTCCGGTTGTATTTGGTTTGGTTTTGGATTTTGGTTTTTGTAATGATTAGAGGGAGAAATAGGGGTAATAATTTAAAAATAGGTATTAATGATTAGAGAGAGATAGAGAGAAAAATAAGAATAATATTTAAAAATAGAGATAATAATTGAATAATGATGTTGGAAACCGGTTCTTGAGAACCTTTCCAAACAAGGCATTTTTTCTCCTATTTTTTTAGACTATTAAAACATTTTAGGGGTGAGCCACCCTTATTGTAACATAGAAGTTTATGGGCCAAAAAAATTTCATCTTTTATATTCGATGAAAGCATTACACAAGTGGTCCCTCTTGAAATTAGAATTTTAGTTACGCCATTTTCATTTCCACTAAATTTAAGAATTATGTAAAACACATGCTTTACTTTTTTGACACTTTTTAGTTGGTCTAGGTTTGTTAAGAGGACGTAGATTTTGTATTTTGCATTGGGCACTATTTCGAATTTAATTATTTTAAAACTTGAATTTTTAATTTTTTTCGTTTATGTTGCGGCCGCCTAAATATGAAATTCTAGTTCCGTAAGTGAGTCCCCTGTACAACGTGAATCTGTACCCTGGAACGGTTGTAGGCAAATTACAATGGCTATGTTTGTTTAGATAGTTTAGTTTAGTTTTGATGATGTCAGCAGATGTAATAAATAGAGAGAAATAAAAAAATAATAATAATAATGATGTCATTAAAATTAAAATTAAAAATAAAACTAAGCTGGAAAATGAACCGGGTCAATTAGGTCGGCAGAGCCGCAGAGGACGACCATTTGGTGTACTCATATAGTAGTAGCTTTTTCGTTTTCAATGTGTTCTTTGGTGGCGTGATTAGGAAAAAATTAGGCCTACAAAGCCCACACAATTCGAGAAACATATCCGCACATCGCGCACGGGATGATGGGGAATTGCAGAATCGTGGGGGCCCCAAAACCACATTTGCCTTGTACGTTTGCCAGCCGCTTTCATTTCAAATGTGAAAAGAAGAACATTGTAGTAACATGTTTATTTCCTTCGTGTACTCCGGTACTCCCCCATGTCCCCATTTCTTCGTCCTTTTTTTTTATGGATTTCAACTTTTTAAGTTGTCAAACGAAGGGTACCGACTAAATGGGTACCGATGGTGAACAAATGGTGTGTAGGTCCATGTGAGGGTCCCATACAAATAATTTGAACGGTTAAAAAATTTTAAAATATTTTTTCTAGTGGTTTCTCTTGAAATCAACTAAAACGAATAATCATAACTAATTGATCTGACCTACACATTTTTTATTTGCAATATAGGTATGATCAAATCAACTAGTTGTGGGAATCTATTTAAACTGATTTCCAGCGAGCCACTTGGAAAATATATTTTTAAATTTTTAAACGATTCGGATCATTTACGCGGAGCCCTTACGTGAGCCCTACACACCATATGTGCACTCCTGGTACCCATTTGGTCGATACCTGTAGCAAAGTTGCTTTTTTAAGACATGGAAATTAGGGGTGTACATGGTCCGGTTTGGATCGATTTTGTTGAAATCCAGGAACCAAACCATATCTAATGGTTCCAAAGAATTAAGAATCATAACCAAACCATTACACATATAAAACCAAACCACACCAAACCATTAGACTGGTCCGGTTTGGTTCGGTTTCCGATTCTAAACCATGTTAGCATTCAAAATTTGCCAAAAAAAAATTGTCCATAAAATTTTTGCAAATCCTTCGTAAAACTACTACCATTAAATCAACGCACAAATAGATTAAGGAGTCCATTAGAAACTAAAGTAACTATTAAAATATCACTATTGATATAGATGGCTGATGCAACATTAAAACTTAAAACTAACAAAATTATTAAGCATGTGTTGGTATATAGGAGTGTATATATTATATTATATTGTATAACGGACCGGTTTGGTTCAAACCACGGTTCCTAATTTTGAAACCAGGGACCAAACCAAAATATCCGGTTTTCATTTTTTTAGAACCAAAACCAATCCATTAAACCATAGAACCAATCCAAATAGACCGGTTTGGTTTGGTCAGTCCGATTTCACGATTTTTTCGGTTTTCTTGTACACCCCTAATGAAAATAATCTACTACTACAAAAAGTATCATCGCATTAAAAAGTATTTTATTTCCAAGGGCAAATTCTACAATCCGCCCAAAGGGCCGACTTTAAGTGGGTTTGTACACATTGATTCTTGTAGCAGAGTGTGGCAGGCAAAGGTCTATAAGTTGCAAACCCAAATGCCTTGTTCTCTTTCATTTTTTTCTTATTTTTAAAAATTCTTTTAAAAATGATTCCTTATTTTCAAAAAGAATTTCTCTTTACTTATTATCTCATTATTTTATTTCTCTCTATATCTCTCCCTAATTATTATCTCATTATTATCATTTTCAAAAACTAAACCAAACACTATCTAAAATAATTTTCTCAAAAAATTGTTTTCAAAATCTATCCAAACACAGCCTTTGAAAGTGACGGAAATATCCTCTTCTCTCACTTCAAATACAACAACGAACATAACATGAGGCGGCACTTTTTCGGTTTTTCCAACAAAATTACTTTTTTGTCTCTCCCCTTTTCTTTTTTCTTTTTTCTTTTTTCAAACTTTACAGTTTCATTTTACATTTTCCATGCGCCCTACAAATTCTAAATAAGTTGTTATCGCTATCAGATTGAGCCACCCTTTTTCACAGGTACCTACAAAAGATATTTTAAGAATAATGAGCAGTTTGAATCAACTTTGTGGAGTCCAGAGTGACCCCTCAAAAAATTAATAAATCATTGTATGTGTTTCACTTTGCAAATTCTAAAAAAACCCCTACCAATATTAAATTGAGCTAATTTTTTGCACGAAACCATAGAAAAAAACCTTGAATGCTTTTAGCAATGGTAAATCGAAGTAGTAAAAGTTGTGGGAACTAAAAATGGAAAACTTACCCTGAATCAATAACTTAAAATTATTCTTTCTTTATTTTTATTTTTTTGTCATTCGTCATTCTTAATCTATTAAATGAGAGTGGAAAAGAGACTTGATCCTGGAATATAATGTGAAGCATCCAAAAGCTCTACCGCATGAGATAACCACCACTTGCACTTAAAACTATTCAATTGAATATATTTTTGCAAGGTAACTTGAAAAATCATTTTGAAGTTAAAGAATGACTTGGATTATTTTATGGAACTCGTACGTGGGCCTCACAGGCCAATTTTTGGACCATCGATCGGTGGACTATACTAATTTTGTACAAATTGGTTAGTTTGGGCCCACTCTGGTCCCCATACAAATTATCGGAGTCATTCATGTTTTTCAAAATAATGTATATTTGTACTAAAAAAAATCAACTCAATCGGAAGTCGTTAAGTGCTCCACCAGTTCATCTAATTTTTGAAAACCAATGGACCACTTAACATTCAAATGAGTTGATTTTTTACGATGTACAAGGAACATTATTTTGAACAATATGAAAATCTCCGATCATTTATGTGGTGTCCGGAGTGGGGTCAAACCAACTGATTTGTTCAAAATCTGTACTCATAGTAGTGTCAAAAAAGAGAAAAAAAAAAAACTTCGTGAAAAGGTTGGAAAAAAAGGAAGGCTAAAGTTGTACAGTAAAATGAAACAATGTTAGCACAGCAAAAACTGAAAAAAGACAGCTTCTGAAGAGGAAATTATAATGGACATGTTCTTTCCCAGTTTAATTTTAGTTTTAATTTTGATAACATCATCATTTTTTTCGTTTCTCTTTATATCTCTCTCCACTAATTACACATGCTGACATCATTAAAATTAAACTAAACTATCTAACCAAACACAACAAATGCTGTCAGTGGAGAGGCACGTGGCTTTTGCTCAAATAAAGAGGATTATTTTGTTTCATCTTAAATGTTTGCCCATTGGGCTGAGTGTGGAAAAACCGTATTTCCAAATATGTTTTCCAATTTGAAATTTGATTGATGACACTTTTTTGGGTAAATTTGATTGATGACACTAGTTTTATTTAAACACAATTACAATAATGATATTTTAACAAATTTCTATTGATAATTTTGAAAATTCGACATCTATTTTAAAACCTCTCAAAATGAAATAAGGAACTGTAAAGATAAGACAGAATGAATATGTATATATAGGGTTGTTCGTTTTAGATTTCAGGACTTGGTTTTGAAAATCATTATCTAATCATTCCCCTTTTTTCAAGTACTATTATTCTTATTTTTTTATCTATCTATTTTTAATCATTAACTTTTATTTTTAATTATTATTCACATTTCTCTCTCCCAATCATTACAAAAACCAAAATTTAAAACTCAAACCAAACCCTGCCATACAAGTCTCTCTAAAATATCTAAAGATATGAATTGCTCGCCAGCCACTGAGATTCATGGGTCACAATCAAGGACAAAATTACTCAAGCGGTTCCTGCAACCAACTACTTTTTCTCGTGGATGACATCATAACTCTACATCATCATCATCACACTTGTTTCCTGATCTCATAGGTGACGGAGTCGACTTTCAATAATTATTTATTGGAAATTACTATAATACATCAAAATAGAGGTGTGTATTATAGTACCATTTTCCTTGCTTGTTTGAAACGCCGTGTTAGATACAGATATTGTGCTTGGTGTTGTTACACAACCATGGTGTTGGTGTGAATGTCGAATGATTTGTCACACTTGTTATCGTGATTTCATGAACGATGCAGTCAATTATCTATGATTGTTTGTTTGAGATGTCATGTTAGCTACAAATTTTATGTTTTGAAAGATTGGTTTTGTTGTGGATCAAAAAAAAAGAAAGATTGGTTTTGTTACGCAACCACATGGTTGGTGGTGAGTCTTAAACGATTGATATATAGTTGTATGATTTAAACATTCTATAGCGCATATGTGGCACGCAAGTGTAAAAAAAAAACCAAAAAAAAAAACCATACTTGGAGGAAAGTCGGCAATAACTAAAAAACAAGGACAAAAATAGTATAAAAAGACAAAATACATTTGACTTAAAGTATAGAAAATGAAAAGAAAAAAAAAGAAGTTACCTTACGCCATTCTAAACCCCTAAAAAATGTGATTCTCTAACAAAACCGTATATATCCGTTATTTTTTCTATGTTATGCAAAAATTGTAAAGATTCGCGTCTTCAAATATCAATATCATTACGTTCAAATATCAATATCATTACGTTGTGACCATACACTTTGAAATTGCATCATCGCGACTGAGTCAGCATTATGACATCCGTTGCCGCCTTTCAAAACCTTGATGGATTTCACAACTTTGAACTTTGGTTTTTCAAGACCTGTTAGACTAAGATGAATCAGGGCAAAAAAAACGACACAAATTTTACCAAACCCAATGGCATTCCTGGTGGTTTTTTTTTTTTTTTTTCCAGCGGGAATATTAAGACGGTTCAATACATGCCGGAAAATATTACTTTTACCAGCGGTTTTGTAAGTTACCGCCGGCAAAAGGGGCATTCCCGGCGGTTTTCCTGAAAATGTAGGTAAAAATAAATTTTCAAAAAAAAATTACGGTATAGTATAAATATAACGACGCAAAATGCAAGTTAACTCAGTTGGTAGTGCATGCACGCGAGGGGATCAAGGTCTCGAGTTTGAGACTTGGGCCAAGCATTTCAATAAAAAATATTGCGTGTCATGCGGGTGCCACATGGGTGCCAAGTGTAATCTTGTATTTTTTTTAAAAAAATACGTTATTTAGCATTACCGACGGTTTTAAAACCGCTGCTAATTGCCTAGACTTTTACCGGCGGTTTTAAAACTTTTCCCGGGGGTTTTAGTATTTCTGACTGCAGTCGTGATTACCACCGCTAATGGGAATTCCTGGCAGTTTTCTAATGCCGCTAATGCTTAAATTTGACATAGTGGGATGTATTAACTTGGAGAAATTGGGCTTACCCTTTGCCCCCAAATTGGCAATCTCGCGTGCACTTGATTGGGCTTAGGCAGTATTCATGTCAGCCCACTCTTTAGTGGCCTAGATTAACTTTAGTGCAGGCCCAACTTACAAAATAATTGTGAATTTGAACAGATTTTTTCCTCCATTAAAATTTCAGGGTGTGTCAACGTGATGGGCTTTAAGCAGTTAGCCCAATTTAAATTTCTGGTGAACGTGCACATAGGCTTTTACAAAACTAAGCTCTATTTGTTTCTTAATGGATTCTATTATTTGGACTAGTCTATTGGACCAGTTGTAGGCCATTTCAAGCTCACTGCAATAATTTGAACCGTTCATTTTTTAGAGCTTATAAAACACATTAATAATGATGAAAATCATGCCAATCGAATTTCAATGTCTTTTGTAGCTCGGTGAGGAAAGGCTCACCGTTAATTGGAACATGATTTTCATATGTTGCAATCATGTATTTATAAATACTAAATGAACATAATTATTGACACAGTTGATGTTCTCAATGATTTCTAAGATGACCTATTCCAATTTTCGAAGTGGGCTTAGCAAGGGCTCACAAAAATATTCTCTGTTTGTTCAAATATGTTTCCCTGTTATTTTTTTACCGTACATGAAATGAACCGAGTGTCAATCTACCAGACAAAAAGGTGAAACTTAGAAGCACTGTTTGAGATATAAAAAATCTTGATAAAATACCCTCGTGATTGATGAAACTAAGCGTTGATTCTCACAATTCAACTACTCTTCATAA
This sequence comes from Vaccinium macrocarpon, assembly GCA_022606695.1. Lineage (NCBI taxonomy): Eukaryota > Viridiplantae > Streptophyta > Magnoliopsida > Ericales > Ericaceae > Vaccinium > Vaccinium macrocarpon. The sequence goes on along the minus strand of CM040176.1, from coordinate 10,095,105 downwards.
AACACATACATGAGAGTAAATTTCGAATTTCTTATATGGAAGTCACACAAACATGCACAAGCGTAACAAAATTTTACGAAAACATTCTAAACTGCCAAAATTTTAAGAACAAGGATTAAGAGCATGAGCATAGGGCATAGACAATGGTGGAACCAGGACACTAATTTACCTTGGACTAACCCAAACTTATTAATACGTAAATGTTACAAAGTAAACAAAAGAAAAGTACAAAAGTACCCTATTGAAGTTGGACTTTACGATGTTTTAGAAAGTAGAATTCATCTTTTATCGAATTTGGGTTTATATCTTCAAGAAGTTCTATGTCAATGAAGATAATCTTTGAATCTGCAAGAAAATCGTCCCCCATTTTGTTACAAAGATCAGTTTGTACATGTTTCATAGCTGAAAATACTCTTTCCGTAATTGCCGTGGTATAGTACTATATTACTACATAATTATATTGCATAATACTGTAAATGTAAGAGCCCACTGCCCACTACTCCAAAAAGCCTCGCTCAGTGCACCTTTCATACTTAAGGTGAAAGTGAACGGACTATATGAAGCTTTTCGATAGAACTTAGACTGGCCAAGCTTTTCGTGTTGAGTTGTTTAAAGGAAATTGATTTGCGGGTAATTTTTTAGGAGGTATTCATTTATGTTTATATTGGTGTTCATTTAGAATGTCTTAAGCTACAAAAAAAAATAAGGTGGGCTAAAATTTATTAAGATATAATTTTACAAGTAAAAAACAAAAAAATCCCTTCTATTTTTTGGTACCCCACCATATATTGGGGTTCTTACTGGTTCCAGATCGACCTAAGGTAGAGGGGCTCGGTGAAGGCCCTGCATCTTAGGGATTCCTTAAAAGAACAGGTCCAAACACAAGGCACAAATTGCGCCTTGTAAGAAATGCATCTGCGTCCTGACCAATTACAATAAACCTTAAACAAATTAACCGAAATTCAGCATTTCAATTGCATTTACACTACAAAATTGGAAAGTCAAACAACACATGTGGATGTGCGCCCCGAGTTTTGCTCGCGTCCCCACGTGGTAATTATTTTAGGAAATTTAACCACACACACCCCCTGCCTATATAACACACATATAATTAGACCTCTAAACAGTGTAATTAAACCAAGAAGAGAGGAAACCCTTTTGAAATCGAATTGCATCCAGTCTAAGGTACACATTCCCTTTTCTGTTCTAGGGTTCTTAAATTCATGTTTGCTGCTTCTTAATCTTCATGAGAAATCATGCAAAGGTTTGATCTGTATTTTTTTCCTAAATTCCATGAGGCAAAAGTAACTTTGGAGTAAAATACGGACATAGATGTGTCTGGAACTGTCTGATGCAAGTGGGACCTCAGTATTTTGAGAGTCCCGCGTGGATCTGTCGGTTTCAGAAACATCTTTGTCAGACTTTCGGCAAAGTAACTGATGGTATGAAAAATGCTTCGACTAGATCCTTGAAATAAGCAAGCAAATATAGGAAAAGGACACAAACGAATTTAGACATTAATCAGGTTGCTATCAGAATCCTAAGGCTTTGTTTGGTGCTGTTTCACAAGTCATACATACAACTTTGAATCTCTTACAACTAGCTGTTTGGCATCGCATCGTTTCGACGAATGAGAAGCTGCAATGTCACCCGAAATAGATACGCTTATATAGATTGCATTACATGTTACCAAGTAGTTGCAAAAACAGGGTTAAAAACTTGTTTGTCTATGGAAAGCAACACATACACCTTTGTATGACCCATCCCAAATAGACCTACAAGCATAGAGTACATAATATGTGCTGATGGTGTATACTGGACAGAAACATGAGTGATGACGCAAATGGAGAGGACGCTTATGAGCAAGAAGCACAGCGAAGTCGGCCTGCTCCCAAATTGAACGAGAGGATTCTTTCCTCAATGTCAAGGCGGTCTGTTGCTGCTCATCCTTGGCACGATCTTGAGATTGGTAACCAACTTCAAATCGATACATATAGACCTAATGCCACTATTTAGAACTATCAAAGGGGCCTGCATTCAAAAGTCTGCTGCTAAAAGATCTACTACTGAATTGCTAATGTGTATATGTTTGCATTTCAGGGCCTGGCGCTCCTCAAATCGTCAACGTTGTAAGCACTCATCTTCTACTAAATGAAGAATAGATTAAATTACATGCAACCTTTATGTTGTGTTACAGAATGTTGAGTAACAGAAATAAACAAAATACTACAGTAGCATGCATAAAGCTTTCCTTATAATACAACCATTTTACTAAGGCTAAAACTCCCTCTTGGTACCTTGTTATAGCAAATCCTAGGACTCTTAAATAGGAAGGAGAATACTGTAACGACCCGCGTCAGCTAACCTACCTAACCACATGGCTCAAAAAGGTCAACCTCAAGTTATACAGTAGCTCGTCAGCTCGTGGCGTTCCTTGTATATTCCATACGTAAGTCATATTTTCCCGACGTGGGACTGGGAGTGTGGGATGGGCTTTCGCATATACCCTCATCCATTTTCCAGAATCCCATTTCATTTCCAGAAATAGAGGTTGGCTGTACACATCACATCCCTTAATGTCCTAAATACATATGGAAAACTGCCCAGTTTCAGATTTACGAGGGACTTCACTGTTAGATCCCAATTGTTTGCTTCACTATCTGAATACTGCATTGATGCAGGTCGTGGAGATACCAAGAGGAAGTAAAGTGAAATATGAACTTGACAAGAAAACTGGTCTGATCAAGGTAATTGACAAATTGCGACATAGAATTCTCCAGCCAATTCATGGTTGCGTGTGGTTCTTGTAATTAAATGTCCTAGTGGATTATTAACTCTAGGTTGATCGCGTGTTATATTCCTCGGTGGTCTATCCTCACAACTATGGTTTCATTCCTCGGACATTGTGCGAGGATAATGACCCAATGGACGTCTTAGTTCTCATGCAGGTACGTCAACGGCTTACGTATACATCTACATATTGAGAAATTCATACCTTCTACATCATGTAACTTAGACTTGAAGTGCTAAAATATTGACAAATTTGTTGAACAGGAACCTGTTGTTCCTGGTTGTTTTCTCCGTGCCCGGACCATTGGACTGATGCCCATGATTGATCAGGTAACCTAATATTGTTATTATGCCCCTGAAGCCTAGACCCTTGGATGTCATCCGTTCACAAACAACTCCACATTGATGATTACTACAGTTAACACTTTTGTTATATCAATAATATCAGGGAGAGAAGGATGATAAAATCATCGCAGTGTGTGCTGATGATCCAGAGTACCGCCACTTCACCGACATCAAACAGCTTGCACCTCATCGATTGGCTGAGATCCGTCGTTTTTTTGAAGATTGTAAGTAATAGTAGTATTTCAGTATTGTACAATTTTCAGAAATTAAAGAAGCTTTTTTATTTTATTTTTTACAAAATTTGAGATGGAGACGACGGACAAGTATCTTACAGAATTGCATTTCAGATAAGAAGAACGAGAACAAAGAGGTTGCAGTTAATGATTTTCTGCCTCCAACTACTGCTCATGAAGCCATCCAGTACTCCATGTAAGATATTCTGCTTTGATAGCTGAATTTAGCAAGAATCATTCTATCATTTGGCATGCGGTTTGGTTCCAGGAAAAAGAAACGTTTCAGAGACATTTTGAAAACGTAGTTGGAACATAACGGACATGTCTTAAGAATATGGCATGTCTGAAACCTAACTGTTGGGTATTTTCAATAGGGGTGAGAACAACTCTATATTACTGTATGTTTCCATACATTTCAGAATGTGTCGGCAGAAATACTGGAATTTCGGGTGTCCACAAACGTTTCATTTCAGTTTCATAGGAAACAGAAGTGTTTCGGCATCTGTTTCAAACCCCAATGAAAACCAAATGAAATTTTGCTCCTCAGATTTAACATGGTCGCAATTTACTGCATTGTATCATTTTCTTCTGTTGTTGCTTCTAAGTTCTAACACTGCTAGTGAAGGTGAAAGTGGGGCTACTACTAATCACTAACTTTTACCACTATAATGCTGCAGGGACCTTTATGCTGAGTACATCCTACGGAGCTTGAGGAGATAAACTGGATGAAAAATCCTCCTTAATAAAGTAACCTGTTATCTTTAGTCAAACTTTCGGTAAAGGGAAAAAAGGAGAGGTTGTATCAGATCTAAAGATGATTTTGTACTTGTTTCAATAATTATTGCAAGTTTTGCTTCAGACAAGAATCTTGTCTTATGTAAGGAGATGTTTAAAGTATACTTTTATCCTACAGTGTTTGATTTAAATTTGAATATGCAATACCTCAATCAGAGCTTCTTGGTAAACCACCTGGGGACGGGGGTGGTGGTCTTTGATCCACGAGTTACTTGGTGGGATAAGAGGTAGCAGGTTCAAGGCGTGATGGCACGCCCCCTTGAACCGTGAGGTGCCACTCTGACTCTTTGAGCCCGTTTGGATGGGGTCTTAGTGGAGGCATTTATACCAAGCCCACGGCTGTAGAATGGTTTGTCAAAAATAAGTGCAGGAGTATTATTTATCACCCGAACTAAATATCACTCCTACAGGGGTGTTATTTATGGACACCCCAGGGGGTGTCCATATTTATGACCCCCTAATACCCCTGGAAAATGACCATTGTACCCCTTTTAATACCCCCTCCCAATACCCCTCCCCAGACATTGGCATTTGCTGTGTTTTCTTTTTTATTATTTGAAAATGTACTTAAAAAATTAGGAGCATTATTTTAATGCTCAAACACTCGATTGAAAACAAGAGATCCACTGCTTAATCTCACAACTAAAAAAAAAAATAGCACCGCCACATTTTTTGTTCCTTCAATTGTCAACGCCACCATTCTTTAACCAAAAATCTCGTTAGTTTTTTGACATACTTTTTGGAAACTCCTAAAAGATGACCCGATTCAATAATTTTTATAATAAAAAGTAAACATCTAAATTAATTTTTATAATTAAACAATTAATATAAAATGTAATTACAATTAAATCTTATAGCTTAATTAGTTATTGAGTTTCAATAATAAATTAATTAATTATTAGATTTATCTAATTAAAAAAACATATAACTAATACAAATATTCACACAAGGGCAGAAAAGTCTATTGATAGCTCTTTACATTATCCACCCAAATTTAATCCCCGATCTTACAAAATTATCCTAACCAAGTACTACTTAATTCCCTCTCTATAAATGTCGTATCACTGTGGAGCCACCCTCCATGTATATTACCCCATATTATCTTATACCCTCTCCATATTTAATACTCCTAAAACTAATATGGTATCCAATCAGACTGTTTGGGTCTTTGGACCCCTCTTAACTCTTCCCCGCGGATTGCTCTAGCCCTAGGTGGGGCAGTGCAAACCTTTGGGTATAGATTCCTTCCCCGGAACCTGCTGTTGGTTTGGTTTAGAGACTTTACTGGTCACGCCCATGGGCAGGTTGCCAAGCCTGGTTACCCATTTCCTCTACCTTGAGCAAAAAAAAAAAAAACCGAGCTTCTTGGTGGTCATGTTTCAGTTTGCAAACCTGGTCACCCATTCCCTCTTAAACCAAAAAAAAAAAAAAAAAAAAAAAAAAAAAAAAAAAAAAAAAGCTTCTTGGTTGTCATTTTCAGTTTGCAAACCTTTGGGTATAGATCCCTTCCTCGGGACCCGGTGTAGGTTCACAGACTCAATTGGTCACTCCCATGGGCAGGTTGCCAAGTCTGGCCACCCATTCCCTATTCCTTAAGCAAAAAAAACGGCAGAGCTTCTTGGTTGTCATTTTTCAGTTTACTGGTTTATGTCGTAGTCTCTGCTGACTACCACTGAACTCACAACTCAAAAAAACCGAGTGCTGAACTCTAAACCCATAAAAGAATTACTAGGATTAATCAACGATCGACAACAAAAATAAATTTTTTTTTTGAAGTTATGTTATGTGCTTTCTAAAGTAGATCACATACAGGCTGATATTTCTCATATAGAGGGAGAATTGCACACTAGAAAAAAAACAACCAGATTTTCGACCAATATTCCCGGTAAATTAGGGATGATATGGGCACATCACAGAAGTTCAATTGCATATCTTTAACGAGAAGATTTTTTCTATTTCGCAATGAGAAGAGAGCATAAGAATTGCACAAAAGAAAACAAAAATACTAGATGGGACAACCTAATGACAATTGGATTAAAGAAAATGAGAAAGATAAGAATCTAGGTTACCTTTGGCTATGTGGACTAATCTGGCATCAGTTGAAGAAAGTAAAGGACTTGATTTACCAGAAAACATGCCTTTTAGGTGCAAAGGCAAAATAATTCACTGATCGAACATAAGGTCATTTATCGATGTGCATGAATTCAAACCCATCAACGCCAAAAACCCCGAGATCCAAGGTTTACATGACTGATTACCAAGTTCAAAACTTTCCCTCCATAAGTGAACATACAATTTCCCTCATGTGGATAATAGGAACAACATAGCAATCCAAAACACAAAATTTAGGCTCCCCCAACATAGCAATCCCAAACACAAAATTTAGGCTCCCCCATTATAGTCTATGTGATAATTCCACAGCTGCCATATTTGTGTAATCTCCACTGAATTTCAGCGTGTGGAGCTAAAAAGAGCTCTGCTGATAATACCGGTGGCCTCAATATAGCGATCCACGCACCTAGATATGCAACTACTCTCGCTGCCACCAAGGCTACTTCCTGGTTTGGTGATACACTTATCAAAGCACTTTCCCCTAACAGTCTGCGCGACAATTCACAAACACAAATTAGAATACAATAAAGAGAAATATATACAACTATTGGGAAAATAAACAAATTATCAAGCACATACAAATATTTCTAGAGGACCATGTTGCGGTTGGAATCATAATAATCCAAGTAAACAATTCTGCTTTCGATAGAAGAATGATGTCATATAGAAGGTAAATGGTGAAGATTTCAAACAACATATAGGTCATGTAATGCCAATAAATAATAGGATTTATAGGAGTAATAAGCAAATGGTATCAGTTCAGGCATCAAGAGACCCTCATATTTCATTTCAAGTTATCATAAAAAATTAAAAAAAAAGAGAGACCATTTTATAGTTTTTCAATATTATTAAGTTTATTTCTACACCAAATCTTAAAATTCCCTCTGCATACCCATTAGAGCAGTTGAGCTCAAAATGTTAAATTAGCTCCAATAAACCAACTACATAACCTCTATCAAGAACGAATTTTAGTTCTGCATGAGCCATTCATTGGTATAGATATTGACAGTAATTTCCGCATTTTATCCAAGAAAAGTCAATACCTATGTAACATGGACTTGGGTATGGATGTCAAGTATCAGATTTATCTAATCATGGGGACACCCAAAAATCACGAAAATCAAAATTCTATATTTTAATACAGTATCTAATACTAATTTATAGGTCATTTACTAGTTGTCTTAGACCTTTTTTATACATATTATAGGAGTTCCATGCATAACTTTGTGAGAAATTTGAGTTAGAAAATATATGTGCTAAGTTATTGCCCAACTAAACATTTTTGACACAATCTCCTAACTCTTGATTTTGAGTGTCGAGTGTCTGACACGACTCTATACATTTTGAAAGATCCACACAAGGAAGTTAGTCCAACCAAATGGAAGTCCCATTCCTAGGGAAATTACACATTCAATAAGCACTTGATCTAAACAACCTAACAAGGGTGAACTTGTGAACAACCAGCATAAGGTGAACTATAAATGAGTTGAGTAAGGCCGAGCATGTTATAGTTTAATAGTTCAGGGTTTGCTTGAAAACTTAACAAGCTCCAAAAATATTTCAGAGTTTGATAGTTTATCATTTCACTATTTCATCAATTCATCCAATCTCAAGCAATTTTATTCGAGCCAATCACAAGTCATCATCAAATGGCTTGATGTTTGCTTTTACAGAAAGTTAACAAGTATCAAAAGAGATGTTCAACTTAAGGCAATTTGAGACCTGAAGGCAACAATTCAAAATGGAGTATTTTGGCCTAGGTAATATTGTATATTTAATTTTTTCTTAATGTACCAAGCAAAAGTTAAATCATATCATTGCGCTGAAGTTTCAGCTAACAAATTTGTTCTTATATGAAACACAGCAGTTTAGAATACCGAGCCTACAACTAACAAAGAATGAAAGGAGTGTTCCTAAGCTCCTGAAGCAAACAAACTGACGAAAGGTATGTATATATATTATTGAATGAGGCACTATCTCCATCTTGCACTTGGAATGTTTGAATATCCGACCTCTGGCATGGAAGTGTAGGGGAGATACCATTGGGACTACAAAGTTGGTGGTTGGTCCGACAAATTTGCTTCATCTGATAGAACAACTAACCCATTTAACGGTTTTCAAAAGTCTAAATTTTTAATTTTTGACTTCTTTGTGCAGATGCAATAATTACCAGTATTATATAATCTTTCTGTGAAAAACTTGGATATCTTTTGACATTTGATAAAGAAGTAATGCATTTTTCAACTCTTTTCCCATCATTGGAGTCTTGTTTTATTAAACAATGTGTAGTTCTACCAAAGAATACGGCCTTTTAAGAGCAAGAGCCAAAGGTAAAATCATCCGTTGTCTTATGGTCAAACCTGCCTTGACCTAATCAAATGTATCGTCACGGCAGTAGACTGTTTCAGTAAGGCCAAAACGTCAAAGAATCAGTAACTTCGTATTGGTTTTCCCTTTGGCTTTGGGTTCAAAGTGTCTGGTATCTATGTAGTTAATCGGCTTTTCTTTTCTTTTCTTTTTTGAACCGCATCAATGCAGAAAGCAGTTAATCGTACCAAAGAGAGAGACTGATCTTTGCCAGTTTAAGCTCCGTCTCTCTGTCAAAGATATAATTATACATTGGCCCCTTGAGGGAATCCGAACACGCTAGCTCTATGTTTTCCGTCAAGTACAGCTATCTATGTTATTGTAAAAGAAAGAAGCAAATTTGGGCATACATAAAAATCTTTGAATCTACAACGACACACACACACACCCACACACACACACATATATATATATAGAGAGAGAGAGAGATATTTTGGGGCAAAAATTCACTGATAGCAACTTAGGTACCTCGAGGAACTCCTCAGCGTAAGCCTGGGCAAGCTGAGTTTTGAGTTGGTCCATGAAATCCTCCGTCGACATCTGCGGCGATCCACCACTCGCTGCTCCTGAAAAAGAATCCATTTTTCTCTCTCACTCTGTGTTTCTTCTTGTCCACTGGATGCCAGGGAGAGAGGGAGAGACCTAAAAACCCTAGATATGGTGGCCGCACCGTTTGCTAAACCCTTTCTTTTTGTTTCCAAGATGACAACTATACTTGAACCGTTGTACAAGCAAAGAAAAACCGGTAACCAAACGGGACCGACCCGTATGAGTTTGGTAGTTAAAACTGGGCTTGATTTGGTTCGGCTTCCAAAATAGTAAAACTGACCAGACCCAAGTGAGTTTGATGGGCTGGCCAAAACTGACAAGACAAGTGAGTTTGATGGGCCGGCCCAACCCGAAATTTTTTTTGAATATGGAAATTAGACATGCATATGGGCTTGCTTCGCTTCACCTTCACATATACGGTATCTATCAAGAGTATAGGCCGAGAGAAAGTTCGCTACACGCATGTAGTGTGAGCTCACTACAAGCCCGGTTTCCTTTGAAACGGCGATAGAAATTTAAACCAAGCATTAAGCGATAAACTTCAAGTAATCAAGTAGTTTTTTTAATAACCGTATTTACATGAAGGAATATATATATATATTATAATCAAGTATATTTATGTATAGCTTGTTTCTAACACAAAAGGTTATAGTTATAGTAGTTCTCTCTTCTAAGAACATCGCCAACCAATAATGCTACTGACAATAAGCCATATTGATTGGAGGGGCCATTTTTAGAGATGTCAAATTCAACGTGTCAAATTGCTACATAAAAGAATTTGACGATCTCTGAATTGAAGTTAATATTTGAGATGCTCTAATTGTTTTTGTTTTTTTCAACTGTCAAAAGTAAGGTTTTTTTGTTTTTACAATCAAGTATATTTATGTATAGCTTGTTTCTAACGCAAAAGGTTATAGTAGTTCCCTCTTCTAAGATGGAGCTATTGTTATTAGGGAGCCCAATTATCTTATTACGAGAGGAAATTTGGGTTGTGCCAATGGTAGGGACCCAAAGGGAAAGAGGCCAGTGGATGAGATTGACGAAGACTTGGATTCATCCACCAACTCTGGGCCTTATAAACGGTGGAGAGGAAGGGTTACTTGTGGGCCTAATTCAGAAGGATGTTCCCATTGGGCTGTTGATGGGCCTATCCATTTAGAAATTTTCTCTAGTTCAAAGGTTTCTGATGGGCCTTGTCCTGCTAATAAGGGTGGGCTTTATAAAAGGACCATTAAGAAGGCATTGGGTTGGGCTAAGGGGAAAAAAGTCCTGCGATCAGGAGTTAAAAAGAAGAAAGTGTCTACAGATGGGTGCGGGTCTAAGGGCTTTTTGTATTTGGGGTCTCCAATTGTGAGGGATCCTCTCTTAGGCAGAAAAAGGGCAGAGTGGATGACCGGGTTCTGGGGACGGTGAAGCGTAGATCTATTTCCCCTCGGGCATTGGTGACAGATGGTGGGGTAGAGACTAATTCCAGCCGTTCCTATGTGGAGATTCTTGGCAGGAATGGGGGTGATGAGAATGTGGGGGATAAATCTTTGGAAGATGCTGCTCTTGATCGGTCAATAGGGGTTTTTAAGGAGGTTGTCCCTAAACAACCTCCTCGGGAGCCATGAAGATGCTTTGCTGGAACTGTAGGGGGTTAGGCCAAGCCCTTACAGTTCGAACAGTGAGAGACTTGGTCCAGCAGCACAGCACTAATTTTGTGTTCTTAATGGAAACTAGGTGCTGTATGTATAAGCTTGAAGGGTTAGGGCAGACTTTGGGATTTAAAAATTGTTTTGGTGTTGATTCTGTTGGGAATAGTGGAGGGCTATGGGTGGCTTGGAATGATAAGTATTTTCTTACTCTGTTACATAGTAGTTGTAATTTTATTATTTTTAAAGTAAAAGATGAAAGGGGTTTGGAGTGGGTGTTGTGTTTAGTGTATGGTCATCCTAGAGTGGGCGAAAGGAAAAGGGTATGGGAAGAGCTGGGAAATTTGTTAGGAGGTATGCATTGTCCCATTATGGTGGCGGGTGATTTTAATCAAGTTTTAAGCAGAGTGGAGAAGTTCAGTGCAAATACAAGAAGTATTGCGGGTATTGAATGGTTACAAGATTTCACTAAAAAGTTGGGGCTGAGTGATCTTTGGTCGTTTGGGGTTTTTTATACTTGGACAAACAACAGATTGGGTGACGAGGTTACTTATGAAAAGTTGGATCGTGCTATGGCCAATAAGGAGTGGAATAAAATATTTCCTAAGGCGGCTATGCTGAGTTTGTCTATTCAAAGATCTGACCATAGTCTTGTGATTATTAATACTTTTTGGCATGAGAGGCCTAGATATAGGCCAAAGAGATTTGAGGAGGTCTGGCTTAGAGATGAAGGAGTTACACAGATTATTTTATGAGTTTGGGGCATGCGCTTTTCCGGGTCGTTAAGCTTTCAATTAGTGCAAAAACAAAATGTTTCTCATCGTCATATGAGGAATTGGGGTAATCTATCATATGGTTCTATGAGACGGAAAATGGTGCAGATTCGGGACCGTTTGGAAGCTACTCAGAAGGGTATAGCTGGCTGTCGGGGATATTCTGGGTCAGCATCAGGGTTGGGCATGGGACCTCATGGGATGACAGAGTTGGTGACTGAGGATAGGAAGTTGCGGATGGAGTTGGACAAGTTGTTGGATGAAGAAGAGTTGTTTTGGGCTCAACGCGCTAAACAAAAATGACTTCAACTTGGGAACCGAAATACTAGTCTCGTGAGCAGTTTGCCATGGACAAGGCGGGTGGAATGGTTAGGGAGGGGCAAAAATCTACTTTTTCCATTGGTGTTCAACCTGATGCGGCTCAAGTGGTGGATATAGTGGTAGATGGCGCTTGGCATGAAGATCGATTTGTTGGGGCTGCAGCTTGGTGTGCTTGTGGTCCGTCACAAAGCTTTCGTGATCAAGGCTTTACTCTCGTTTGTGCTTCGTCTTCAACGGGGGTGGAGGCCTTGGCGGTTTTGCAAGCATTGAGATGGGCTAAATATAAAGGTTTGAGGATGATCAAGATTTTAACAGATAGTCTAGAAGTTGTTCAAGCTTCATGTTGTATTTCTAATGCTATAGTGTTTATTAGGAATGTTGTGTTAGATATTTTGGAGATCATGTCTACTTTTGATTTTGTAAATGTTGTTAAGGCCACCCGACAAGATGTGAGGAGTGCTCATAAGCTTGCTCGGAGTCGCATTTGTAATAATTAATGGTTAATGGATGAGATCTTTGTCGGTTAAAAAAACAAATGTCCAATTTGTAAAAAAAGTGTAATTTTGTGGACGTTAAAAAATATACTTCCTTAGAATATTTTTAATAAATTTTGCACCATGTTAAAGTACTCGATGAGCACTTTAATTTGGTATAAAAACAAATTTAAAAATTATAAAGCAAAATATATTTTTTAAGGGTTTGAAATTGCACTATTCTTATAGCGGACATTTAAAAAGGAATGGAAGAAGTAAAAAATAATTAAATATTAAACCAAAAACCTTACTAAGAAAATAAGGCATATCGATTGGAGGGGGCATTTTTAGAGATCTCAAATTCAACATGTCAAATTAGCCTTCAAAAGAATTTGACCATCTCTGAATTTGAAGTCTAAGATTGGAGATGCTCCAACTGTCTTCGTATTACATAGATTCGTTTCGTTGAGAGGAATCTATAATCCAATTTTAGGCCAAATTAGCCCCTGCCTGACCATTTCTCTCTCCTCTTTCCATCGCTCTTTCCTGCCAAGTCCCAACCGGCGATACCCACAAACAGCTGGAGCAGCAGTCGGATTCTAGAGCACATACCAGACCGTTTCTCGGCCAACTCTCTCTCTCTCTCTGCTCTCTCCCTCCGTCGGTATCCAGGTAAGGCTTCTCTCTCTCTCTCTCTCTCTCTCTCTCTCTCTCTCTCTCTCAGCATCTCTTTTCCAACTTTTTTGTAGGATATACACAGTAGCATTGTATAGTAGAAATGCAGAATGCTGGGGCTGGGCCCAGGTTGCAAATTTCTATTTGGCGCGAAGGATGAAAACACTGCGTTCAATTAGGTTTGGTTTTCATTTAATTTGTACTGGATTTTTCGTTTTCTCAGGCAGTTGTCTTTTTCGAATGCGACCGGCGGGGATCTCTTCTCTTTGAAATTAAAGTTGCGACCCAAAAATGGAACAAATCCTTCGCGATCCAAAGTAATTGTAGATCACCAAATAGTCGTCAATACACGAGCATGCAACCCAAGGCCAGCGATTTCTTCAATCCTAGAGGACCGCAGCCAAAAACCCCAATCCAGCAGCCTCAGATTCTCTATCGATCCCTTTATCGGAAAGCCCAAGGCCAAGACCCTCACTATCCGTACGTCTTTCTTTTTCAGCTCATACTTTTTCATGAATGTAATGCTCCTCAATGGTTGGGTTTTAGTTTTTTTTTTTTTCTCTTTATTTTTTTATTTTTATTTTTGCAGAATCCACTTTGTGGTTTCTGGGTTATGGCGGTCAAAGGTGTTTGTGTAATTGTCTCAATGAAATCAGTTTAATGAATTGGCATTTCATATTGCCTGTAGTGGAAGTTCTTACTTCTTTGTTGATAATCCTTAACTTTTGAAAGTATGGAAATCAAAACTGGGTTTGATCCATTATTTCTAATCAAAATTGTTTCAAATTGTGTGTTTGTCTGTGTGTGTTGACCAGTTGTATCATTTGCTTTTGTCCTTGAGGTATTGTGCTTCCTGCTTAGGTTTCAGGAAAACTATAAACCAGTATATATAATGACCCTGTACCAAAAAAAAAGGAAGAAAAAAGAACAAAAAAGAAGATGAATAATCCTTCCCTCCAAAACTGAGCCCATAATACTGAGGGTATTTAACCAGATCTGATTTGGAGTAACCCGTCGTTAAAAAGAACTCCAAGAACTCTAACTTGGGAATAATGTTGTTCGACAAGCTTAAGGTGTAAAAATTTCGAAATCCCCTCTCCAAGAAAAACTCTGTGAGAGGTTTCAAAATGGCCTCAATACTTAAATTAAAAAGTTGTGGACAATTGTGGATAACACTTCCTACATTAGCTCCAATACTATGGAAGTACCGAGCAGCAGCCCTTAACTTCTCCTCTCCACGACCTAGGATATTCGGGCTGCTGTTTAGAACCTTACCCTGCTTTTCTCTTGAAAGCCCCAATTCATAAAGACAATCAAGATTTGATTTTATTACGTTAGAAGCGGAGGATGGCGATAAATTACATTTGGCCATTGTTTCCTGTCCACGCCTAAGCTCTCTAAGAACATCAAATTGGGTATTATACGTTCAGAGAGACTGGCTCCAAAGACTTGAGGCCATTTCCTGAGAATGACAGGAATATCAGATTTGGGAAGCCCAAGATCAAGTAGGAATTCAACCAAAGGCTTAATATCCCCATCCAAGCTGTAGTAAGCAAAAGTAGGGAACTTCCATGTCACTTCTTTGATCACCTCAATTTCAATGCCAAGTTCTGTGGGGTAGATAATATATACTCTCAGGTTAACTGCGATTGGGTACTTTCGTTTATGGGTCTTGGTATTTGATGGGTCTGTTTCACAAATTGGTCTGTTTTATCAGGTTTCTTCAGGCGAATACAAACACGCACGCATGCAGTGTAAAAGTTTCTATTCTTGAAAAGCAAACAGGGGGCGGCGGTCAGCACTATTGCAGGTTGGTCTAATCTGTTAAAAATAGATTTGAGCCATTTAACAAGTGTAATATGTTTATTATTCCCTTTTTAAATTGAAGTTCATGAGGGTGTTTCTGGTTATCTAGCATAAGGCAAAACAATGAAACTCACAGGAAAAGTACACATCTAATTTATCCTTTAAATGTGAACTTCACAAATGGCCATATACTGATGACTGTTTGACAACTGATGGTTTCAATTGCTCTTTTGAAAGGTTTTCATAGATATTATTACTCCTCACCTGCGTTTATGTTGAAAAGTATGTTAAGCCAATGTCTTTTTTTCCCTTTTCTTTGTAGCATTCCAAACCACCATGCAGGCCATATCTTCCACCTATTATGTTAAATTAAAAAAAAAAGAATATAGGTCCTGATGTATCTGCCTAATTTGGTTGTGGAAGATACAGATCAATGGGAAGAGACATTACGCATAATATCTCTTGGCCATGGTACTCTTCCGGTCCTTATGTTATGCTGGCCTATCAAGTGTTACGGGGCCTATGAGGACTTAATATGCTTATTTGAGCACCTTATAGGGCACATAATAGTAGCTTTTCCTGTTGCTTATGGTTGAAAGGGGAACCCGTGGGGCCTATGAGGACTTAATGCGCTTTCAGGATCAGCGTGTTAGACCCGGTGAAGAAAGTTTGGATATTTGTAGTTGTTTAGTTTTCAATGAATTAAGAGCTCTCATTGAAGGCTCTGTTACTACATTAGAGTGTTAATAAGGTTATGAACTTATGATCAATCTTTTACTTGAAATTCTGAACTTCTTCTGTCTAAAATACTTTCGTACATGTAACCCCATCTCAGTCAAGTTCACTAGTTGCAATTGTTTCAGACAAATTTTTCAAACACTTGCTGTGTTTGTAAGGCAAGAGCCTATCTATTAGGACTTCAAAGCAATGGTGGTAGTCTCTCTATACTCTTTTCTCTAAGTTTATATTTGGTTCTTTTTTCTTTTAGTTAGGTGGTAGCCAAACCATAATGGGCATGAGTGTAGAGTAAAGAAAATTTCCGCCTAAATTTTCTTTCCTTTTCCTTTTAAGAGCATTAAAGGAAAGACTGGTCGTTTATCATGGAGGTTATGGAGGTTCATTTGTTCAATGACAGCTTGGCCTAAAAAAGAAGACTCCCATTGTCATCTTTTCGAATATTTAGGTGCCGCCTTTCTCCATTTGTTTGGAATGGAAAACTGAAAAAGGCTATGGATTCTAACTTCAACTTGATTATAGTATAATTTTGATACCGAGACTGTGCTAAGCAAAGCATTCCAAAAAGGAGTGTTATCAGTTTCTTTATTATTTTCTTAAGATTGCTTCACTTACAAAAGGTTTTTAACTCAGATGGGGATTCCTCTCTGTTGCATCCACTATCATACACGTACTCTTCTCTCTCTCTCTCTCTCTCTCTCTCTCTCTCTCTCTCTCTCTTCAGTCTCCTCCCGTATTCAATTGATCTTTTCAGTTTTGTAAAGACATGCATGCATAATAAGGTCAAAGAGGGATACAGAGTAAAAAGATGGGTAAGTGAACATTTAATTCTTTATCATTTGATCAATTGCATATATTTTTGGTATCCCGCAGCCTATGATGCATGGACATGGAAACGGACACGGACATGGGGACATGGCAATTCTAAAAAATGGTGACACGGACATGGCGGGGGATACGCCAAGTGTATTTATATATATGTATATATAATATAATATTTTAAAACTTTTGAGGGACAAATTGAAATTTTTTGAAACTTTCAGGGGTAAAATTGAATTTTTTTAAACTTTCAGGTGTAAGATTGAACTTTTTAAAAACTTTCAGGGGTAAAAAATTTCAATTTTACCCTGAAAGTTAAAAAAAAAATTCAATTTGACCCCTAAAAGTTATAAAATATTTCAATTTGACCCTTGCCGTGTCCCCAGCCGTGTCCCCATCCAAAAAAGCACTACAGCCGTGTCCCATGCCACGTGGCGTGTTGGGACATGTGTTCCACCGTGTCCCCAGTGTCGGGACACTGCAATACGAGGTCCCAGAGAGGTGTCGGTGCTTCATAGCCCGCAACTGATGCTGCTGCTTCATCGGGGAAAAGTCAGAGCTTCTCTCTCTGTGCTGCTGCTGCTGCTACTTTTTTAGACCGGAGAGTGGAATCATGGATTCCCTACTTTGAGATTTCTGTCTGTAAGCATTAATACTTCACTGGCTTGGTTTGTGTTTGATAAAATGCGTCACTCAGTGTGATAGTGATTTGGGTACAAAGACACGTGGAAAATATATATCGAGTATCCTTACCATTTGCGTTTTTTTCTTTTTGCCTTGCAGTAAGGTTTTCCCTTCTTTGTTAACTCCAATACAACCAGCAAGAGCAGCTTCTGGAAAGTCAGCGGGGTCTTACACTTTCATTCACATTTCCTGATTCATTTTTTAGAATTGTCCTTACAATCCCAAGGTACGTCATTCTTTTTCCTATTTGGTTTGATTGTTTGCTGCGTAGTGGCCTGATCATTATTCCCATTTGGTATGATTTCAATTGTGTCATTCTTTAAGAGAGTTGCATACTCTATGAATAAAAAGCAATAAAAAATTTGGAAATTCTGTGAATCATAATTAGTGAATTGCAATGCACAACAGGAATTGAGCGATGGTCGGTACGGTTGGTTTTGGACCTTTTGGTTAAACATAACAGTGAAAACCTTAACACATGCAACCAATTCCTTCGTCCTTTTGATTACCCATTGTGTTTCGAGTGTGATTGTGTGATTTTGAATGTGCTCTCATTGGTGAGTTCTATGCTTGCGGGGATGCCAATTTATTTTGCTTCTCTTGCCTGGACATAACTAAACTGATAGTTCAAGCTGGTAGTTTGCTTACTTTTTTTTTTAACTTCCTTTATTGGCCATTTTGATGCTTTTCCAGCTAGCTAATCCAAATTAGCATGAACTATCTTGAATTTTAATGGAATACAAACTAATAGCCATGTTGATGAGCATAATTTGCATCGATTTATTATGTTTGAAATTTTGGTTTCTTCTATAATTCACGGCCAAAATGTCAATTGTTTAATGTTTCATTTATTGGTACGCATTCGTAAGAAAGCCAAATAGAGATCATTAGAGTTATGAATTGAGCTAGAGTGCATACTCCACAAGATTGTTGTCTTTCCATCCACCCCCTTACTTTGGACTTCCTTCAGCCTCTAATTGACTACCTAAAGGAAATTCAGTGGTAATCATCGAGTTCAGTGATGGGGGGAAGAGAATCCACGATGAGTTTAACAAAGTCAGTCAGTCAGGCATGGTGATTTCTTATTCGTTTTTATTGCATACCGAATTCTGAGTTAAGGTAATGTTTTTCTGTATTTACTGTTCATAGAAATCTTTTGTGAAATTTTCTATGGTAGCCCATATGTGCACTGGCATGGACATTTTGACCTGTAAATTTTCAAGAATTGGAGGACACGACACATTGGGCAACACACTTGAAAGAATATTTTGTGTATTAGTGGACAGAAAGGCCTTTGATGTTTTGTTAGAATACCATTTACTCTTTGATTCACATTTTTTATTAACAAATATATTTCATGATGAAGTGCTGGTAATTGTGCAATAATAGAGTGGTATCTAACTTCATTTTTTCAGGGATCACATATCAATTCACATGAAGTGATCTTTTCTTAGAGCATCACTAGTGGTATACTCAAACACAAAAATACTCAAAGATGAGTATTTTGATACACAAAAGAGACTCACAATGGTATTTGGATAAATACTCAAAGTTAACAACATTTATTACAAATACTCAAGTTCTGGCATTTTGATACTCAAAACTACCAATCTTTCTCAATAACCAAATTTTGGAAACCACACCCTATCAAAAGTAACAACATTCTCTCTCCATTTTTCAAATACTTAATTCGAAACTTAATTTTGTTGCACTTTCTCTCAAAAATTGAAATTATCAATTTTTAATCTTTACCAAAATATGTTCAAGATTGATTTCATTTTAAACATATTGTGAATATCTTTTAAATGGTACTAATATTATAAAAAAATATATATGTACAAATTTAAAGTTGTGTCCATTTTATGAATAAAAATAGTGTGAATAGTACTTTTTTAAAATTATGGACACAAATGAACCATTGTAAAAGGGTAGATACTCAAACTTATAAACTCATTAAATGAATACTCAAAATGTGATGTGACAATATTTGAGTATACCACCAATGATGCTCTTAGTTAAGAGCTTTGGAGCCATTGCTGCCAATTTTGCATGAAGGAGGGGTGGAGTTTGTTTCCTTTCTGCTGGATTTGACTTTTTCATTTTGTTAACCTTTTCCGCGTACTCCATACGTTGCTTAGGGAACCTTTACTCTCTTTTTTCCCTCACTGCTGGTGATCCTTCGAACGGTAGTTCATTTCATTTGCATTTTGCATAGCTTGAAACGAAAATTTGATGTCAATTGAGGTTATGTTACATCTGCCCGTGTTTGAACCAATGCTTTCAAGCACGAGCTCATTCGCCATATTATGTTGAGGCTACATTATGTTCGTCTTTGCCTTTAGGCATGCACGACTTTTGGTTTTAGATTTATCTTGTAGAGCGATTAAGTTGCAATACAATTGAGATTAAAAAATACGTATAAAAATTCTTTCAGTTGGCCCTTGGTTTAGTCAAAGGACAACAAATTTTAAAATTATTAGGTTTATTACGTTAATCCTTGGTTTTTGTTATTGGGCGAAAAGTTGCACGAGAGAGAGAGAGAGAGAGAGAGTATTGATCGGTAAATATCAGGATGATAGTTTATTAAGTTGAGATCAAATTACGCCACGCCGTGCCTTTAGGCACGGGCAATTCTTAGTAATTTTACATTTGACCCATATTTGTTAAATTTATGTGCGTCCCATTGACCCAATCCTGTCTTTCAAACTCCCACTTTACCATATCTCCGGGGCGAGCATTCTACAAAGTAGGGACGGGACGGGACGGATTTTGTCACACTCCAACTACGGAGTAGCAAAATACAACACGGCCCCAATGTATCCCGCCCTAGTACCGACTCTGTAATTTTTGGATGCCCACGTCCTTGTCTCACTCCACGGTTGGGTTTACCCGGTGCCTGCCCCATAAAAATGAGAAAAAATATTCAAACTATAAGCGAAATAGAAAGAAATAGTTAAAGGTGGTATTTTGGTACAATGATGAGAATATAAAGGTAAAAATGTAATTGTTTTAGTATACTGATAAAAATATTAGTAAAAGGTAGAAAATTTTATTTTTTTTAGGTTAATGATAAAACTACAAGGGTAAAACCATAAAGGTCTATGTAAAAATATTTTGCTGCGGGTAATGGATGCAGTGTAACATCAACCCAAACCTAATCAGGTATTTCAAAATTTCCTCCGAACCCTTTTTGGTACCTGAAAATTTGACCAAAACCTGCCGCGATTGGAGCGGGGTAGGGCGAATTGCCATCCTTACTACAAAGCTACAAGTTACGCAATTGTCAATCATCCTTTGTTTTGTACTGTATAATTCCTCT
Source organism: Vaccinium macrocarpon (assembly GCA_022606695.1). Classification (NCBI taxonomy): domain Eukaryota; kingdom Viridiplantae; phylum Streptophyta; class Magnoliopsida; order Ericales; family Ericaceae; genus Vaccinium; species Vaccinium macrocarpon. Next base: position 10,074,675 of record CM040176.1, on the reverse strand, counting down.
AAGTTGAACACATGTGAGTTGAACAACAAACGAGCCAGGTCATGCTACTGTCTCAATGGCATTTTTTATTTTTTTACTTATTGTCTACGCTATGAAGACAATATCTTCTCTAAATGGTATTTATGACTCTTAAAAATATCAAAAATAAGGTTTAGACAAAAAAATACCAGGACTGGAATTCGTACTATAGAAATCGTTGTGTCACTGGATCTTTTATCATCGCATATTCTCACCCTTCCGTCACATTTAGATTGGATCAATAGTTTTACCTTAATTTTTCAATTTATTCAACCGAAATACTAGCACTCTCTTTACATGTTTTGGTACTTTAGAATATAACTCGTAGTTTTGGCTTGTTCAAATTTCGATAATTTTACTGTGATGGCTTTGAAATTGAACCTCTTTTGTCATAATTCCTCCAAACTTAGAATAATTTTACATTGACCCATTTTTACTAAATATATCCCTTGACCCCAATCCCGTCTTTTGAACTCCCACCTTACCAAACCTCCGGGACAAGCACTTTACAAAGCCCTTATGCAATTGTCAATGATCTTTTGTTTTGTACTTGTCTAATTCCTCCAAGATGAAAAGGGTTTGTTCGTTTCTTTTCAGTTTGAGAGGTTTTTTTCTTCCATAATCAGATCTCAAAACCGGTCCTAAACGTAGTTTTAAGAGTTTTACTAAATTCTATTCTCACAACTTTCAACCCAAAAAATAATACCAACACAATCAATCAAAACAGCCTATGAGGAACTTGTTGTACTTTGAAATTGTCGCATCACTAAATCTTTTACCGTAGCTTTTTCGCAGCCTTACGTCGTATTCTAATAGATTGGATGATCAACAGTTTTGCCTCAATTTCCAATCATTGTTTCACACAAAGATCCCTGCAAATACTGAATTCCTTATTAAAATAGAAAAATAGACTACTTTTCTCCACTAGTTGAGTCTGGCAAATGGGCCAGGGGGTTGTTAGTAAGTAAAGAATTCAATTAAGGACCACATTGCTATTTAGGATTAATAGGCCGGTACGATACGTTTGTCACGGTAGCACAGAGGGTCCATAGACAAGAGGATCCCATGAGGCATCAGCATCACCCCCAGTTCGTATCGTCACAATGTACAATTTGCTGATCAGAAGGCCAAGCCCATCCATTTGTTTCATGACCTTGGGACACCGCCATCGGCATCGGCATGCTTCCCGCATCTTCTACAATACCATTGCTAGCAATTGAAAGGTCTCCCACGCTGTTGCTTGAGTAAGACATGTCCCCCATTGCCTCGTGAGTAGCACCCGGCCACAGATCTCCGATATGACCCGGCCACAGATCTCCGGTATGACCAAACATACCGTGATCCTCCTCAAGACGGACATGACCAACATGGTTCATATTCAAGCCCCAGGTTGCATGCACCTCTTCGCGTCCAAGCTCTCCAGGCCACATTGTTGTCGTAACGAGTGAATCAATGCGGCTGAAGTTTTGCCACTGCATTCCAATTTGGGGATCGCCTGTTGACATTGCTTTCAACAGATGATTGTGATCATGGTGATGACCGAGCGGTAGGTGGTCAAACATCTTGGTTCCCAAGTTGTTGTAAGAAGCTTGATATTGATTTGCAACGCTAGTAATCTCAGAAAAAGAATTTAAGGTCGTGAGAGGAACCTCATATCGCGTGGATGAGGATGCCATTGGCGACAACTCTCTCATTAACCCAACGTTGTTGTGGTGGTTGTCGTTGTCCACACCAATGTTGGATTGCAGCCGTAAAGAATTAAACTGCAGTGTCGGAAGCACATTTAAGGCGGGTTTTCCATCGAACAGCTTGGCCCTGAGAGCACCAAGCAACCCGTCCGGTTCTTCTCTCCCGCACGCCTCCTCAAAGGAAAAAGGTTCGGCATTTTCTGGCATGCAGAAGCTACTGCCACCACGGACAGATTCAGATGATGGCCGTGGCAATTCAAAGTTTGTACGAGCGTTGACACCTCGTAGAGCACGAGCTGCATCGTCATAAGCCCGTGCAGCTTCTTCCACTGTATCGAAAGTCCCCAACCAAAGTCTAACATCCCGGAGGGAGTCCTTGATCTCAGCCACCCACCTTCCCGATCGCCTCTGTCTCACCCCAATGAATCTGTGGTGTCCTCTAGACGATTTCTTCCTGATTCCCCCCGAGCCTTCACCACCACCCCAGTTCCCAACTGATGGCTGTTGTGGTGCTCCGATCAACACTTTGGAGTTCAGTCCTCCTCCACTTCCACCTCGGCCTCCTCCTGCCGCCACTGCCAACGATGGATCAGTACTATTAGTTCTCATCGCTAGCTGTCCGAGTGCAAGTCAAGCTTTGGTAGCAATTCGAGTGAAAAAGGAAGTGTCTACGTCTTATATTGTTAAAACTGGTATCTGCAATATTATAAACCAGAAAACGATGGAAGACACGGTTATGCCACTGAAGCAGTCCAAGACATCAATTGTGCAGGCGACGGTGGTTTCATCGAAACAACAATATTACTAAATAACAAGGCAAACAACAGCCGGGGAATACAAAAAAATATTCTGCATACGAAAGTCCACTCTGCATTTAAAAAAAGATTATTCGCACGGTTGTCTATGAAACTACAAGCGAATATAAAAGAAACTTATCAGTCAAATCAAAATCCCAACGATGTTCTGAAATGTATCGTGTCGTAAAGGATCCAGGCGTTTGGAGATCAGATACAGCCATTTGCATGCGTTTGGAGATCACATACAGCAATTTGCATGCGTTTGGAGATCAGATACAGCAATTTACATGCTGGAAGGGTGACCGAAGCAATAGCAGAACGTTATTGATTTTTATTATACGTGTCAGTATTAGTAAGGGCGCGTCCTTTGACATGGCAAGCCTTCTCTAAATATTGCCGTCCAAGTTTTGACAGGGTCCGGACTTGTTTGTCCTGCTTTCTTTTTTCCAACCGTGCCAAACCTGAATGGATAAATAAAGTAACAAAAGAACCAGAAACATGGCTCTTCTTTCATTTTTAAAATGCGCAAATGATTAAGTTCGCAAACAAAGGTAAAAAAAATGCGCAAATGATTAAGTTCGTAAACAAAGGTTTTTCACAGTAGGAAAGGATAAAAACTTCAGGGCCCTAATTTTTTGCAGAAAATTGAGTGTTTTAACTTGGTGCAAAATAAATTAGAAAATGATACACGGAATCACTTCATTTTTTGATTTGAAATATCATGATTTTAGCACCTGGGTGTTAAAATCTTTTGGAATATTGGGCCAACCTAAAGCAATTTTTTACCCAATATTGACCATGCTACAAGGGATCAAGAATCCTCTCCCAAACCTCCTTGTACCCATGTTCCAAATAGGCGCTATGAATGAATCAATGTTTTTTTTTTTTTTTTTACACGAAAATGAGAAGATTATATTAATGAACGTCTAACGGCACTTACAAAAATGGAATTCACTAAATCTTGGACAAAGCCAAATTAATCATCTTAATAGAGAACAAGAAGCGCACAAGGCAATCGATATGTTTCACCCTAACCCAGACATGGTCTGACGCAAACAGCGTCACTTACAAGATTCATACCTAGAATCAGTATCTCTGAAGAGACTTAATGCTAGTTAAAGATAAAAGACAAAGAATACCCAAACGATCAGATGGACTCCAACCAAACATGCTCGCACCAATGAACTCCCAAAACTACAGATCTTCAAAGCCACCACGAGTTGCCCTGATAGCGATATCATGTCGGATAAGAACACTGTTGGCACAGATACCATTGTAAAAAAAAACCACGCCTGAAAGTACCAGATCTATAGAAGAAAATTTGTCCAAAGACGAAACTAACAACTCTCACAAAGCGAGAGACATAACCCTCTTAGATTAGACAACAAGTCATTGACTTGAAGAGACAAAAGAAAAAGAAAGAACAAACGAAGAAAATAAATAGTACCATGGCACTACCCTCCCACCACCATGGGTATTGAAAACCTAGGGGGATGGGGGGAGGGGAAGGAGGAAGAGTAATGTTAGTGGTGGCTTGGGTTTTTGGAGATGAGAGAGAGAGAGAGAGAGAGAGAGAGAGAATCTGCAACGTTTTCAAAATGAATCAATGGAGAGGAGAGAGATTCGATAAAAAGAGGACGTGGTGCCTTCCGAAAGAGGGCTTCGAGGCCGATAAAAAAAATGAGAGCTTCGAGAACTACCTTGTTTTACGAAGTGAAAAGGAAATGAAATCTCCTGTACACGCATTTCTTTTCCCTACAAATGCCTAATGTTTCTCAAATTTTTACCAAGTGGTAAAGCATTTGAGAAACCATGTGCAAAAGTAGAAGTGACAAGAAGACCCCATCACTATACGAGTTCCTTAAAAACTGATGCTGTCCCATAATAATTATACAAAACTACAGACCAGGAACTTTTGTTAAAGCTTCAGAAGACTGCAAATAACAACTTGAAGAGGACCATGAATTCTTCACTGTGTATGATCCGAAATCCAGCATTCACAAGACATTGATCTGCTTTACTCAAACTATTAATAAAATGTCAATTTTTATTTAATTTGCTAAATTCAGAATCTCATCATTCCACAACAAGAAACTTATTCTGTTTACTTACATTACACAATCTGGAGATATTTTGTAGGCTAAATTATTGGTACACTTCATTCATTTTTCTTTGATAGCAAACTAGTTAACAACATTATTGCTTCTAACTGAAGAGACTCCATAATGAAAGCATGAGATATAAGTTGGAGATGTCACCATTTTCTCCTAGGATAATTAATCCCAGTGAATGAGGAAAACTAACTCCTTGCATACAAGTCAATGCTACCTAATTGTAACCGGTTATTTGATTGAGCATCTCGAACAGCAAGAAACCTGAACCTGCAATTTTGATAATATTGTCAATATCTCTGTAGGAAACAAGACGATGGAAAACATAGTTGAATGAGATCCAAGAGAAGGTTTACCTGAATGCATTAGCTAGGAAACCCACTGATGCTATCTTGTAAGTTCTCCGCTCAAAACGGTTTTTAAACATTTGAGAACCTTGTTTATCCAACACACGCCAACTAGAACCTCCATCATCACTTCCTTCCAGAACCCTGAAAGACAGATATTCATAAAATGTTTCTGTGTTCACAACGAATGACAACTTTGGCAAACATAGCATAAAGTGTCAGACGATTGCATCTCCTAATTCTTGAAGGACTGAGAGTCTGAGATGCACATAATTAGAAATTAAGAATACAATTGGTGTGCAAGACTAAACCACAGAATGGACTTGAGGAATATATGAATTGGCAAATTACCCAAAAGTGAAATTAATAGCATGTATCTTAGTCTTAAAAGAAGCCTTCGTTATCCTTGCTTTTGGACAAGGCAAAACCTATTCTACTCTAACCTAGGGGAAAGCAAAGGGGGTTGGTGGGGTTTGAAACCAGCACCGTATGAAGTGAGTCCAGGCTCCCTACCAACTGGGCTGCCACTCACCTTCCTACATTCATTATCTTGACAAAGAAAAAACAATCGATAATCACCATTAACTGTGTAATAATGAGGGAGAGTGCCTCATCGACCAGTTTTATTAATCTGCCTCCAATAGACTTGCTACAACCTAAACACAATACTCACTGAAACAATTACTTCTGGTCAATCAGGACTCTTTAAATACAACATAAGTTAGGGAGAAAAACACCATAACCAGAACACCTACCTGACCAAATAGCAGATAAGCACAACTACACAAATCACTCATAGTCATGTAAAACTACTACAAATTGCACTGATAGGGAAAAAGTAATAAACTTGAACCAAAAGGCAATATCTTGTTTTATTACCAATTGGTAGGAGGGGAATAGAGGAAGAAAGGCAGCCTCCAACTTGCAATGTTATTAAGACTTAAACCTAGGCATCAAGTCTAATGAGGGAACGGCCTACCAGGCCCGCCCTCGGTGTTAAACAAGCAGGGAATGCATCTCACTAAGTAGAGGACTTAATTTGACAAACATGCTACACATTGCCCAGTTCACTTGGGCTTTTCACCACCTCCATGAGCTATGCGTCCATGTAAGGGGCTGATCCATCAGGCAGGGTAATACAATGTGAAGCATATATTGGTCTCCAAGTCAACTAGGCTGACCAAGCCAACCACAATTGTCAAAGGAACATGAAGCCAAGCCTCCCTGATAGATAGGATTACAGGACAAGCCCTAACACTTCTTAGTGATGTGAAAAGTAGATTTCAAATTCTAGAACATATACCAATCCATTGGATCTCTCTCTGGAACATCATTGGCTGACATTAATTCATACGCCACAAGCTCATGCATCTTGTTGTCCAACACTTTGTATATGATCCAACAACCTGCAACAATTTAGCACCAATCAAATTATTGACTAGGAAGGAAAACTTAGTTAGATTAAGCAAAAACAAAGACATTCTCCTTTGTTCTTTTACTATGGATACCTAGGTGATGCAAGAAGCACGTGTAAATAAATAAATTTGCGGTTGTGGGTGAGGGTGTCTTAGCTTGTTAGAAGTCATTAGCTTGAGGTCTATTTTTTGGTATAAAAGTTGAACGCTCGGTTTCAGAGTGTTCCTATGTCATTCTATCAGTCTCTTCTTTTTTGCGTATTGCCTCATCACTTCCTTTTTGCATATGGCATCACCACTTCCTTTGGCAACACCCACTAATTCAGGACTTAATTTGAAAGCCATATTTTGAGCCAGACATTTTCAGGATGCGGCTAATAACCATTTTTCGGGGTGGTTTATCTATCTATAAGTTCTTCAATTGGCTTCTTTAAACTCTTGAACTAGGACTAGAAGAGGCCCAACCACCAAGGATTGCAGCCCAACCACCAAGGATTGCAGAATTGGAAGCATGTATTTTGAGGAGCCGACCTGGCAAGGCCTTTTGTTCCCTTTCTTTCTGAGTTTGCAGGAGAGGCTAGCAATTTTCTGGACTTTCCTTGAATGAGGAGAAGGATTATATTTTGGTGACTCAACCTTTGTTATGAACACTGATCTATGTTATAAGATTGATTCTTAAAGTAATGTAGTTAATCAGACAGACTTCTACTCAGTGGAAACACGATCTGAACAATAAAGAAATAGAGGAAATAAATTCTTTAGATATATGACAAGATGAACAAACTGAAAGTTATGATAATGTGGTGAGACAGAATGTTGTGTAGCTATGGGACAAAAGCTATCCCATGAATGGTTACCCTACAGAATAAAGCATGGGTCAATTTTAAATTTCTCAGTATGAAAACAATTTCCACAAGAAAACAGGTCATTCGGTTCAAAGTACCTCTTGCACCATTTGGTTCTTCCCACTTGGACAAGCGAGTCCCATCAAACGCAGATGTGACCTGAAATTGGTTGGTATCAACCAATTTTAAGTAATGTCATTAGACTCATTACAAAAGATGGGGTCACAAAGAACACAAGATATGTTGCAACTCCTAAATATCACATGTTGAACCAATCAAAGGAAGCAGCCATCGCTACTCACAATTCCAAATGGAAACTCCTCCCCGCTAGCAAGGGCAATACCACAGCATATTCTGTTCAACTTCAGAAGAGGCCAAGAAAGTGAATCTTTATTGAAGTTGTAGGATACATTGACATTATGCATCACATCATCTAGAGCATGGAACACAACAGGCAATGCTACGGAGGTTTTAACGGGATCATCAGCTAAATAAATGTCAACCTTCCCCTTGGCATCCGACTCACACTTCAGGGAGAGGGCATCGAACAATTGACTGAAAGCAGGCAGCATCTGCAGGAAAACATACTGTGTGCCATTTGAAACAGAATCTATGGAAGTTTTCCTCATTTTGAAGGGGGAATTCTTGAGATCAACCAAAATTCTTCTAAAAATCTGGAGGACTTCTACAGCTCTAGATTTAGGACAAGATTTCTCGACGAACTGAGAAATGACAGGAAAAAATGCATTGTAGATCTTTGTCACATGTTCATCGACGCATTTACGAACTGGACAAGAAGAAGAACTCGGGGAGCAAATCTCATCAGAACCAAATTCTGATCTTGATATGCGCCATTCCTTGGCACCACTTTGTCTACCGGGTAATGAGATTGAAGCATCATCTTTAGAGAGCAAATCTCTCTCAATTGCTTCTGCTTCATTCCTGTCACGTTCCTCTAGTGCAGCAATCACTTGAGATGTTAAGTTCTGTCGAAGCTCTCTTCTCATGTTTGAGAGAATATTAGACAGAGTATGCTCTGGAGTAATGGTTCGCCGAGAAAGAACCTTTGACATGAAAATAAAGTTTGCAAAGTCAAAGCTCACAAAATGGCATACTTCGCCAGAAAAATGAGAGGACAAGTTTTGCACTTAATTTTTTTTTTATAAAAATACCTCATGCCACTTCCTTGTGTACCGTTTAGTGACATCATAAACTCCATCATTTGCAATAGCAATAGCATAATTCAACTTCTTGTTCCAGCTTTAACAAAAAAACAAAAAGAACATTTTACAAACGATATGGATGAAAGTCAAAAGTTAATTCGCTAATGAAACATCAAGATGACAACAATAATTGCAAAACCATACGATTGTGTCAGAGAAAGTACCCTTTCTCATATAGAAGTGGATTGTCATATATTCCTTCACAGGGATCAAGATGCATCCACCCTGAAATGTGAGCACACAATAAAATTCATGGATGCAAGTACAGAACATAAATAAATAACAGCAATTGGTGAATACAGTTTACCTTCCCAAAGAAGGTGAGAAGCACTCTGTCCAAACATGATCTGTAAAATCCAAAATCTGGAACAAGGAAGCGTTTATGAACAAAGATATTTGACTTTCGAGTTGATCAGAGAAATGAAGACATTTTCCTCTCCAACATTGGGTTCAAATTCCGAGACATTACTATTAACCAAACTTCCCAATGGCATACCCAGGAAAAAAAAAAATACTTGATTGTTATGTGAAAGGAGGTTCCTCATTATAATTCAAAGGCTGAGAGGTAGAATTTGTTTGAGAGCATATTCTATAAAAATTACCATTCAATGACATACAACAGTAAACAGCTGGCAATTATTTCATGACAGGTACTGCATGACATACAAAATTAGCATCTTCAGGGTAGCTTAAGCAGTTATAATCTACAAGCACCCAACCAACTGAGCTGTCAAACTGACAGCTATTCATGGCGTTCATCTTTGTTAAATTGATTGAGAGTGAATCATGGAGGACTAAAAAGACATAACGGGGTTAGATATAACACTAAACTTTAACGAACAACCACATATAACTCTACTTCTCATGTTTACTCCACAGAGAAACTTGAAATGCCACTCTTCAAAACTTTTTCCTTACCTTCTGCTCATTGGACTCGGAATAACCCTACCTACTGAGAAGTACGTTCATTTAGTTATTCAGCTGCAAGTTTTTGCCTTGTCATGTGCATAATTCTAAAGCCAGCATTAAGTTTCTTTTCCGCCAAGAAATGCAGCAATGGCATGAGGTCTAATTTTTCCAACTCACACAATCTCGCCCAGTTAAATAATACCCCTCCATATTATCAACAAATAATCACTTTCGCCTACATAAGCTTGAATCAGCTTTAGTGAACTAGATCTTAAGTTTACATTATAGCCGAGGTTTTAGAAGCAAATCCTACAAAACATTCCAGAAGACTGCTTACAAGACGTGATTCATAGCCAAAAGCTCGGCAATATAGCGTAAAGCAATTGGCCCACTCCCCACAACGTCCCCTCCTTGTTTCCAAAAGCTGCATAAAGTATGTCAAGAAATATTATCACATGACAAGTTCTCAACACTACGGAGGAATACAAAATGTATACTACCTTCGATGGATCGTAATATCGTGGAAAACGAGTGGTTCTTGAGCAAACAGTGCAACTGCGGCAATTAACAAGCATTATGTAAGAAAAATGGAAAATAAGGAACTGAACCATGGTCCCGCGTATAAACTATCAAAACACATACTACAAGAACCGTTCTAAGAAAAACAATTAAAAATGCAAGATGTGCATGAAACTAGAATAATGGGAATCTAGTTTAAGTTTTTAACTCTCTTCAATGTCATTAATGAATAGAATCCGCTTTAAATCACATTTTCAACACTTTTCTTTAACAAAATGGATTAAGCAAACAGACTGAAGTCAAAACATTGGGGAAAGAAAGCACAAAAGCGCTCGTGGCTACTCAATTAAGTATCTAACCTAGAAGGTAGCAACAAAGTCCAAATCCATTTTAAGAGAAGATCCTTTATAACTGTCAACATAAAATAACATACGGGTAGCAAAGAAATGATATAGAATATCAGTGTACAAGATAACATTGTCTTGCAGATTCAGTAAATGTAGCTGCAAACCATTTTATTGTTAAAATGGATTACCCAAGAGCTGCATTTGAATTTCAGGAAGACGGCTGGACTAATTTAAAAATGCTACCAAGGAATATTCTTCCATAAAGAAGCACCACTAAATCACAATAACAGAATCACCTAAAAAGCCTACAAAGGAAGGTATAAGCAAAGTACCAGCTTTGTGATAGAGAGTTAATGAACATAAGGAACAAAGAAGGGCAACCATAGCATTGAAAGGCTAATTCACCCACAGAAATGTAATACAAATTCAATCACACCAGAAAGGTGTTTGGCCATCAATACCAGCCTGATAGGTCAAAGGATCAACAAATACCTATAAGAAATAAACAATATAGAAAAACGGGCAAACAAAAAACCAAAAAAACAATGCAGAAAAATATATTACACTTCAAAATTTAAGTCTAAAATACAAAGTAACAAGTTAGGAAAAAGCATATTCTCTACTCATACCGATAAAGTTCAACTCGCGAGGCTCCATAGAGAGATTCTGAAGAAAGTGCAGTGCCCATGCCACTACTTACAGTTTCACTGCCGCAACTATCACAAGAAGGTGCATTTACCCACCTATAATAACACAAATGAATAAACAACATGCACAGATAGGTAACTTTCTGGTTGAGTTACCATGAATAAACACATAAAAACAATACAATCAAGGCTCAGCCCTTGAGGCCCAAGACTAAAGCAATATAATAAGTCTTTTCAGTCCAACAAATTTAAAATTAGTTACTTTTTTTCACCACGAGCTCATTTCAAAAAAATTAAGTTTCTTTTAATGTCATTAGGTTCGGTAGTCTAGACTCTAGGGACAAGAGGTTCAACATTGTAATCCTTTGATTAATCAGAATGGGGAGCCGATTTTGTATTAGGCTCTAGTCCTAGTATGTGCTTTCTTCCCGTTTTCTCTAATATCCTCCTCATCCAATGAAGTCCATAAGAATAGATAGGAGAAAAAAATACAGACTGGTAAAGGGAAATGAATCATGATGTAATACATGGACATCTACAGAGGCACCCTCATATCAAGCCATGGCCCTTTGAGATAGATAATCAGAAGATCAGACCTATACAATATGAAATCTAAACAATGAAATAGAATAAATCTTTTTCCAAACACAAACCTGAATGATTGTTTGAACCAAAAAAGCAGCTGCAACAGGAAAGCATGACCTTCTTCACTTTTTGTTGGTTTAAAGTTTCCCTCCTAAAGCATAGGTACACATGATAGTTAAAATCGAAACATCATTCTCTCAAGTGCAAAAAATTCTTAGAAATGTGACAAGTTACATGGAATCAAAAACTAAAACACTACAAAAATAACCTGAGAATTACTTGCCTTTGACTACAAACATCATCAGCAAATAAATATCGTTAGGCAAGTGAGCACGCATGAAACATGTGCACAGATCCATAACAGCAAAGGGAACCAGCAAAACATTCAATTTCTATGACTAGAAATGGTTTCAAGAACAAACAAATTACTAAGTGGATTCGTCTAGTTTTTAGCTTAAGTATTTTTGTTGCAAGCCAGGAAAGGGAGGAGTAGGGATCAAACTGGAGTAATTGATTACAGTCACAGTGCCAAAAGAATATGACAGGAACTGCTTCATTTAAACTGCATATTCCAAATCACCCTCCAATTTAACAATTTAGCTTAGTTTTCCGCGAAGAAAACATTCCTTGTCATAACATCGCTAACAATTTTTCACAGCAACAGGAAAATGATAATCCAAGTTATTCTAGTATGACACTGTCAATGAAGACCAAACCACTGTAAAATAGGCTCTCCCTAGTTAAATAGTGCTCTATCGTTAGATGAGTACAGTGCCGTTGTCTACAGAATCTACACATAAATAGCGCACAACTCTAGCTACATATAAAAAAATATAATGTAGAATGAAGATAACAAAGCCTCACCTTGGCCAATGCAACCAATGCTTTCTCCTCCAGGTTCTCTACAGGAACAGTCTTCCGAGCAGCATCTTGGTGATTTGGGTCTTCGTACTACATCAACAGCTTGCAAAATTAACATAAATACTTTTTTATCAAAATCAAGAACTCAATTACCAAACGGGAAAAAAAAAAAAAAAAGAACTAAACTATTATGCTCCATTTAGCACTAAAAGGTTAAAAGGTAACCTAAAACATGGTTGGCTCATATTTTTCAAATGTTTGACTGAGTAAACCATGTTTATCAACTTCTCAAAACTAAAAAATAACGAAAGACAGAACTGAGGGCCCTTAGGTATGTTTAAAAAGTTTCTCCATGTTGGTGAGAACAAAATAGAATGAATGTTTGGTGGAACACAGAATTTACTTTCCTCGGTTCAATAACAAAATAAAAAATTTCTCCTTGTCCGTACAGTTTGCAACATCACCAGGCCTGACAACCCCTTTGGATTGTGAGAAGGGTGTGAAAAGAAAGGGGAGGCAATACAAAATATTATTTCTATACTCTTATATCCGTTTCCCACCAAATTATGCAATCATCTTGTGAAAACTTTATACCCAACCCAAAAGCTTAAGGTATTAGGTGGAGAGGTCTGGACATCCAGAAACTTACCTATTCCCAAAAGCTTAAGTTGCCTTGTTCCGACATTATATAAAAAATTGATTTATTGGGCTTTACAATATGGGTCATTCTCTCACAGTATAACAACTCAAAAAAGCAACTTACGTCAGTCAGTTTCCCGAAAAAGGCCAAGTGCTCAGACAATTCCATTTCCAAGCAATGCAGGATTGATTTTCTTAACAATTCTAATCCTTTCTTTTCTTTATCTTATGAAATACCTCAATCCAAAGGGGCTGTAAATGCAGACTGCAAAACAGAAAACTAAAGAAACCAAACAGAACTAGGTAAATCACACTTACCATTAAAACCTGATGAATGTAAGGCCGTATTCTGGCCTCGACTTGCGACTCATCCTCACTGGCAACAAACTGCTGAACCATGAGTGCTTCTTCTTCCGCCTACCAAATTAGCAACAACAAAACTGCTTTCAGAAATCACAAATCCAAAACAAACCACAACCAATACCATGTCAATGCTCATCAAATTTGGCCAAAGAACCTGCAACATCCGCGCCAATTCTTCATCAGACATCGCCAATTCAACATTTTGCTCCACTGATTTGTCTACTTCTTTAACTTCATCGGCAATCGATACCAGCCGAAGTCGATCGGAAATTGAGGCAAGATCGGAGTCGTCGGATACGAGCCGATCGTCGTCACTTCCAAATATCTAAACAAGAATTCGATCAAATTAGTCACTTTTTAAATACGTACGTGTTTGGGAAAAAGGAAAAACATTTAGAGAGAGAAGAACCTTTTGTTCGTCGGGAGGAATTGAAGTGAGAGAGAAGACTTGGAATCTGAAGACCTGGAAATGAAGAAAGGCGTTAGAGAGAGAAATAGGAAAGTGGAAAGAGGGATTTGAAGAGAGAGAGAGAGAGAGAGAGAGAGAGAGAGACATCGAGGCCGTCGTCGGTGTCGTAGTCGACGTCAAAGTCGGAGTCGTGGAAGCGGACTAGGAATTTCCGAGCCACCATTTTTACCGTTTTCGGTCTTTCGTCTGAAGAGACAAGAGACCTCTCTCCTCACCTTTTTATAATTTTGCTCAACTTTTCCGATAAATCTAAAGGGACCGACGGGGTACCGACGGCGTCGCCGACGCCGGTGTGGGTCCCAAACGGCCGATCCGAGCCGTTGATCGTTCTCAGAATCAAATTCCGAGTAGGCTAACGCGGGAATCCAGGAAATCGGATGGCTGTATGAGCTCGATCCAAAATCACCCCATTTCATTTGAAATTTTTGGAATGAAATGGGGTGATTTTGGATCGAGCTCATACAGCCGTCCGATTGCCTCGATTCCAGCGGTGGCCCACTCGAAATTTGATTCTGAGAACGATCAACGGCTCGGATCGGCCGTTTGGGATCCACACCGGCGTCGGCGACGCCGTCGGTACCCATCGGTACCTACCCGTCGGTACCAATAGAAGGACTCCAACTTTTCCGACTTTTCCGAGTCAATCCGGTCCGCCCCTCTTTGAAATAGGTTTGAGGCATAATAGTGAGCATTCTGATAATGATGGGTGGATCGGTGGAATTTGTTTTCAGAGTTGAAAGTCACGAAAGATGTTTTAAGCGAGAAAAAAGATATGGTGTATAAATTTGATTATGAAAACTTAATTGTATTACTTTTGCTATAAAAAATGTGGGAAGGGTTATGTTTAATTAATATATTTCCGATTAACGTGTATATATTATGATTATCTAGCTTTGTGTTAGTGTTGTTTTTTAATTCTTGTAGCCTTTTTTTTTATTATCATACAATGGGCCTTAAAAATAAAGTTCACATCTGAACTCAAAAAACTCAGAATCGGCATTTCATGCTTGTATGAACGGTTTTCGATCATTAAAGTAGGACTAAAAAAAGATTTTCAGCCAAAATTGGAGAAATTGTGCTTTCCAATTCATTTGAAGCTATTGGAGGCTGAACTCATTCACCATCCAAAAAGCGCGTTTTGTATTCCTCACAAATCTCATTTTGTATAGTCGTCATTCATCAATGTTATAGACACATATAGGAGCGCACATATTTAGACATAAATATGTTCTAAGCGTGTCATGATAAGCATGACTCTGATAGAGTAGATGTGCAGCTACACACATTTGAAAATTTTGATTACATTTTTATCTTCGCTCGTAGTATTTTTATTATAAAAAGAAAAGTCTTAGACGGCGTGCTTCATTCATATTGCGGTTGGGTTTGTTTTTCATCTCAATGTAATCTGCCAATGATCTCCTCTTCTCCAAAAGTACGTGATAGAAAAAGTAAATAAGCTAACATAAGCAAATGCAAACACGTACGAGCACATACTTACCTTAATAATCTCTTTAAAACCCATAGAAATGCAAGAGGAGAGAAGATATGAAGCTCACCCTTATTGTTCTTTGGAGGAGCTATTGATGAACATTATCCACTAAAAGAAAACAAAATATATGCACAATTTTATTTTACCTTCACGATTAAGATTCTCGCTTTGTTGATCCAAAACCGTAATTGGAAATACCAGTTGACTATCATCTTTGCTGGCCTGAAAAGAAAAATGGTAATTAAAGCATATATAGAGGGGGAAATGGTTTAAAAGAAAATAAATACTAAAATCACTTGCCTGTGATAAATGAATTAATCATATGAATTCGAGGGTTGATATTAAAAAAATGAGAGTAGACTGAAGTTTCTAATAAAATGCGGTACAAGTAAGAGATGCCACAAAACCACAAATCTATAAGCTAGAACATAAAAACACGACGATGGAAGAAAAATGAAAATGGACTTTGATTGCGCTGGGGATAGAAGAAAGAAAAGATAGTGTCACAAATCACATTGGTAGCTGTAGAAGGAGCTTTGAAGGAAAGAAAAAGATGACATGAGATAAAAGAAAGGAAGTGGGAGGAAACTTCCCAATATTCGTAGGATGATAAGCTAGCTACAGCTGAAGAAGGAGGTTTTTATCCAGAATAAGAAATGATATGTGCAAGGAAGATTTGCAAAGAATCACGCAAAGAAAGTTCTACGGGCCCAATACGGATCCCGAACGCCTGATCTGAGCCCTTCAAAAATTTTAAAAACACATTTCGAGTGGACTTGCGAAAAAACCAAGCTCCATCCGATGTGTGTGAATGCTTGATCTAAACTTTTATTTTTGAATGGCTCGGATGAAAAAAGAAAAAAATGAAAGTTTGGATCTAGCATCTAAACATATCGGATGGAGCTGGTTTTTAGCGGGCCCACTCAAAATGTGTTTCTAAAATTTTTGAGCGGCTTGGGTTAGTCGTTCGGGATCCATACTGAGCCTCGCAGGGCTTTCCTGCGTGATTCTTTGCAAATCTTTTCCTTGCATATAGCATTTCTGGTCCAAAATGGGTAAAAATGTGAAAACCACATTCCCTCTTTTATATATATGTTTTCCATAAGTGTATGGGAATTCCTAAACCACGCTAATTTGGGCAGTGTTCGGTTGGAAATTTTGGGTCGGTTTTGGCCCTGTTTTAGTTTTGCTTACATCATCATTTTTCTCATTTCTCTCTGTATCTCTCTTCACTTATTACACCTGCTTACATCATCAAAACTTAACTAAATCTACTACCCGAACAAGGCTTTGATAACTAGGAACAGATGAATCAAAGGGTATATTGGTCATTTAACTCACAAGATGGCAAGCCACCACCAATTACCTTTATATACAAGTGTGATTGGAAATGCATATGGTGTACTTTTTTTTTGTTTGTAAGAGGTAGGAGGGTAATTCCACTTAACTCATTCAACTAGACATGCTAACTAGCGAGGAGTGAGGGGCAAGAGAATTTTTTTTAGTACATGCACACAAATCCAAACTTCTTGATGTGGGAAATCAACTCGTGACGCAGGCCCGAGAGCCCAACCTATCCATTAGACGGACCGACGAACATATGACTAGCCCCCACAACGGTTATGAAGAGGGCCAACATATGGCATACTTCATTCATTCTCGTTATTGTCCTTATCCCCATTCTCTCCTTGTCTATTCAATCAGATTTTCAAAACCATACTCCCCTCCTTTCGAAAAATTCAATCTATGTTCCCTAAATCAAAATGCTCAATGAATATTGTAAGTTGCAAGAAAAAAAAAATTTTAAAATCCAAAATATCCGATTTCAAAGTTTTTAATAAGTACTGTAAGTTTTTTGGGCGGAGGTATCTTTTTCGTTTTTCTTTCCTTGAAAAAATTAATGCAGCCCAAAGGCGCTTAAAATAATCGGCCCAATTAGTCTTTTGTTTATCCGAACTGGCCCAATTAGTTGGTTGAGCAAAAGGGAGGGCTTGAGTTGGCCCGACGTTGGATTGGATAGAAGAGTGGGCTAAACGGAATTTGCCACGAGCAGAGACCAGAGAGGCGAAAACGAAATCCGCATGAGGAGGGTGGGTCGGGTTTTCTTGCGGTCAAGCCTGCAAGAAGAAGTCTTGTGAGTCTTTAAATTTCGGTGATTGGCGTAAATGGTTTGCCTTTGACTAAACCGAAGAGGATTAAGTCGATGCGTTTGTAAGCTAGCCTAAACATCACAGTTCATGATGCTTGGTAACTTCTCACGTGGAAGTAAATTTTCAGGTTTGTCAAAGGTCTTCAAATCATATTCAATTAGGTCTCAAACATCTCCCACGGAAGTAAATTTTCATTTTTTTCCATGATCACTGGATACTATGTTGCACCGCATAGCCATTTATTCTTCAAATTCGGATTACATCGACTATTGAATATTATGAAGTAGGAGTTCTTTTGGACTCATTTTGGTTAACAATAATTATATGGGTACAGACCCCATACATAGAAAATGCAAAGATCGAGCTTGGAGACCCACTTTTGGGTCCCACAAAAATAATTTGAACCGTTCATTCATCTAAGAATGAAATTCCAAAGGGCCTAGACAAATCAGCTCAATCGGACGTCTTTAGGGGCTTAATCTACGAGCCCCCTGTTTCCGCCAAAAAAAATTAACCAAAACTGGGGGCTCTTAGATCAAGCACCTAAAGACCTCCGATTGAGTTGAACTGTGTTTTTCGGGGCCTTCGGAATTTCATTTTAAGATGAATGAACGGTTCGGATTGTTCGTGTGTGACCCAAAAGTGGTCTCCGAACTGGATCTATGCATTTTCTCTGTGTTGCGTTCTATAAGCATAGTCTGGTCCTTTTGGTTAGTGATAAACAATAGATAACGGGTCATTTTGGTGCACCTAATTTTTTACTTTTGGTATTATATTTGGGTTAAATCTGAACTTGTATTTTTTTGTCATTTGGACCTATAATAGGCTGGGCCAAATTTATTGGACACGTGAGGAGATCCTATCTCTATCCTACATAAATGTGTTTGGCCCACTAAAACACATACTCTAGACATGCCAAAAAAGAGTATCTTCATCCTATATAAATGTGTTTGGCTTACTAAAACACATATAACACACCAGAAAAGAGGATATATATAAATGTGTTTGACCCACTAAAACACATACTCTTCGATATCTCTTTCCATTTCCTAAAAATGGAAAGAACGTTGTTCTTTAAAGTTGGGTTTTCTGCTTTTGATCTGATCGATCTTGTACCAAGAGCAGCTTTCTATTACACTCACGAATATGGCATCTTCATCCCTGTCAGATACCTGTGTTACTCCATGTTTTTAAGTTTATTTCTTATGCCATGGATTGAAGCATGAAGCTAGGGTTTGTTAGATTTTGGGTAAAGCTAACATACCCAACTTAATAACATTTCAACCACATAGATGAATAACACCAAGGAAGCCTAAAAGTTCTTCTCAATTACCACTTTCATGCAGGTAAAAGTTCCAAACTGGGTGCTTTGGCCAAAAAACCAGAAAGTGGTTTTTTCATTTTATCCTCTTTTTTTTTTTTTTGTCATTTTTTAGTTTTTCGTCAAGTTTTCGTGGTTTATAAATTTGTCTTGACGAGGCGAATCCAAAGAATATAAAATTATGGTAAGAATTATTTTTTTTAATAAAGCCAAAATTAAACCAATAAACTGGTTTTTTTTTTTGCTTTATTAGAAAAAAAATTATTTTTGACCATAATTTTATATTTTTTGGATTTGTTTCGTCGAGACAAATCTATAAACCATGAAAACTTAACGCAAAACTAACAAATGCAAAAAAAAAAAAATTGAATAATAACAAAACCAAAAAACTTTTTTGCCAAAACACCCCTACATCCTCCAAGTTTTGTTGGTCCTCAAAAAACATTTCTATGGGCAATTAAATATATGAAACTTCCCATCAAGAATTGGACAGTGCTACCCGTACAAAAGGAGCACAGAAAATATACTGATCACGTTCAGGGACCCACTTTTGGGTCCCACACGAGTGATCCGAACCGTTCATTATTCTTAAAATATTTTTTTTGAGGGCCCCCCAAATAAAAATTCCAGTTCAATCGGACGGTTGAAAGTGCTCGAATCAAAGTCTCACAGTTTGAATAAAAAAAATTCATTCAAACGGTGAGACTTTGGTTCAAGTACTTCCAACCATCCGATTGAGCTGAAATTATGTGGGGCTCCTCGGAAAAATGCTTTAAGAACAATGAACGGTTCGGATCACTCGTGTGGGACCCAAAAGTGGGTCCCCAAACGCGATCGGTACATTTTTGGTCCCATTTTTCTGTACCCGTATCTTTATCCATTAAGAATTAGACATTGTTTGGTGTTGTAAAATTTCCTAACCTTTTTCCTTTGTCAAATTTAGGATAAAAAGATAGCCTATTTTCACACCAAATGTCAACCTCGAAGCAGCTTTGTAGATCCGAGTTATCTATTGCCGAGATGAAATCCGAGCTGTTGATTACCGAGATCAACGGCCCTAATGACCACACGGGTGCACACCAGCACCCCGGGCCCAACAAATTGTCCCTAAAAGAACCGTCCTATTCAAATTAAGGCCATGTGGATTGGGTAGGGTTTATCCCTGGGAAGTTGCCTAGTCATCTTGGGGGGTACAGAGGAGATAAGCTTATGTGAGAGATTAGCAGATTGCTATGTGAAACAAGAAAACAATAATAGGAGGCATTTTCTTCGCCGCGAAACATGGTCCTTCAGTTATCCCATCACTGTAGTTGATTTTTTTGCAAGGAGTTTGCCTCCCCAAAATAAGTTTGAAAATAATAATAACCATGCAATCCCCCCAAAAGAAAATTACGATTATTCACTAATCCTCGTACTCGTACTCGTACAGAAACTTCCTGAAATCATGGGGTTCAAGGCCATGAACGTGTGACCACATTAAAAAATTAGAAGCGTAGGAAGAACGAATTAAGACCCTCTTGTGTCAGACTCGTTTGGGTTTAACATTCATGAAACAAATCATATTCATCAGACATCGGTATCTTAGTTTTGTGTCACATGAGAAAACACATGAGGGTGTTTGGTTCTTTTTACTTCTTTGCAATGAAAAATGATTATATGCGAGCGTGCCAGAGAGAGTTTCAATCTACTCTCTCAGATTAACTTTGGAAAAACCAAATCTAATCAGGTGATTGTGTTTTGTTGGTTCAATTACCTCAATTAAGAGAATTTTTCTTAATAAGTGAAGAAATGCAAACCAATAAATTTAGGAAATCAAAGAACAATAAAGAAACAAGACACTTCGATTGATGAATCAAATATAAACTTACTTCGAAATTGTCTCCAACTTCAAATACTGAGAATAAATGTAGCTTTGAAGCGAGGTGATTGTTGCAAAGAACAACCGAGATAAGGGGTGATTGTCACAAGAACAATCGAGATAAATCTTAATCTAATTCCTAATCTACTTCTAATCTATTTGGTCGAGTTGAAATCCTAAAACTTTTTGCAAATGAACAAACCAAGCATCAGTTTTTTTGATAGCTGTTTGTTGAAGATTTGTCTGGAGTTTTTCACTCTTCAATTTCTTCTATTTATAGGCGTTACTTGTAATTTGAACTTCCCGCTCCATGAATTTGAATCTGAATTGTTTCGAACTCTAACTTCCACTCTGGGAGTTGGTAGTTATTCTTCCTCCATGTATGAATTTGAATTCTTTCTTCTTCCAGAAGCTTTAAATCTGCACGTTTGTTTAAACCAACTCAAATGATAACAAGTTAAGGGAATAACTGCCTTCCAAAAGTATTCCACGTATTCTAACTATCAATTGTCTTATTTAATGAAGTTTACACGTAGAAGGCTTGTGTTGTGATTAATATTATGGTTTTGCCCAATCTATATTTTAATAATGGCCAGAATCGCCAATAAGCTGATTCTTGATTTGAGAAATGATATAACGTATTTACTCAATTTTACCTTATTAATCCAGTGTATCTTCGTTGACTAATAATTGCCAATATTTGGCACTTTTAATTACGTGTCAATTAATTATTAGATTGATTAATTTTATATGTAAACAGAGGGATCATCACATCTTGACTCCAAACAAGTAATGGATGAAAAACATGACAATGCCTCTTAAAAAAAAGAAAAGAAAAGGAACATCATGATTATGTGAGGTTAGGAGTGTTTTGTGGTGGTCTTTGTTGGAAAAAGCGTGGGAAGATCTATCTTCACTCGTACTCCTTCCTCATAAGTACTCGAGGACCACAGATGGATAACACCCCTTTCAAAAAACAAAAGAGTCAAAACTGTGTTTTTTTTTTTTGTTTTTTTTCGAAATTTCTTACCCCGTCCAATGTCTATCCAAACAGGATGATAAGAATGTCAATGGTCACCACTCATGAACCATGATCCAATGAAGAATGCTTCACAACTCATACCAAATATGATTTTCCGCAAATCTTTACCCAAATTGAGGGAGACCTAGGGGTGTAAATGAGTCGTAATTTACTTAACGAGCCGAGCAACATTTGCAGGCTTGCAGTCCTAGGGAAATCCAAACATTTAACCAAATTTTCAGCGGCTCCTTTTGGGTGGTCGATGGTCGTTAGGGCCAGCGCTGGGGTAAGCCGAGCAAGCCTCCGAACTTGGGCAATCCACCCTAGCTGGGGCAACCAAAAAAAAGAAAAATTCGTAAGTTATGTATAAATCTAAAATGTTTCCAATATAAATGTACGTAGTAGCTTTGGCTTGATGGTCAGGGGTGATGCCTTCCTCCTTGGTGCGCAGAGTTCATATCTCACCATCATCACCTATTTTTAGTACCTTTTGCTTCTCAGAGTCTAGCCTTCTTTTTTTCTTTTTTTTAATTTTAATTTTCTTTTGGTACTTTTTGTTTCTCCCTATTCGAGCATTCTTTCTTTCTTTCTTTGAGTTTTTATTTTAATATTAACAGGATTCCTTTTTCTTTTTTCTTGGCCCTTTTTTTTTTCCTAACAAGTCTAGATCACACTTAAATATACAAACACTTTTATAAATGTATTGGTACCTTTTGCTTCTTAGAGTCTAGCCTTCTTTCATTTTCTTTTTTCTTTTTTGTTTTTTATTTTTTTAATTTTAATATTCTTTTGGTACTTTTTGTTTCTCCCTAGTCTAGCATTCTTTCTTTCTTTCTTTGAGTTTTTATTTTAATATTAGCAGGATTCCTTCCTCTTTTTCCTCGGTCCCCTTTTTTTTCCCCAACAAGTCTAGATCACACTCAAATATACAACTACTTTTATAAATATAAGTGATCACACAAACTCGTAGTGTTATATGAGTGAGCCCCATAGATTTAATATTACGAAATCGCATTACGCAATTACATTGTTAGAAATTTAGCTTTTAACATACACAACAAATAATGTACACGTGATATGTTCTTACATTAAATTTAAAAAAATTATCCCAATAGTGGAAAATTGAAAGGAAATCGAGCTAGTTAACATGATGTATTAGTTTTTTAAAAACAAATCATAGTTAAAATATGAGGATACTTTCTTATTTTCTTGAAAAAAACATTCTTGCAATTATATATATATTTTCATTTATCTTTTATAATTGTATCCTTTTAGTTTGAAGCTTTGTAATTTTGTAAAATTATTAAAAGAACTCCTAAGATGTAGGGGTGCAAAATTGGGTGTTTGCTTTGGGTTGCTAAAATAAGTTTTGAATTTTTGTACTCGATTTTTTTGATAATTTAATGTTATGTGGGCATCCAAACTAGTGGTTTGGCTTGGGCAACCCAAACGTTAGGACCGACCCTGATGGTCGTGATAGGGGGTGGTGGTGTGCGAAGGTGGTGATGGTAGTTACTGGTGGTGATAAGCGTTGAGGGTGGTGGTTGGAGGTTGATCTGTGTCGACGAAACTCAAGTTTAAATCTGGTCCAAACTGTGGTTCGATCTGTCGAAGAAACTTGCAAGGAATCTGAAAACCCACTTCGTATTTGAACAAATCTTGTTCAATATTGTTGGCGATGGTCGTGATTTGAACAATTTCTTGTCGCTGGATCTCTGATCGTGATTTAAATAAATCTGGTTAAATAACATGGTGGCAACAGTGAAGAAATTTCTCTGGTGGGAAGGATTTTGGGGGTGACTGAGAAAGAGAGAAATTAAAAGGTTTTTAAATTTTTGGGGAGTAAAATTTGATTTGCCACTGGAGTGAATCAGTGGATGATACCAAAGAGAGCTTTTGCTCCAATTTTTTATCCTGGAGATGCCCTTAGCCCAAAAATAAAAAGTTAAAAAACTGAAGATTTTTGGTTCTGGTTTAGTACTAGTATTTATTTTACCTTTTTTGTATACTGTGTTCGGGAAGGATGAATCGCTCCCGAAAGAGAATCTACTGATTCTAGTAACAGAAATTCATAGGCTAATATGCCAAAATGATCTCAGAACATAGATTGATAAAATGAGGGCACTCATACATCTCTCCAAACAAGCACAAAATGCAAAATTACAGAGAGATAACAGCAGTGATTCTAATTAGTAACATTTTCCATACACATGGATACTTCTACCGGCGCCATTGCCATATAATAGAAACCATGCCATAACAAAGCTTGACTACTTAAGTGCTACTACAAGTAGAACTGATTGGCTTGCAACAACAGCAGCTAGTTCATTTCTTTACCGTCAGCAGCGCGAAGTGAGCCCAGCTGAACAGGGGCTTGGGTGCCCACAACCTTGGAAGATCCATATATTGACAAATCAACACCATGAGCCTTCTCCTTTTCAATCTGCTCCTTTATCCAGAAATAAGTGATTCTCAGCCCATCCTACAAAACAAATGTAAATTCGATCATGGCCAACTAAATAACAAAGGGAATATCCAGTTAAGCAAGTCATGACCTTGTGCAGATAAATCAGATTGGAGCCGGTTATGATAAGGGATTTCGCGAGAAAAGAAATGGATTTCTATCTGCCCTATTCACTTGTTTTGTATTTCCTCATTCTTACCATCTGACAATAAAAGCCGGTTATAAAACTGTCTCTCTTTTTTTTACACAGAAGTAACATTTGACTCTTTTCTTTTCTTTTCTCCTGCTCATCCAAACAAGGAGCCTTTTATATTCTAACTCAAGAAAAGAAAACCAAGTATCCACTTAAGGAAGTCACAGAATTACGTTAATAAGTCTTATAAACTACCACAAGTAAATCAGACTTTGTGACTGAATTACAATTCAAAAATTTTATTTTAAGATCCTTAAAACTGGGTACCCATGTTTTTGTGAGTACCTTCAATTTCATTGTTGGCGCCCAACCAAGCTTCTCTTTGATCAGCGTATTATCTGAGTTGCGACCACGGACACCCTCTGGGCCAGGAATGTGATGAATAGGCAGCTTCTTGTTCTCAAAACTGAGAACAATTTCAGCCATCTCATTCATGCTAACCATTTCATCGCTTCCAA
This sequence comes from Vaccinium macrocarpon, assembly GCA_022606695.1. NCBI lineage: Eukaryota > Viridiplantae > Streptophyta > Magnoliopsida > Ericales > Ericaceae > Vaccinium > Vaccinium macrocarpon. Next base: position 10,049,938 of record CM040176.1, on the reverse strand, counting down.
TGTTTACTGGCTCACGGAAGTCTGAGTTTGTCAGTCTAGCAATGCAAGATGGAACATTAATGAGGAAGTGAATAATACAGAATGACATACATCATATTGAAAACCGAACAAGATTTCTCTTGAAGCTATTTACTCAAAAAGGGGGGAGACGAAAAAACAGCAGAAGGAGAGAACATGTTTGCAGGCATACATAAACACACAGTTAAAAAAAAAAGGCACACATAAACACATAAATATTTCATAGTATGGCAAATGCTTGACCAACTAGCTTCCAGGTTCAAGCATTGAGAAATTTATTTGTGAATGAAATACTCCCTCCTTCCTGCGGTAGTATTCCCTTTTGGGAATTGACCCCTCTAGGGACAATCTCGATACATTCAAGTTTTTTTTTTGACAAGTCGACATGTTAGAATTCAGTCTAACAACTCTAATTTGCATTTTAGTCTAACTTACATTACTCAAGTAGCAAAGAGTTAACTTTAGCTACACAAGCGTCAGGAACCATAATTGGTTACCTGAGCACACCTTCAACACACTCATCAATAAAGGTGAAAGATCGAGTTTGCAATCCATCTCCCCACATCTCGAATTTATCTGTAGAAGTGAGGGTTTTCCTGCAAAAAGCAGCAGGGGCCTTTTCTCTTCCACCTATGACACCAAAACTGAAATGTTAGTAGAGTCAAAGAGAGAAACGTCGCACACGTTTAGGTAATCAGAAAGCTTACCTTTCCATGTTCCAAAGGGACCATAGATATTATGGAACCTACCAATGCGACACTCAATTCCAAAGTCTTTTGTATAGTGCTTACACAGCTCTTCTGTCGCAAGTTTCTCCAAGCCATAAGCATCTTGAGGCTAAAAACCAAAAAGAAGACCCATTTCATTGCTTTCAAATAATTGGGAAGAAAACTACAACTAGATTACAGGTTTGCCAACAAGAAACAACAAACAAACCTCTGCAGGCCATGCATCAGACTCCTTCAAGCTCACATTAGTTTCCAGCTGCTTAAATTCAGGGTAAATGCAAGCACTAGAGGCATAAAAGAACCTGTACCAAGCCATTATTATTCAACACGAATAGCTCAAATTTGGATTTGATAGGTTACAAAAGGAGTTCAGCATAATGTTTGAGAACCCAGTTCTATGTGATGGATTGAAATAACTGTTTAATAGGTGTGATTTGGAATCGATCTCTGTCAAGGACAGTGGCTATACAATGATGCAATCGAATTCATCTCGTCTACTTCTTATCCATCTTCCAACTCTAGTTTCATAAGCCACCTAAATTAAACATGTACTTGCGTTACAGTTAAACATCAAATTATACCCAAATGGAGCCTAACGTTATACAGGCCATACTAAGATGAAACACTGAGAGTTCAATGACATGATCAAGTAACCTAGACCATGTCCAGATTTGAGAACTCTAACTTCTCTTAACATGGAAAATTCAAATACAGAAGATGTAAACATATCAAAACCAAGGACAACATACCTCTTTACTCCATTGACCCTAGCAGCCTCAAGCATGTTGAAACTGATCATTGTGTTGTTATACATAATAACCGAGTGGTTGGACTGAATAAAGCCCATCCCACCCATATCAGCTGCGAGGTTGAAGACATGGTCAACTCCCATGGTTACCTTCAAGCAATTATCCATGACCCTTAGATCGACGAGATGAAATTCGTGGCAGAACATATCTTCGGTCATGTGCTCATTCTTCTTCCAGTCGGAAGCAATGATGTAATGGCCCTCACTCTTTAAACGCCGAGCAATGTGGGAAGCAATAAATCCACCTGCTCCAGTAATGGAAATCCGGAGCTTTTCTGATGGCCAGTATGGCTCCCGCTCAAGGTTCTCATAGGTGTATGCACCATAAGTGGTGGTTCCATCTGTGCTTCCCATTCTGCAAACACAATAGTTAATCAAATGGCCAGAACCTAATACATCTCCCAGAGAGGTCTCTTGTACAAATCAAAAGTGGAGGATGAATGTTCATTCCTCACTCCCCCTTGAACTTGCTACCCTGGGCTAAAGCCGAAGGATTAGCAGGGCGAAAACACCGGACAAACTCGTCAGCAAAAATAGTCCGACAATATTCGAATGGAGTTAATTACTATGAAAATTGTTGACTATTATGAAAGTAGAGCAGTTCAATGATAATAAAATACTGCAAAGATAACACAGCCAGCCCTTCATAAGATAATCAATCCTCTCACACTTGGCCACGCCCACATTAAGGAAAAACAACAAGAACAAAAGGAAGCAGTCCGGTACTACCTACCCGATTAAATTTCCACATTCCAGTATGATAATGATAGGCAATAAAAAAATGTAACAAACCCTGAAAGAAAGAGCCAGAAGTATTGGACTAGAACGTAGCAAATTGACACCAGTACTACTGTATGCTTCACAGAAAATAAAATGCCAATTTTTTGAAGGCAAAAACAAAATTAAAACTAAACAAACTAATTTATCTACCATCAGCAAAGCAAAACATTACCAGAGCTCTCTCCAAAACTACCATTCAGAAAGATAAAATAAATAAAAAAAGAAAAAGAAAAAAGGCACCACCAAAAGAGGAACCACAAAAATTCCACGGAAGAGAGAAAAACTAAGCAAGGAAACGAAACGCATTGAGACTTGAGAGCAAAAATAAGCTCAAACCACCATAAAATGAGGAAGGAATCTCACAATGTGGTGCGAAAGAAACATTCTTAACCAAATTAAACCCTAAAATTATAAAATTTCGCTGAACCCGGAATACATGTGTTTAGTTAGAAAGAAATTCAAGAAAGACATGGCATTACGACATCAGAAGACGAAATTTTACAGACCCAGAAAGGGAATCTGTGATGTTTTACGATTTTACCTCTACAGCCTTGAATGTGATACTGTCAAGCAAATTGGAGAAGAAGAAGAAGAAGAAGAAGAAGAAGAAGAAGATTATGATGAAAGAAGAAAAGGACGCAGCGAGGTATTGGGTGGGACTGTGGGGATACTTGAACGGTTCACAGTTAATAAACGGGTAACGCTCGTGGCAATATATAGGCCCCAGATACGGCATAGAAGAAGGCCACTGATTGATTATATCGCAAGGTTTCGTTGTCTTCTGTAAATTTTCCCGAGGTAACGGCTTATCTCGGCTTCCCTCGACCAAACATCGGAAACGTCTAAATTTATGCAAAAATGATAAGTACACACCATCTCAACCACTCCCTACCACACCCTCTCTCACATGTGAGGTGGGGCACACCCGGTGGGTCCCAGTGGACCCCACCACACATGTGAGAGAGAGTGTGGTGGGGAGTGATTGAGAGGGTGTGTACCTATCATTGTTCAAATTTATGTAGACAGATCCACGTATACATGCATTTATTAAGCTCTGTTTGAAAGTTAGGAAAAAAAAGAGAAAATAATTGCTCAGTTTTCTAAAAGATTTTAGCAACTGGGTGCTAAAATCTTTTGGAAAACTGAGCCTAAGAAGGAAGTTAGAGAAAAAATTGAAGAGAAAATAGGATGAAATTTGAATAAGAATTTGATTATTTTCCTCTCTTCTTTAAGAACCAAACAAAGGAAAGAGAAATTTTTTAATTTTCCCTCCTTTCCATTTCTTTCCCCAACAACCAAACAAAGCTTAAAGGTTTTTCGGGTCCAAAATGGTTGCCGGTTGTTTTGGCTAAATAAATCATGGTTTATTTATTTGTTTTTATTTAAAAAAAATTTACATTTATTAGTTTTGTGTCGATTTTTTGTGGTATATTAGTTCGCCTTGACTAGAAGAATCTAAAAGAAATAAATTAATTTTTTTTAAAATTCAATAAAGACAAAAATAATCAAAATTTTATGGTTTATTGGATTATTTTTATCTTTATTCACAAAAATTTAAGTTTGGTTGATAATTTTATACTTTTTAGGTTTCTCTTATCGAAACAAACTAATAAACCATAAAAAAAAAACACCAAAAAATTAACAGATGCGAATTTTTTTTAACGAGGAAATGGTTTATTTTTCCAAAGCAACCCTAAATGATGTCTCAAACTTTAGCCTATGATTTTTTACATTAAAAAAAAATAGTCATCATTTTGCGGACTGAGAAAACGTTTGAGATGAAAGAATTATTAAGTTTCGAGCACATAGATGCGTGTACCTAGCATTACTGCCAAACAATTGATTATTAGAGGATCCACGCGAGTGTTTGTCATTTTACTCTTACAATTTTCATATTCGAACAAGAGTCCTTCTACTTGCACCGATGCAAGTGTACAGACCGTGTACCGACGGCGTCGCCGACGCCGGTGTGGGTCCCAAACGGCCGATCCGAGCCGTTGATCGTTCTCAGAATCAAATTTCGAGTGGGCCAACGCGGGAATCGAGGCAATCGGACGGCTGTATGAGCTCGATCCAAAATCACCCCATTTCATACGGCTCGGATCGGCCGTTTGGGACCCACACCGGCGTCGGCGACGCCGTCGATACATGGTCTGTACACTGTGATCGGTCCCTTTAGATTTATCGTTGGAACAATGAACAATGCCATTTTGTCAAAAAAAAAAAAGAAGAAGAAAAAGACAAGAATGCTGGACCCATGTGTCGTTTGTCACTTTTAACAAAAGAATTGGGATTTGTCAAACACGATAAAAATAAATAAAATTAGATGTGGGTGGCACCTAATTTGTCATTTATGAAAAATGACAACAAATTCTCTCCATTGAAGTGACCGGTGTGATTGCTCTTATGACTTATTCGGAGCTAAATTTAAATTCATCAATTTTAGAGTTCATTCGGAAAACATAATAATACTCATTGATATAGTAAAGGATAATATGTAATGTGCTTCTAGATAAAGATAAAAATGACTCATATATATAGTCAATAGTCATCGATTTATTTTTTATATTTGGTTAGAAAAATAAACAATTTATGTCACTAACAAAGGTGATGTACATTATGCATTCGCTCGAATAATATCCGTATTCCGAATGAGCTAAAAATGGTTTGGACAAATCATTTTGAGGTTAGGAAAATAAACAATTTATGTCTAACAAAGAAGCTGTACATTATGCGTTTGCGCTCGAATCATGTCCGTGTTCCGAATGAGCTAAAAATAGTTTGGACAAATCATTTTGAGGATGGTTCGTTTCGCTAATACTGTGGAAGGGATGGAGAAAACCCAAACAAAGAAGATTCGAGGAAAAGAAGAAGAAGAAAAAAAAAAAGATTCGAGGAAATTGCCTTTGGCTATTTGAGTGGAGCCCCTTGAAGCTGCTTGGAAAGTGTTACTGCCATGCATGTTTCTTTTGGCAGGGCTTATTAGGTGATGGTGCTACTACTACCCTATCCATGGTCACCCTTGTAACGTTTTTTTTTTCCCCCACTTTTTAAGTTTTTAAAGAACCATGCCAAAATTAGCTCATTGGGTTTTATGCGATTCTAAAATAGTGGTGACATTTACAAACAAAAAAAAAATTCGTAGACACGTGTACAAACTTTGATTGGGTTGATACTGTATTTCATATATGTTGATAACGGGATCAATAGACCCCTCGTTAAATTCTAAAACTGCTTGCTCTTGTCTGCGTTGTTTTGCAATGTTTTAATTATGACCCGCCAAATTTCAAGTACTTCAAGGATGCCTCCTCTTCGTTTTTCACAAAAAAAAAAAAAAAAATGCCCCCTCTTTCATCATATTTGCAAAATCTTTTGATACCTTGTAATCACTACACCTCCAAAATTAACAAATCTCTCATCGATTAATGCTATTACTTATTACCAAATCAATTTTACGATTGGTCACGAACAATCTTTGTAGACACAAATATTTCTACACACTGAACACAAAATTCAAATAGTTTGAGTCCCAAACAAAATGAGACCTAAACGGTCTTGCATAACGCTCTGATGCATTCATTTTGTATGCAAATAAATTAGATTGATCAAAAATAATATCCAAAAAAAAAAAAAAATACTCCCTCCCTCATATTTTGATGCTGCCATGTTCTATTTTAGGACGTCTCAAAATGCAAGTCTACTTTCCAATCCATCCATAAATCTTGGTAAAATCTCGTTGTTATCCTTAATGAGTGATGTAATCATTACTTAAAAAGTGAATGACATAAATTGGAAAGTTGAATAGTTTTTTTATGCAATCAGTTGAATGCTTTTTTGATGCAATCATTATTCTTGTTTAAAAAGTTGAAATCTCAACATAGAACTATCATCAAATTGGAACGGAGTGAGTAATTTTTATACGAAAAACGAGTTTGGTTGACATTAAATTTTTTGTAAGACCAAATATCGTTCGATCAAATCCTTAATTATCGAATCCCAAGCAACTTAACTTTTTGCATAAATGATGAATACATCCAAATTTTTTAAATGAACTAGTTAGATTGTCAAGTAAAACTATAATAGTTATAATTTCGGTTCTGTTTGTTTTGATGTAAAATATTTCACATTTAAAATGCTTTTTACTAAAAATAAACTTTTTTACTTTTATTTTCCTGTGTTTGGTTGGCACACGACAAAAATATGAAAGATCCATGCGAATAAGACAAATCCGACAAATCCGTTTTGAATCTGTTCGTACTATATACATACATACTAAAGGGAGAAAGAACTTGTAATTGTAGAGAGAGAGAGAGAGAGAGAGAGAGAGAGAGAGAGAGAGAGAGAGAGAGAGAGAATTTTTTTCCGTGGAAACAAAATACTGGAAATCGACTTGGGGCTTGTCGATGAGAAACAGAGTATTGGAATTTGACTTGCGGCTAAGGGAGATGAAAGTCAGGCTGAAAGTGCTGGTAGCAAAATTGGACGATCAAGGCGTTAGGAAAATAACTTGCCGTTGTTTCTGGCGTAAGTTATTTTATACCGAATCAAGGAAAATAATTTACAAGTAAAAATATTTTACTTGCCATCTATGAAGCACGTGTACTTCTAAAACCCTTAAAAATATCGGCATGGGGAGATGCCGTATTAAATGGGTAATTGAAATAACGCATCGGATCTTTCTAAAAGCGTCACCAAGCCCTACTAAATTTTTGAATTTATGGGTACTTCGTTGAATACTTTTGGGCCTATTCATAAAGTTTTCAAAACTTTACGGATTCTGTAAGGGAAAAAATGCAAAGTACTTTTGGGCCTACATATTGGCATAGTCTACTTTTTCTGTGTATTCCTTCAATTCATCCATACATGCCGAAAATTGATTTGCATTGAACTGGTTAAATGAGACATGAACATAAGTACAAATATCATTTTTGATACCGACGATGGTGTACTAAATTTCGATGGCATCAGTATTCTCAATTCATTGCAAATGGATTTCAGATTACTAAACCACTAATAGGGTAAAATTAAAATTGATTAGGATAAATGAAATATGCACATATGTACAAATCTCATTTTTGATACCGACAACAATATACTTAATTTGACGGCGTCAGTATCCTCAATTCAATGCAAATAGATTTTGAATTAGGAAATGAGATATTCACATCTATATGTATATAAACTGAAAGAAAATATTGAGGTGAATAAGACCACAACAGACAACAAAGCATAAATGTGTGTGTGTGTGCGCGCGCGCGCGCGCGCAATAATAAATGAATGATAAGGAGATGACAAAATAGGTGTTTGTATTACCTGGAATTTGAAATTACAACGAGAGCGAAAGACAATTTTTAGCAAAATGAAACCATAATCCAAGATAGCAATATTTTTTTTACTATCGTGATCTATGCTAACATTATTGCCCACAAAATCTTTCTTTGGCCGAAAACTAACAGCTCTTCCAAGCTTTTGAAGATTTTACTAACACAAGCTAGAAAAGAAAAAGGGAAACTAAGAAGAACTTCTATTTTTATTTTATTTTTTACGTTGGTTTTATGTAAAACCTACAAAGACAAGTCTTGTCTTTTTAAATGAATAAAAGGGGTAACTTCGAAACTCCGGAAGATACAAATGCGAAACAAAATTTAAAAGAAAATTTTCGTACACTTTCCTTAGCCGATTCTCTCTTCATGGACCAACCTTTTTCCTCTCTGGAATCCCTACTCTCTTTCAGCAAGGGACCCATGGTCTCCTTTTGTAAACCAAAAATGTGCCGTCCCCACACAAGGTGGCACACCATTCTAAATTTCCTTTCCCCAAGCTGAGACAAATTTACTTTTACAAGACAGGTGTCGCGTAACCAAAACTGTGCATTGCTAAAAAATTATTGCTGTGTGAATCTTTGGTCACTAGGTCCAGAATTCGCATTTTTCAATAGAGATTCCAACATTACCAAAATGCATGCGTAATTTTTTTTTCTGGCGTGTAGTGCGTTTAAGGAGGAGAGAGAGTATCTTGCGGCTTTGGTAGTTGGATCCGGGATGGGCCGGTGGGAATTTCTTTCAATCTGCAAATTCCCTATTTTCTGAATCCTAAAGTAAATAAGATTATCTCTTTTCAATATTCCGTGATTCAATGCTTTGGCCCTCCTCAACCTACATATACTCTATGTGTATTTTTTATCCACCCAAAAGATTTGTCCGATCGAGTTTCGGGATGTCATTTTTCATGTCCTCACCCTACATGTACTCTGTGTCTATTTTTTATCCACCCAAAAGATTTGTCCGATTGAGTTCCGGGATTGTTAGGATTCTAACAACGCACCACACGCAACAAAAGCAGTAAAATCAAGAGAAAACAAACAAACCAATTTACGTGGTTTGGCCAAATCGGACCTACATCCATGGAGAGAGAGATTTCAATATGATCCGGAGAATAATCCGTGAATGTTGTGTTACACACTCACACTCTGTCTCACAATAGTTGAATCCTCACCCCAAGTCTCTTGTGTATCTCTCTCAAACTCTCTGCCTTTTCTCTCTCACTTTTGTCACACACATAAAAACAAGGCAACAACAAGTTATATAGAATTACATCAAATAAAAACCCTAGCCCCTCCCATCGGGCCTCATCCCAATGACCCACACGGGGTGGAATCCCAACAATCACGCCCTCCACACTAAGTGGGCAAAGTTGTCTGCAACACCCCCATGTCACCTCCTCCAATTAGCTAACTCTGGCAAACACCTATGTCACTAACCAGTCGAGTATCTATGCACCACCAAACAGAGTACACAAATCCCGAAAAGAGTGTATCCTTGCAAAACCAGACTCCGCAGCCAATCAGAAAATCCCGAGAACTGCATCCCCTCAAAAAGAATGTCTCCACTCGCACACCTCAAACCTGAAGTGTATGCGCTCACCAACAAAAGCGCCCGTGTATGCGCTCACCAACAGAAGTGTTTGCACTCCCGCAGCTAGGGTGCCTGCACCCCCTCAACTGGGGTGCGTCCGAGACTCACTGGCTTGGCGTTCATGGTGATAGTGTCCCTCCCCCCGTGTCGACAAATCCAGAGAGACCACTACCATCAAGCATATCAAGAGCGAAAGAAACTCCTTTTGGCTTCGTCAGGGCCCTTAAAATATCCGTCTATTTCCTCTGAGCTTTCAAATGGACAACCCGCACCCATTGCTTCTCCTTCAAGCTTGAATCCCGCACAACTCCTGAGCAACCTTGCTCTCTCCGTGTACGTGTTAACAAATGGCGCTTCTCTTGCCCAAATAATCTCTCTATGCCGTTTGTTCCATGTCTAACAACAGCCCTTCCTGTCACGACAGATCCCGCAAGCCTGTATAGCCCACCATATTTCTTACCTAGCAATATATCCCACTTTCCAACAAAAACCTGAAGTACGCCAGAATTAGCAAAAAAACTACATTCTGTACATAACGTCTTCCCTTGTACGACCGCAAGGGCGCACAGGCACGATAACTACGCCTGTAGCCACTGCCCATCGGAGTTCTCATTTTTTGGAACGCGAACGGGGTCCGAAACTGGCTGCTTCCTCCTTCCATTTCTAATAAAAGACTCCAATTCTTTTATCCTAACACTTTTACCCACTCTATTACCTCTACTAACCCTTTGGTTGAGACACTCTCATCAAGCATCCCGAGAGATATCAAGTTCTTCTTTACCCCTGGCACGTGCCTTACTCCTGCTACCTTCACAGTCTTCCCACTCGGCACTCGAAACTTCACTGTCCCCTTGCTAACAACCCTATTCGCAGAACCGTTAGCCATCCGGACAAAACCTCCATCGCATGCCCCGTACTCCCAAAACCGTGATCTATCCCTGCAGATATGATATGAGCACCCCGAATCTAGTACCCAATCCGATATCCCTGCATCCGTAGTGTCTAACACTACCAAAGTCAAATCATCATCGGAGTCCTGAAAAGCCAATGCTGCCTCCTTTGGTGGAATTCTCTCTTTTTCTGCCTTAAACTTGGGACAGTTCCTCTTTATATGCCCCTATTCCTGGCAATGATAGCAAGTGAAACTATGCACCCCTCGATTTAGAACGGTTTCTGCCTCCTTTCCTTCCGTTTCCCTTTCCTTGGTTCCTGCCTCTGTTACCGTCCGAAATTAGTGCTCGTGTATCGTCAGCCTGTTTAGTCCCCATCTCTTTCCTCCTTGCCTCCTCGTTTAAAATAGCATCTTTAACCTAAAACATTGTCAACTTCCCTTCCGGTGCAGAGTTACTCAGGGAAACCACCAGTGTCTCTCAATTATTTGGTAGAGAACTGAGTAACAACAAAGCCTGCAACTCATCATCGAACTTCAACCCAACATTAGACAGCTGATTAACCAAATTCGGGAACTCGTTAGAATGTCCGGCAACCGAATCCCCAACCCGGAGCTTCAAATTCACAAGCCTCCTCATTAGTAACACCTTTATTTCGGGATGTTTTTTTTACTGATACATCCCCTCCAATTTCATCAACAAACTATAAGCATTTGTCTCCTGTGCTACATGATGAATAACCTCATGTCCAACACACTGGGGATCAAAGCAACTACTTTCCTATTCAAACTCTTCCAATCTTCGGTTTGACTCTTATGTGTTCCAAGGGCTCATAAAGCTCTCTCAAAATGAGCATATCCTCCATTCTAGGCTTCAAAATCGCATAATTGGTTGCCGTCAATACTAGCATAGCATTCATATTTATCTTTGACATCTCAGCAAACAAGATAATCTGAAATAACACACCTCCAGAAACTCCCACAATTGATCTAATACTCCTCGGAATGATTTAAAGTAGTAAAACAAAACGTACTGTCAATATCTGTACCAAATCTTTGCAAACCGAGCTCGGGATTGGATCGAGGACGTCGAGATGAGTCGGGAACCGGTCCCAACCGGCCAAAAATCGGTCTAAAACCACTGAACCGGTCAAAAAACTCCTCCTAGTCTGTTTCTGAATCGTTATTCGGTCTGGTTTGGCTGAACTCGGTTTGAAAAATCCTCTGAACCACGAGTCTAGACCGGTTTGAACCATTTGACCTCTAATTTGACCCCTTTGACACATTTGATCCCTTTTGACCTCATTGACATTGAATATTGACCTGTATGACCCTTTCCTGGCCCCTCTGAACTCCTGATGATGTCAGCCCTAAATGCTTGCTGACGTCAGCCCTATCTTCCGTCGCCTCTCTTGGCGCGTGTAACCCACCCGTGAGACTAGATCTCATGCGCAATATTTCCTCTGGTGCGTGAGGGCACATGAGGCTATATCTGGTGACGTTCCGACCACCGTTGAGTTCGTCTTGAAAAACCCTACACAGTAGTGTACTCAAAACTTCAATTACATCACTTTTTGTCCAAGCACATACCGATCAGCCACTTGCCTCCACGCTTCGCCGTTCAAACTGTTCGAGCTCTGTCCTTTGGTGACCATGACCTGACCGCCCTTACACCGTTGCGATCGTGTTTGATAGTAACACGTTACCCATTGATCAAAAATAATTTTCTTCAATTATTTTTCGACCAGAACTCCAAACAGTGCTCCAAAGGCCTCCGAGTGATTGTCCAACTGCTCTGCGCTCTCTGGTGCTTCAACTAAAGCTCTGATACCAGTTGTTAGGATTCCAACAACGCACTGCATGCAACAAAAGCAGTAAAATCAAGAGAAAGCTAACGCACCAATTTACGTGGTTCGGCCAAATCAGACCTACATCCACGGGAGGGGGATTTCACTATGATCCAGAGAATAATCCATGAATATTGTGTTACATACTCACACTCTGTCTCACAATAGTTGAATCCTCACCTAAGTCTCTCATGTATCTCTCTCAAACTCTCTGACTTTTTGACACACATAAAACAAGGTAACAACAAGTTATAATATAGAGTTACATCAAATAAAACCCTAGCCCCCCCAACCGGGCCTAAGCCCAATGGCCCACACGGGGTGGAATCCCAACAAGAATGTCATTTTTCATGTAGTGGGATGTACGCTGCAATGGTGAGGTTGCCGATGTCCAAAAATTGTCTCTTTCGATGATTGACCAGTGGATCAATTGCAATTGGAGTGCAAAAATGAATTTATTTTCACTTGTTGTCTTGTATTGTCTGACTTAAAAAACAATAGGCCTTTTAGATTAATTTGAAGCGGCGGGGAAAAATGGGTTATCAACATGGATGTTGCGGAGTCAGTACTTTTTGAGAATTTTAATTTCTTTTTTGGAAGACAATTTAATTATTCGAACTATATTTATTTTATTGGTTTGTTTTCAATTTTATTCGGACACACCTACCGTTATTATGGGGGTGAATTCACCGAATTGTAATAGTTAGTTATGGATAATTAATTTATGTTTAAAGTTGTATGCTTTAATTAGCTAATTGAACGGGCTTAAAAAATAAACATTTTAATAGGACCAGACTTCAAAACATTAAAATGAAGTACTACATGTATTAGTTGAACAGGAGACTGAGTTTGTCATAAAATTTTATAAAAAATCCCATAAAATTATCTGGATAATTTCATGGAATTTCCATTTTTAGCTCATTGATTTAATGCTGGAATAGAACGTGCTATAATAGAAAGTCCCATAAAATCATCTAGTTGATTTTATGGGATTTCCCATGACAAGTTCTGCCAAATTTCCATTTTAGCTTATGGGGCTTCTCATTTTGGCATGTTGATAATAAAATCAACGCGCTAAAATAGAAATTTGTCACAAATTTTTATGGGAAACCCTATAAAATCAACTGGATGATTTTATGAAAAAAATTCCATATAAAATCAACCTTATCCAGTTGATTTATAGAATTTGCAATAAATTCTTATGGCAAATCCAGCCTTAATAATAGCATTTGTGTCGTTGTCATGTACACGGACGGGGGGAGATGCGGCGCATTTCTCGGCCGTCCGACGATGTTTTGGACGGTCCGGATGCATTCGAAAATTTTAATTTATTTTTACCGATAAAAAATTAAAACATATCCGAACCGTCCAAAACAAAATCGGCCAAATGAGAAGTGCACAACAGCACTGTACAATGCACCCAGGTGCAGCACCTGCCTGGATTCCATGTACGCCGTATAAATCCGGCCCGACACCAGCTGAATGTACCGCTACATATCGGTTGGGCCCAATGCCTCCCAAGGAAGTTGCCTTTTTCCTGAATCTTTATCTCTTTCCGCTTTTCTACACTTTTCCCCATCCACTCTGGATTTATTGTCCAATAAAATCGAATTTTTCAGAACGAGAAAATTTTCTTAAAATTTCACAGGGAAATCCACTGATCTCCTCTGGATAAATATTCAACATCAACCAAACTTTTTAGAGAGAGAGAGAGAGAGAGAGACAAAGGAACCCCAAGAAAAAATGGATAGGGTGTTTTCAGTGGACGACATGGCGGACCAATTCTGGTCGCCGCCGCCGGTGCGCTTGTCCGATGCAACCAACGAAGAAGAATTGACGACGTCATCTTCGTCTTCGTCTGTGATGATGAATCGGAGCTCATCCGAGTGGGCCTTCCAGAGGTTCCTCCAAGAGGCTCAGAACAAGACAGACGCCAACGCCAACGCGAACGCGGCCAACTCAGCCAATGTTGTAGAGATCAAGGATGTACAGCCTCCGATTGGGATTAATTCTGCTGCTGCTGCTGGGCTTCCGCCCAATAACATTCCTGTCGATTCGGATGAGTACCAGGCGTTTCTTAAGACCCGACTTGATTTGGCCTGCGCTGCTGTCGCCTTGACCCGTGTAAGTTTTTTTTGTCAGATTTCGATTGGTTTTGTTGCAATGGGAATTGATTTCCTTTTTCGTTGGTTTTGGACTTCTGAGCTACCGGTAGATTGTGTACTACTTTTTACTTTGTAAATTATTGCCCTGTATCCATCCATCTGCCTGGTTTTATTTTCAGATTTCGAGCGTTCTTTAATTTTCGGCCCTTGTGTTTGACTTGTTGAATTGTGGAATCAATTCTATAACCAAACTAAACCAACCCGAGTCTTAAATTGAATCGGATTCATGCCATAAGAATCTGACGGTTGTCAGCTACCTATCGTGCAACCCTCTTCTTTGCCGTGCTTGAGGGCTTGGGACCGATTGTGTTATGATAAAGACTCTAAGCATGACACAGGCGGAGTTAAGCTTATCAGTTCTGTGTAGTTTTCAAATTCTATTGATCTTGTTGCCTCTTCTTTCTGTCTTTCCATAGATAATAGAAACAGCGATATTAAGTCAAAAGAGGAATACGGGATTTAGAATTTCTGGATTTTCCTAGTGCTCCATATGATTCCTAACATCGGTTCACTTTCCTCGCGAAACCTCAAAAGTCAAAACTAGGAAATATGCCTGATGGATCTTTAACGTGATTATGATTTGTGATCGGCCTCAGGCTGTTGTTAATGAAATGATGAATTAGTGGATGGATAAAAAGTTAAAGTTTTATGCCCTATCTTGATCAAAATTCTGGATTCTGTTGCTTATTGCAACGTAAAAATCTGATGCCTTGTTATTGGAGAGAGTATCCCGTTTAGATGTTTTTCCCATAGTAAATAACAGATTACTTGGCAGGAAGGACTGAAATAATCTTAGTCGGATATTTACCCTTGCGGATGCTAATTGTCTGAATCATGAATCAATAGTATAGAGAAACATTGAGACTCCACTTCGCATTTATAAATCGTCGTGGATGCTAATTGCTTAATTATGAGACATTCAATAAATCATTTTGAGCATATTGAAAGGTTCTTTTGCTCATACTGCTCTGTTACCATCTCTTCATGACCATTAAAATTCTTTTTTGCCATTCAAAAAAAAAAAAAAAACCCATCTCTCCATGCTCTTGCTGACATCACTGCTCATTACAGTTAATGCGTAACTTTTTGCGTATTCCGGGAAAACGTTCTGTGTTTGAACGATCACCTCCTTAGTGTTATAGGGAATCTTGTCCAGCTTGGTATTTTGAAGGCCAATCTGCATAGAGCTTATTGAACCATCTTGTGACTGTCCTGTTTGTGTAATTTTCTGTTTGGGAGTTTAAAGTTTCTCTCCTTGTGTTGGAACTACATCCTAGTATTCACCTGTTCAGTGGATGAACCAGATACCAATATTTTCATTGACCATCTTATGGTTAGTGCAATGTTCAACTGTGCAAGGAATGAATCTCTCTCTCTCTCTCTCTCTCTCTCTCTCGTGTGCGCGCGGACAGGACCATTTTCCTCTCCTTTTGATAGCATCTTAGGCATCTTAGGCGAAAATATTTGAAGTAGTTTCACGTTCTTCTGGTAACCTAAACATACATAATAAGATAAGGTTTTGCAGTTGCTTCTTTTGTAGGAATGAATCATACGAGTAAATTATCTCCTCTAGTTCATATCTCAATCCAGTTACATTCTGGTTGATGAATGGTAGCCTCATGTGTCACACATGTTCCAGTACCGGGTCTTCATATGAGAAATTACGAGTTGGTGGGCGTCTTCTCTTTCTTTTGAATCTGTTTGAAGGGGCGAATGAACACCTGTCCGGTGGGGACGGACCATCCAAATATTCCTGTGTGCTCCCCATTGGAGGGAAGTTAAGAGAACCGCTCAAAAGTGGGAATAAACTCCCCATCTCCAGGAACCTCTGACCTCGGCATGCTAGGTCACTCTGTCTCTTTGATAGGGGTTCCTTAGTTATATGGGAGAACAGAAGAATAAAATTTTTCTTTTGATTTCATTATTAATTCAAAGCTTCTACCACTTTCCTTTATATTACCATTTGTGTATGACATGAAAATATTTCAACTCTTATCTTCTAAAAGATCAAAACTCTTGCCAAACACGTTAATTTCATGTTAATAGGCATCTAATATGAAGTCTCAAGAATCTGCTGCAATAGCTAAGGGCTCACAGATGACCAGCACTTCACAATTGGGATCTGAAGCTCCTAGTAAAGGTCAGTGTATTCAAATGGGATGATGTTCCATTGTTTCTATGCTTTGAAAATGTGCAAAAATATGGGTTTGTATGCGAGGGGATTGGTTGGTGGTTTTATCTTTTCCTGGTGAAGAATGTGCGGATTAACTTTCATGTTCAGTAAGATATTTACTTCTTAGAACATATTAGGCATGTGGCAAGAATCCAAAGATTTTGATTGTTTTTGTTCGGGCAAGAGTAAAAAGCTCTTTTTCAACATCATTTACGATCAACTTGTGCTCAATAGATTGACTATCCATGTATAAGCAGACACATGGCTGCTCTTTGTTTAAGTTTTACGACCCTAGTGCAATGATATGAAATTTTAATACCTAAGTTTTAGACTGCAGTTTCAGCCTTCTTACTCAGCTGAGTTGAATGAAAAGGGTCAGAGAAAATATGCCGTCTGATGCACTTGTTTAATTTGTTTCCCATTTAACTCCTACTATCTAGCAGTTTAAAGAATTTCAAAGAGAGGTCCTTGTTTTATTGTGGTATGTATGGCTGGTTTTCTAATAGGCTGCAATTATCTCCCCAAGGCCATTAAAAATGTAGAAGTTATTATTGTAATGATTTGGCCATTTGGAAGAGGAGATAAGAAAAGATACCATCACCATGCTGGAAAGTGGAAGTGGTATGGAGATCAAAGAGAGTGAGATGAGTTGGCCAAAGATAAATGAAAGAGATCTAACGTTTTCATATCTTGGTTCATTTGCTCTAGCTAAAGCTGCTCAAGGTCTGTGACGGTGATTAGAGGCAGTATACTAGGAAGACCTAAAAAAATTGCATTTAGGCTGGGGAAGAGGAATCCGAAAATGACCAATTGGTGGAAATGACAATGAAGGTTTAGAAGATCAAATTCTGATCATGGTTTTTCACACCTTTTTCTTTTCCCTATTTGTGTTTACATTTAGCCATGTTTTTGTGCACATGTATGTATGCTATTCCCTTTTTTTGTTCCACTCTTTACATGGACCTAGTATGTTGTCAGATGTTGCATAAAAGTGATCGAGACTTGCCAAAGCTGTTACTTCTTGTTGATATGTCATTCCACTTATGTTTTATTGTAGGTTCTGGTTATGTTCTACCAAAGGGACAGGAGAATGATGCTACTGGAACAGGTGGAATCCCTTCCTTGCAAGCCATGCAAAAAGAAATCTGGTGTTCGGCAAGGTCAACGACTAGTGGGTCCTCAAGGGAACAGTCAGATGATGACGACGAAGCTGAGGGGGAAACGGAAGCAATGGGGAACATGGACCCAGCTGATGCAAAGCGTGCAAGGAGGTAATATGGTCCCCCTAATTACTTTCTAGTAATAGTTTAGCTCTGTGTGGAAATTTGAATACTGCAGCTGTGGTTATATCCTATTTTAAATTCTTGCCAGTAGTTACTTATCAGGATAATTTGTAATCTATTTTTTTTCCCCCTGAGAAGAATTTCTTTTTCAATTATAATGCCAAAAGTAAAATGAATATATTTTTAAAGTTGTTCGATTCAAAAACCACATTAGTGAGAGGTCGAGTTTGATTACATAACTCATGAAGCATGACCAGTTTTTGGTAGAACAAAATGTTAGAGCTTGTTCCATATTGGTTAATTATAACCTCCAATACATGAGCAGATGAGCTTGGGCAGCCTCTCCACTTAGTGCCAAATGGTTTTGAGTTGGATGCTTTAACATGGTATTGGAGCTAGGCTTTTGAAGGATTTTGGACAAGACTCTTGATCTTCTGCCCCGTTGTTTGTGCCACGCACCTTGTTTTGTTCATTGTGACTCCTATGTTATGGATCCGTCGTTTAGCATTCCATGTGCGGGTGAGGGGTTGCATGTGTAGGGCAGCCTCTCCACCCCTTGCCAATTGGTTTTGAGTCGGTTAAAATCACCTCCAAAACTATTATATAAGCGTGGGCGGTCTCTCCTCCCATTGTCAATTGGCTTTGAGTTAGACGATTTAACTTGGTATCAGGACTATAAACTTCACAGAGCACCAAGAATGAGAGAGTATTATCGTCAAGGCAAGAATGAGAGAGCATTATCGTTATCGTCAATGCAGTAGCGTTGCTACGATGAGTACGGCCATGACCCAAGGTGTAGTGCGTCACTTGTCTTCAGCGGCTAGGCTGAACTCCACCAGCATTACGAAGAGTAGCACCTCGACCCAACGTGTATTGCCTCGGTCGTCTCTGGCAGTATATGAACCCCCACAAAGATAGACATCTCACGGTTAAGCCTTAGTTCCTCCAAAAACCTCCCAGCAACTCTCTCTCTCTCTCTCTGGATTCTCTCTTTCTATATGTTTTTCTGGCTACGCTGTTGTAAAATGCCCCTTTGAGTAGCCATATGGATCATGATTTCATAGTTGGGCTTAGTTAGGAGGCATAAACTAAGTCTGACCCCCAGAGTTTTTCTGTGGTCTTCTTCTGAGGCCTTCTTATTGGGACTCTCTGTTCTTCTCTTTGAATGTTCCCGAGAAGCCTCTGACATTTCACTTCGAATTATTATCTTCATGTATGTACATATAGAAGTTGTTCTATCGCAAGTTCATTGAACAAAACAGATTAATGTAGCCAACCCAAATTTGTTGGTGCTTGATGCTCTGTTTGGTTTTGTTTGTTTATATGTACGAATTTAGTTCTTTGTTGTTTAAAACTGCCTCTAGAATATCCGGAAGGAATAAAAAAACTCAATGCCATTCAGTTCAGACAGGCTCAAAACAAGAAAGAGAGAGACTCTCTCTTCTCAAATCAATTTGTGTGTGTGGAGCTATCTTTCATTCTGTTGCTCATCTAAACTGCTTCAGATATTTCTATTTCCATGGAAATCATTCTTGTTTGTAGTGTGTGTGTGTGTATATATATATATATATATATATATATATATATATATATATATATATATATATATATATATATATAGAATAAAGGTATTTTAAAAAAATGTTTTTGAATGGGATATTTTCTGCACTTCATTCTTGTTTACACACAAACACACAATATTTTGTCATGTTAAACAAAGTGACTGGAATGCTCTTGCAATTTATTTTACAAGCTGAAGAAGAAAAGAAATTGTTTTCTGTATTCTCTTTCATACAAATCCACTGCATTGTTTTTATCTTATATTTTGGGCATCCACTTAAGATTTTATTGGTCTAAGTAATTACTCAATCAAACAAGAGGTTGATCTCCTTTTGAAGAAAGGTAAAGACGTTCGTATTCATTTGACATCTGAAAACCTGGCAAAAGTTTTATGGATAAACCTGGTATTTCGCAAAGACTAGCTAAAATAGATTGGGTCATACAAGAGCTTTTTAAGTTAAGAGTTGCCAAGTGTCATCCCTTTTACTGAATGTTTGGCTAGTCCTTTTAAGGCGTGTGATGGGTTTGACTCCTATGAAATCCCTACCGGGTATGTTCAGTGATTTGTTTTAGGGGGAAAAAAAGGAGAAAGAAACAAAGAAAACACCATAAAAAAGAAAGAAAAGAAGGAAACATAATATCTATGATCATAAATTATTGCCCCAACGTAAGCAAACGTATACTGTGCACTCTCTACGACCAACGAGTTGGCTGACCTTGGTCTCCCCCATCTTACACAAGACTACAAGAGACTGTCCTGGGTATATTTAGGGTAAAATTGATGCAAAATTTGGTAGATGGAATGTCAATATTCCCTTCTTGCTCTTGCAGTTCCATTTGGTCTTAACTGCCTTGCTCTTAAATTAAAATCCCTTTCAATGAAAAATTAATTGTACTGAATTACCTTTTTGATTATTTTTTTTTGGTCTTCTGATTCAATCTTGTGAGAGCTTCATTTCCCCTTCTGTTCCTTCCCAATTCTTGACCTATTTTCACCGTACATCAGTTTTTATCTTCACATTTGCATATGTGACCTTAATTGTTGACTCTTCCTTCTCCTCTTCAGCATTTGTAGTCCATTTGTCACCATTGATTAGTTTTTGAATCTTCTTTTTTACAAACTGAGCTTTCATTAGCCTCACCAGAGGTATTGAAGTGGATATCATTTGCATTTTGCCCATACAGCACTTGCCAGATGCAATTGGCTGCCTCAGCAACTTGAGCGGCATGGTGGGTCTTGTCTAGAGAGTCTTAGAGAGAGAAATGTAACCGGGCCACCCAGAAATGATAGATGCTATACGCGTTGGGTTGAGGTGATATTCTTTGTAATGCTGGTGGAGTTCGGCCTAGCTGCCAGAGACGAGCGGCGCACTGCACCTTGGGTTGTGGTGCTACTCATTGTAGCAATGCTATTGCCTTGACGATGAAGCTTTCTCATTCTTGACTTGACGATAATGCTCTCTCATTCTTGGTCCTCTATGAAGGTTACAACTTTGATACCATGTTAAAGCATCAAGCGCAAAACCAATTGGCAATGGGTGGGGAGGCTTCCTAGGCTTATATGCTATTTTTGGAGGTGATTATTAACCGATGAGGAGCAAGCTTTAACACTACCCCACACATGTGACCCCTAACCCGTATGTGGAGAGATAAACAACAGATCCAAACATAGGGATCACAACGTACAAGGTGCGCTTAAGGCACAAATGACAGAGCAACCAATTAACATTGTCTTATCTAAAAGCCTCTGATACCATGTTAAAAGCATCCTACTAAAAAACAATCTCTTAGATGGATAAGTGGGAAGAGACTACCGATCAAAAAAAATAAGTGGAAAGAGACTGTCTTCAACCTAAAAGGTTGCATCAACTTTAGATGAGCAAGAATTGATCACTCTTGTAGTCTTGCATTTGCATGCTTAAATTTTGTATCCACATTTGCATGCATAATGCTGACATGATAGGTAGACCTAGCTATCATGTTTTGTGGTCTTACAGTTTGGTGTTCGATCTGTTTGAAACCATGAACATATTCATGCATGGGTGAAATTCTGTCCAAGTATATCACTATTGTGCTATTTTCAATTTTTATATAAATACTCTTCTTGTATTCAATTTTCTTCAGTTGATCCGTTTAGTGTTTGCCAGAATGCTTTCTAATAGAGAATCAGCTAGACGCTCTAGGAGGCGGAAACAGGCCCATTTGACAGAGCTTGAAACGCAGGTTTAGCCCCTCGTCTTACCCACTACCGTAGATTTCCTAATTTCGTTGAACATTGTAAGAACTTTCATGGTCTTTGCTAGGTTTCTCAATTACGGGGTGAAAATTCTTCTTTATTGGAGCGCTTTTCTGACATTAGCCATAAGTACAATGAAGCAGCTGTTGACAACAGAGTCTTGAAAGCTGATGTTGAAACATTAAGAGCTAAGGTAAGTGATTCAGATGCAGTGGAATACTTATGTTACTGAGAAATGCCAATACCCTAGCAAGTAGCAAATTTCATTTTGGAATGCATGTTCCGAAACATTTTAAGCTTCTGTTCCAAAAAAGTGAATCTAGCAATCCAAAGCAATCTCTAAGGTAACGGAATTTTTTCTATTTTGTGTTCTTTAAAATTTCAAGTATAAAATTCCAATGCAATATGTTATAAACCCCAGAGTAGTATTTTACCAGAGACATTACACACAACTGGTTTTAATGCTCTTAAAATTGTGTTTTCCATGAATATCTTCTAAAATTATATAGAATTTTATGGATGTTTATCACTCGAAAGAAGTACCTTCTGACATGGTAATCTTTTCATGCCTACATCTATGCACCACCACTTAGGGCATATGGCATTCTTGTTTCTCCTAGCAAACCAATCAGCGGTTGAGGTAATGTATGGAGTACAAGACAGGAATTGGATTTAACATGTACATGTTTTGGAGGCTCCCCACTATGAGGGTATTTTTTGCAAAAGATGTTCTTGTGCTCTTGCTCCCGCTTTCGCTTTGGCTCCAAATCGCTTAGCTTCTCCAATCCATGAATCTAGTTATGTAAAATACTGACATGTACAACTCCGAATCCTCGTCTCAATTATCCGAATTTATGAAATTTTATGTATGGGAAGAAACAAGTAGCAAAACCTTGCTTTCTATTTTATGCATTCCAGTGATTCTTCTATTCACAGGTGAAAATGGCTGAAGAGACCGTTAAACGGGTTACTGGGTTGAACCCACTGATTCATGCCATGTCAGAGATATCTACAATGGGTATGACATCATTTGCTGGTAGCTCATCTGACACATCAACAGATGCTGCTGTTCCTGTGCATGATGACCCTAAGCAGCAATTTTATCAATCTGCTTCAAATACTCACATGTCCACCCACGATCAGAGAATTCAAAATGGTTTCACAGACATTCCACCTTTGGGAGATAATGCGACACAGAATCCTTCGAAAATGGGCGTAACAGCTTCCATGCAGCGAGTTGCTAGCTTGGAGAATCTGCAGAAGCGGATCCGGGGCGGTGCGGGTTCTGGTGGGACCCAGTGCAGCGGAGAGCAGTAGCAACGAGAGGAACCTTACTGCAATGGAGGGTTTTATTGTAAGCAGCATTTTGACTGAATCTTGTTAATAATTCGTATCAGTTCACATTGATAGTCTTCCTATTCTTATTGTCTTCTTTACATTGTGGATAGGACCCGTAAGGGCCCAAAACCTTTCTATGATTATGTGTTGCTGGATGGAATCCGAATAGCTCCAGTGATGATTTAGTTTTTCCAATGCATTTCCTTTCATTATCATTTTGCATATATGGGAAATTGGAATGAATGGAATTTGATAGTGTTGATTTTATCATAATTTCTTGTATAATCTCATCAGAGCTGCTGTTCGGTATTAGTTTGATAATTGGGATTCTGTATATGGTTTCCCAATTCTTAGTACCAATATTTCGGTTTCGAAATTCACTTTATCTGCAACTGCAAATCTGTTTTCTATAGTTGTGACGTGAAGTAAGTAATTTAGGGGCGTTTGTGTAACGTTTTTGTTTCCTGTTTTTTTGTTTCTGTTTTCAATTTTTTTCAAAACTGAAAACAAAAAATGTGTTTGGTAATTTATTTACGTTTTATGTTTATTAAAAATGTTTTCAAAACACAAAAAATGTGATTTGTCTTGTTTTTAAAACAGGGTCGTTTAAAAAAAGAAAAAAACTGAACAAAAATTTTATTACCAAACATGTTTTTTTTATTTTTAGTTTTTATAAACAATAAACATGATTCTTCTTTTAGTTTCTTAGAAACAAAAAATAAAAAACAAAAACGTTACCAAACATCTTCTTAGTATTTGTATTACACGGTGTAGAAATTGTTTAGAAATCTGGGTGTGTTAATGCATCTTATCAAATTGGGACATTATTCTCACAGTTCTTGAACAATGTTTGATTTTTAACTGACATACGATTGTGGGCTCGATACTCACCGTAAACCTGATACTAAAATTTTAATTTATGACCTTATGTTACGTTGACCTTCGTTAAATTAGAATTATGGGTCCGTCCAGCTCTGCATTTGCTATTAGGGTACCAAGTTATGTCAGAAGTTTTTTTTAATTATTATTATTATTATTATTAAAAAAATGTATGAACCTTGCTTGTTAATTTATGGTGACAGGTGATGGACAAATATTTCCTCCCTGACCGGGTCAACTATGGTTCAAATCCAAACAGTACAGGGCTAGTGAGTTTCCCTAAGGTCACACCCTAAGGAGGTTCAATTACATCGGTCACCCCAGCCCACCCTTTTTTATACTCATGTTAACAATGAGGCGGAGGAATGAGGGGTGCCCGAGAACTGAATAATTACTCCCGTACTTTTGTTGCTGGTTGGGTTAAGGTAGGGCTGAAACAAAGCGAGCTAAGTAGCTCAAGGCTTAGCTTGTTAGGCCTCGGCTTGATTTTTTAGTAATCAAGCCAAACTCAGGTTCAGGTTTTAAGTTCGTTTATGGCTCGGTTCGAAAAAACTCAGCTCATTTCTTCCACTCGTTTATGACAGCTCCTTTTGGTAAATATACCTAGCTCAACTCATTACGAGCTCGGTTCATTTATAGCCGAATTGAGCTCAAGCTTAAGTTTTTAGCTCGTTTACTATGAGTTCGATTCGGATGGGCTCGTTTGCATCCCTTGAAAAGGAGTTGGGTTGGGAAGTTGCTGATGGTTGCAGGCTTGCAGCCCTGGTTGGGCCGAAAACATGACTACAGAGTGGATGTATAACAGTCAACCAATCACATGCCGCCACCCATTACAGATTTATCTCCTTTTTTTCAACAAACAAATCGGAAATAATTCCCGCAAACAAAAACTGCTGGTAGATAAGCTGAAAGAGCTAAAGAATCAGCGATGGCGGCCTCAATCTCATCTCCATCTCTCTTCTCTCTCTCTCCGAAAATCTCAAGAACCCCAACTTCTTCTGCAAAATCTCTTTCCTTCTCTTATTCCAGCAGAGGCAACAACAGTGTTCGGGTTCTGGGTCGACCCAGAACCCGGTCCAGGGGCCTGACCTGCAAGTGTATATTCGGGCTAGGGGTGCCGGAGCTAGTGGTCATTGCTGGCGTCGCAGCCCTCGTTTTCGGCCCCAAAAAGTTGCCTGAAGTTGGCCGCAGCATTGGGAAGACAGTCAAGAGCTTCCAACAGGTCAGGGTCCGACTTTGTTGTAGTTGTTGTTGTTCTCATTTCTAGGGTTTTGGGTTATAATCTTCTGTCGCGTATTTGGATTTCTACTTATGGGTGGTTGTAATTGCATAATGTATATGGTTGTGTAAGTGACAGTTGTGGTTGTTATTGGATGGTCTGTTTGTTGTTTACTTTGTGAGAGCATCTCCAGCCCTTACTCAAATTTGATTAAAAGCTTTCATTTGGTATGAAACACTCCAATGAGTTGAGTAAAAGCTTCATTTGGTATGTAGCACACTAATGGGCATACCCAAATCTTAGCACGATTTGAGTAAAATCTTCGTTAATAGCATAGTTATAAAATTGGAAGGGGAAAAATAGCCTTTACTAAAATTTGCGCTCATGTATAGGTGAGTCAAGGAGTGGAGTTGTTTGGGTTTTTGAGTTTAAGTTGGGGGAAAAAAGAAAGAAAGATTGAGGGCTTGTAAAAGAAAACAAAATCCCAAACATTAGGTATGATAAAAGGTGTTTTTCAGAGGACTCCATAACCCTGGGTTCTAGACTTAATATGAATATTATAATTTTTTTTGAGGAGGGGCAAGTGGGTAATTCCACTTCACCTACTCAACTAGGCTAGAGGGTAATTCCATTTAGAAATTCAGAATACAGTTGAAATTAGGTTTTGATGGATGCTGTAGGTTTCTAATTAACTTGTGTCAAATGTGGTTTTTTGTTGCTGCTTTTGATTGTGAGCTGGGAAGGGAGAATTTTTCAGGTTTGCTTTGGGAGCATTTGAGGCAACAGGTAGAGGATGAGACCAGGTAGGTAACTTACAAGGCTGCCTGGCCAGTTTGAGGTAAAGTCAAACCATAGGAGGGTAATTGAGAAGGTATAGGAGATCCCTGTTGGAATTTTGGAGGGCCACTGTTCCGAGTTCCCTTTCCTTTTTCTTTTTCTGGCTTGAAAGCAGTCTATGAGGATTGGTAATTTAGTTTAGAGAATTAAGATATTCAAGATCATCTCCAAATGGCGCTGCATGTGTAAAGTAGCTGAAGTGTCGGTGGCCCATGATTGTTCCCTCGTGTTGTGTAGGAAAGAAGGGATGGAATTATGGATGCAGCTCCTTTGTTCTTTATGTGGTATATTTGACGGGAATGGAATCATTGTGCTTTAAAGGTAAAGAGGATTCTCTGTTTAATCATAATGGAACTTCAATTTTGGTTCGTAAGGAGTCCATTGAAATATTTTTCCAGTCTACGTTCAATTTGTCAGTTGTACATCAACATTAAGAGGCCTGCAAGCATGCTGGCTAGTGCATGTGCATCCCTAGGCTAACTCTCATCCTTTTTTCTGGTTCGATTTATGGCAAGCACCACACGACCACATTTGACCCAAGTTAACCAAATACACTACCTCCTAAATAGCCCAACTATTTTAGTGCTGGAGATTCACAAGGCTCACTAGGCTAAAGTCTAATCCTTCTTGGGATAAAGTTTCCTAGTCTCTTTACAATGCGCAGGTACCCTCATGCACATTCTGGGACCATTTCTAAGATTCTCTCTCTCTCTCTCTCTCTCTCTCTCTCTCTCTCTCTCTCTCTCATGTTTGGAGAATTGATAAACTTTGTAGGGTCTAAATGAAGTCTGATAGAGATTTTACAGAGATTCTCATTCTAGTGGTCTAGCAGGTTGTGCATACAATCCAATTAATGTTCTTGTTATCGTTGTATGCTTGGAAGACTTGGACGTGTCCTTTTTTATTTTTAGGTTCAAAGGCTGTAAATCAGGTTGTTTACTTGAAAGAAAATCTCAGGGTAGATATGGTGTCAGAGAAGATGAGCTCTTTTGTAATGACTTGTTTCTGCATTGTTCTGATTGTGGCGCTGAATCATTTTGCATTTGGTGGGCTTGCTTTTATCTCATCTATCAGTGTATATTTCCTATGATCCTTTCCCCAAAGTTCTTGTTTGATAAATTTGATAATCTGTAGAAAGGTGAAATTGTGCTTGCTCATTGTCTCTTGTATGCAAGGAGGATGCTCTCTCTCTCATGTGGAATTTTTTTAGATCGGCATGACTTGTCGCGTCACGTGCTCATGTCCTGCTACTTAGGAAGGAGTTAACGCATGTGCCAAGTCTGATTGGAGTTTTTTTTGTATTCTCTGAGGGCCCTTCGTCTGTTAAATACTTTGGGGTCCGCTTGCTTTTCATTATGCTTAAATACGATAACTGTTTTGAGCTCAAGAAAGAATCTTGCGAAGTATTCAGAGCTGGTCCAATATTTTATGTCATCTTGTAAGGAAAGAGCTCCATGCTCTGTTTTTTTCCCACCATTGTATACATCATGGGGGTTAGTGGGTTAACAACCAGGGGTTCAACATCTCTCTCCTTAGATTCAAAACCCAGACCTAGTCCTTGGAATCCAAGGGGTGCTCCGTTGATACTACCTGTTTCTTAGTATTCAAGTATACTAGTGCTCCTTGTTTGTCCTGCCTCCAATGATGCTGAGATAAATTGAATATTTATTGAGATCCTTTCTTTGGACCGGAGCCAATGTGCAATGGAGTATGATCTGCTCACTGAAATCTAAAGATGGACAAAAAGTTTAGGCTTCTTAAAGAATGGAACAAAGCTACCATTCTTAGGCATTTTAGGTGGACTAAAAAGTCTTACTTCTTGTGGGTGTAAGTGGGTGCATTTTGCATACTTACGTTATAAAGCATCAGAACTTGTGGAATATGGTACCCGTGGTTCATTGTTGGTATTGTTTTGATATTATACAGCTACAAAGTCTATTAGCCAATGAATTACTGTAGCTGTTGAACTAGATTGCTCAGTGCATAACCTTTTCTTAAAATGATGCTCAACACCTGTTAAAATGTTTTTTAATTGCTGCAGGCGGCAAAGGAGTTCGAGACAGAGCTGAAAAAAGAACCTGATTCTGCAATAGAGCCCCCTGTTGAGAAAGCTGCAGCAGTGAGTGAAGAGGAGAGAGAAGTCAATGTCTCCAACTCAAAGGGGAGCTTATGAGACTACGAATACCAGCTCGGCAGCACCACTTAAGCCTTTCCCTACTCGTGCCTTTTTAGTGTTGTTTCGCAACCATTTCATAGGATATGTGAATGTAACAATTGTATCGTCTACTTTTATTCCATAGTTTGCATAAAGCTATTAGTCGGGCAAATTTCCATTTCTTTTTTTGCATATCTGCAAGAAAATACAGAAAATGGGACAACACAACACAAGTTTTGCATCTCAAAATTAAGTGCTATATGATTTTCTGCTCCATCACCTATGATAGCTGGCTCTACAAAATGGTCGTAACCAATGCAGGAGGGCCCCACTTTCCGTTAGTTATGAGATTGTTGTGAACATATGTTATATTTTTAGTTATGCTAGGTTTATTTGTCTTATTTCCATTTCCTGTAATGTATTTGTTCGTTGTTTTTGCACCATCTCAACTAATCTAAGGGCCTAATCCTACCGTCTATTTGTGGGAGCCCAATTAGAATTAGAGTAAAGCTCCAATTGGCTTCACATGAATTGATAACACCTAAGAGGTTTCGAAACCCCGAGATCTTAGGAGAAAGCAAAAACCAAAGTCTCAGGTCTTTAACCACTAGGCTAACCTCTTGGAGTTAGAGAAAGGACAGCAAACACAAAAGAAGGTGCGCGATGCGCATGACCGGCACTTCACAAGTGTAGAACAAATGCACCTTAGTCCTTACTCTTGCGTATCTTTACATAATTGGCATTAAGTTAGTATGAGTTCACATGTATATATAAGTTGGTATCAGAGACTATCAGTTCACATGGCTCGTTACACCGGCACTTCACATGCTTAAGTTCAAAAGCATTGTCACCTTTGGCTTTAAGTTGAAAAATCAAAGTAGTCATCCCATGAAATTATGATCCTATCTTCAAATAGACTAGTCAACGGTTGATTTTATATAAGATCAGATTCCCATTTTGTTGTCTGAAGTCTATTAGTTTTTCTTGAAAAATAACTCATAGAAGTGGTATCAGTATTGATCACATTATATTTTTGCTTGAACTTGTTGAGATCTTATCTCTCTGTAAGGTTGGACACTGGCACAGTGCTGCAAAGTATGATTTAAGAAACTGCATGGTGTATCATTTTTTTCCCTTCAAAACCATGTGTTCGCCGCTCGGGCCAACTTACGCGCACCTCGACTAATTTTAGAAGACTAATCCTACTATTCACTAGCAGGGGCCTCATATAAAGCTAGAGCAAAACTCTACATGTAACATACATGATGTATCACTTGTCGTTGGTGTTTTGGTTTATTGCACTCTATTCCTCTCCTTAAAGTGCAAAGAATGGGACCGAAGAAGTACTTGGTTTTTTTCCCCTTCTTAAAGCGCCCTCGCTCATTATAGTAATATTTTATCTTGTTCTATTGGGGAAGGGGAAGGACCCATGAGTTGAACCGTGACGTCAAGAGCAAGCATTTTTTTTAAAAATTGAAATCTTGTGCAAGCACAACTATTTACCCTCTCGTGAGATCATTCTCCTGGAATTTATCCAACATATTCTAGATGGTTGAGGAAAACATTAGTTACATGAAGGACACGAGGCATAATTGAGAAAATTCAAAATACATGCTTAACTTTGGAAGAATTTTGGCCTACGTTTCTGAGTTGAAAAATCAACACTCATCCCTCCAGATTTCCACCTCCTCTATGGCATAGTAAGCCTTTTGGTACATTATTCAAAAGGAAGACTTTGACTTTGATTTTGTAGATAAGATGCCCATTTTATTTGACTACAAACTTATCAAGATCACGCCTTTTGCATTACATTATAGCCGCCTCGCATAACAGCAGCCATATGTCATCTTCCCGGGTACGTCTAATTATATCACGAAAAAGATGTCTGAGACTTCTCCCCGATCGATTGATCACCATCCTTGATTATTAGCTGTTTGATTTTTCATTTCTGATTTATGATACTATTAAGAGCATCTCGAATAGGGTGATATAATTTTGTCACAAATCCTTGGCCATGCTCTTATTAATTTCACAAGGACAACAAAGGGTTGCAAATTTTACTTTTGTTCATTTACCCTTGTCAAAGCAAAACATTATGGAGGTTGTTTTAGTAAATTCAAGATGGACACTCTCTTTATAAAGGGCAAGTGCTTTCTCATCACTCAACCTGCATTTTCCTCTACAACCAAAAGCAGACCAAATCAAGATGGGTTTAGCTTTCTTTGACCTCTGTATCACGCTTATGATCATTAGCCTCGCCACCACCGCCACCGCCCAGCAGTGCGGGCGGCAGGCTGGCAGCAAGTTGTGCCCGGGCAACCAGTGCTGCAGCCAGTGGGGTTATTGTGGGACAACCGATGACTACTGCTTGTCTTCCAACAACTGCCAGAGTAACTGCAAGCCTAGCGGTGGCGGTGGTGGGGGCGGCGGAGGTGAAAGCGCTTCCAATGTGCGTGCGACGTACCATAACTACAACCCGGAGCAGGTGGGGTGGGACTTGAACGCTGTTAGTGCTTACTGCTCCACATGGGATGCTAACAAGCCTCTTGAATGGCGGAAAAAATACGGGTGGACGGCCTTCTGCGGCCCCGTCGGTGCTCGAGGCCAAGCTTCTTGTGGCAAGTGCTTGCGGGTAATTACTATTTAAGCCCTCTAACTCGTGTCAACAATGCTGAGCGATACAATGTGGCGCCGAGCATGATAGTGTGGCGTTTATTAATTGATTGGCCGCAAGGTATCAAATCCACTCGACAAGTGGTACCCACTAAATTTTTTCCCAAGAAAGGTACTAATTTTGTTCACCACCTAAAAAGTATACGAACAATTACGGAATTACCCACTTCGTGATGGGTTGATAGTAACTTGTATATAACTTGTGTAATCTTACCTATGGATATGCTTTAACATTTTTGGGAAATTTTCATATATGTATAAAAAATTACAAATTGGCCTCTTTTTAACATTTCTCTTATCATCTCTCTATCTTATGATATTCTTTAAAAAACATGGCACTCCACTTATTCACTTGTTACATAATTGTTTCAATTGAGATTATAAGTTAATCATCACAAATTCTATCTGAATTAAATTTCCTTTTATAAGTTGATCTACATTTCTTAAGGGGTCTCAGATTCGATTTTCCTTGCAAGTAAACTCTTGGGGTCACTGAGAGTTATGCTAGGTCGTTACTTTCAGGACCTCAAAATCTTGACTCCGTCCCTGCCACCACACATTTTAAGATTTTGGCAGTGAGTGTGGAGACACACTTGTGAACATACTCGGAATTATATAAGTTCTTGAACACTATGAGTCGAGTATTCTAATTTTGTTACAGGTTATAAGCAGACCTTAACGTTACAATACTTGTTAAAAATACCACGTTGATAAATGCAGGTAACAAATACATGGACTGGTGCACAAACCACGGTGAGGATAGTTGACCAATGCAGTAACGGAGGGCTAGACTTGGATGCTGGAGTGTTCAAACAATTGGACACAAATGGAAGAGGAAATGCAGAAGGCCACCTTATCGTTAACTACCAGTTCGTCAGCTGCGGCGACTAACCTTTTATTTTTGTTCTCGATGATCAACCTCAGTTTATCATCGAGTCGAGTCACACACACACACACACACACACACACACATATATATATACACACACAAACCCACACAGATGAATTCGAATAAAGCAACGTTTATGCAATGTTGAATAATCACTAAGCATGTACACGTTGTTGACTGGTGTCATAAAATATGTATTTGGATGTCACTTTGTATGTGCGTG
Organism: Vaccinium macrocarpon; assembly: GCA_022606695.1. NCBI lineage: Eukaryota > Viridiplantae > Streptophyta > Magnoliopsida > Ericales > Ericaceae > Vaccinium > Vaccinium macrocarpon. The sequence continues at coordinate 10,018,324 of CM040176.1, read as the reverse complement.
GTTGTGGGAGCTGTGGATACAGATTTTAGATGGTGATTGTTCGACAACTAAATGTAGAAAACAAGTTTTTGTGTAAAACATATATAAAGAACAGATTTGGTAAAAGATGGAAACAGAAAAAGATTTATTGAACAAAGCACTTTCAAAATGTATCACTTCAGATTCACTAATGGGTAACAAAAACAGTGGCGCATAAACTGAAAATATAAGCGAAAAATATAACAGTAAATTATGCTAACTTACAGAATACCAAAATCAATTTGGTAAGTAGATCGAGGCCAGCGATGAATCATTGTTTCCTTAAAACAGATTTCGCCCTCGCTATGGTGCTCACGATTCTGGACGTCCGCCTCCCAGGATACAACGATCTTTCCGCACACAAACGCAGCACTTCGAATGCGTGCCCAACGAACAGAAACTATGTAGAACTCTCTCGGACTCTATATGTGAAAGTGCAGTGTGTGACCAAGCAAAATTAAGTAAAAAAAATGGCTAGTAACGTCCCAAATTTATAGGCAACCAGGAGCCTGTTCCAGAAGGGTACGTCCGTTAGAAATGGTTGTACCATTTCAGAACTGATGCACTAAATAGGTACGAACCTGTTAGACAAGTCATGGCTGGAAATTAAGAAGCACACCGGTTCGGAAATGAACTGGTGCAAGTTCAGTTATATCCCGAACAGGTGCAACTCTAATACCCCCAGGTGCAACTCTAATACCTAATTTCTTTCACATTATTTTAAGTGGTTTTATTTTCCCAAGTAAATATTATCTTGTATACAACCATTTCCAACAGTGATCGCTTCACATTATGCAGATTTTAGATTTTAGCAAGAGAAGATAAATATGTTTACAGTAACTGTGTAAAAATGATTAAAGCTACAAGATGAACATTTAGGGATTTGAGTTAGAACCGGTATAAAAGTCGATATAAAGTTATGTGATTCAAAATCTTATTAGTCAAGGTGCTCGTAAACTGTTCCGAACATCCCTGACTGTCAAACCAAGAAAAGAACTTTAAAATACCTCGTTTAGTAAATTAGTTGAGGGAGTTGAATGGAAATTTTCATTAATTCTTGGGACATTTACCATCAGGTCACCCTTGGATCCCATAATTACCATTAGGTCAAGCCCAACTTTGAAAAATTCTCATCAACTCCCCAACCCGTATAAAAATGCCTAAATCATAGGTTACCCTATGAAAGTGCATAAAATTCTCGGGTACCCTATGGAAGTGCCTAAACCACTAAACTTTATAATAGGAAAGTGTACCCTAAACCTAAACTCTAGGGTACCCTTATTATTAGGGTACCCTACGACTCGGGTACCTTATGAAAGTGCCTAAAATCCTAGGGTACCTTATGAAAGCGCCTAAAATTCTAGGGTACCCTAGTCGTAGGGTACCCTATGAAAGTGCCTAAAATCCTAGAGTATCCTACGACTAGGGTACCCCATGAAAGTGCCTAAAATCCTAGGATACTCTATGAAAGTTCCTAAACCACTAAAACCCTATAATAGGAAAGTGCACCTTAAACCTAAACTCTAGGGTACCCTTATGACAAGGGTACCCTACAATTAGGGTACCCTATGAAAGTGCCTAAAATCTTAGGGTATTTTATGAAAGTGTCTAAACCACTAAAACCCTATAATAGGAAAGTACACCCTAAACCTAAACTTTAAAAAAGAGTGACTTACCTTAGTGGTAATTAAAAAAAATGACTTACCTTATTGGTAATTAGACATCTCTTTTCTAGATCTAGAGGTAATAATCCCTTAATTCTACACCATTAAACCTTTCGTGTTTTCCCATCAAAAAGCTCTACATTACCTTCAACTTATTAATCAGTGCTTTTCAGTTTTTTTTCCCTTCCTTTTTGTGTTCGGGAAGAAGTGTCACTTTTGTGTAACATGGAAACGAGTTTCTAGTAATAGGAATTCACGTTAATTAGAGTATAACGTTATTTAATACTAGTATGTACTTTTTAAACCAAATTTAATATAGTAATGAACAGTGGCGGAGCCAGAATTTTCAATTCGAGGGACCATTAGTCATAGACATTTGATAGCTCCGCCAATGCATCCAACGAGGCAAGAATTGCCCGCTCATGGGTGGTATTACAAAGAGAGGACTAATTTTCATTCTCGATCCTTAAAAAGATCAATTATAATAGATCTATTAGATTTTTTTTCATTTTTTGTGCAATGTATGAGATTTTTTTGTGTGCAATGTATTAGATTTTTTTTTGGTATACCCATAAATTCAAAAGTCCGGGTGACACCTATTCGCCCTCTTTATGTTAGCACTGTCACAAAATAAAATTGACCATTAGCTCCATCAGTCGCCGCTTTCTACGTTTTCCTTTGACAAACACCACAATAAATAAATAAATTCACAAGTTTCATGGATGCCGGAGCCAAAAAGAAATCTCTCTTTCGTTTTACATATAAAAAGATGAGTAATCCGTAATTTATTCATAGAAATATTTAAATCGACATGTTTGTAATTTCATTTTCACTATACATTAATTCCCACCATAGTCCGTAAAGAAACATGCAGTAAAAATGCTAAACTTTGAGAAAAAAATTAATGTTCAAAGGTGTCACATTTCTCTCCATTTAGTAAAAAAAAATTGCAAACCTTTAGAGAGAGAGAGAGAGAGAGAGAGAGAGAGAGATGAGTATTCATTCTAGTTGGCAATAAAAAAAAAAGAATGAGTATTCATTCTAGTTGGCAATAAAAAAACAGAAACTGCATCCTGGAAGATATGATCTCAAGATGGGAAGCTTACGTTCCATCCACTGCGCCAAAGACCACTGGCACTGTAAACTTTCTCTACTGTAATATTTATAATTGATTGTTGCAATTTTTTTATTTTTTACGAAGTGCGGGGGCCAGGGCCCACCCCAACCCCACTGTACATCCACCCCTGGTAATGAATTAGATTTGATTGAGAGCAAAAATCTATTACATCTAGTCATGAGTAGCAGTGGTTTAAAAGTCGGCTGTCTTGGCCGACTAGTTTCTGTCTACGCCTAGTTGAGGCTGGCTGAAACTAGGCTAGTTCCAACCTAAGGTGCTAGGTGGTCAATTAGTCAGAGCCTAGGCTCTAGATGTCCTTTCTCCGTTCGACTAGTACCTAGCGAGTTTTAGAACATTGGTTAATAGGTTTAACATATAATTTAATTTACTTTATTGATAATTTTTTAGCTGTACTGAAATTATATAAACCTTTTGCTGAGCAGGTGTTTTAGTTTAGTGCCAGGCTTGCATTTGCAAAGGCACTTAATTCCCTCACCAAAACGGCAGCGTTTACGATTGAGTTCCTCGTCATGGGACTGATCCACAACCACAAGCCTCAGATGGTCAGATGCCAATCCGTTCCATCGTTGCTGCTCTCCCTTTTGATAACGAACCAAGCTGCTCGAGTGTGAGCTTGTATTCGGTGGTTATGTGCTCGTTTAAAATATACGTAATATAAACAAATTAAGTTTGAATATTTTTTGAGGTTAATTTGTTATGTTATTGAACCAAGATGGAACAAGCAGCTACTCGGCTCATTCAATTTATGATGTACAAACTACTTGAGCTACTTGAGATCGACTCGTGGTGGACTCAATTAAATATCATCCAAGATCCACTTGACTCATAAATAAACTTAAAAGGGGTGTTCCACTAAAAAAAAACAGTTTTGTTTTAAATCAAAAACTAATTCATTCCACTAACTAAAAACCCACAATAAACCAACAAAAAAACTACTTCATTCCACTAAACTTAAAAAAAAAAACAAACAGCCCTGCAATCAGTAAATGTACCCAATCATGTGAAATTACAAATATGCCCTGCAGCAGCAGCAGTTTGTGGGTCCCAGTTCAGATGGGTTATGCGCAGAGAGAGGGAGAGAGAGACACGTTGGCTGGGGCCCACTGCCCCAGTTTTGCACAGAGAGCAGAGGAACAATTGTGGGCCCTCCAGGCTGCAACGTGGCACCTTCAGGCTGCATGGATGACATATTCTCCGAAGTTTTGTACTACTAGCTACTGTGCCGTGGACCCTCCAGTAGCAACGTGGCACATTAAGAAAGGCTGGCTTTCAAAAAAGGAGCACTAGTTGTTTGGATAAAGGATAGATTGGTAATTTGTTAACACAACTCAAAAAACTAAAAAACCAAAAAACTACATGGTGGAACAAGTTGGTTTTTAAAAAAAACTAAAGATAAAAAAAAAAACAAAAAACCAAAAAACTAAAAAAAACAATGTTAGTGGAACACCCCCTAAAGTTTAAAAATATTTGGGAATTTTTTCAGATTTTTAATTCAAGCTTTGAACAAATTAGTTGCTTAACTCATTCAACTCGTTTACTACCCTAGTTAACTATATGTACATCATTTGATGTACATCTCTGGATCTTATACTAATAATCGGATTCTATTAATTTGTCTAAAGCATTGTATTAAAGGACATTGTAAAAAATCAACTCATTCAAACACAGTAAGAATTTGATCAATTCATTCAAGTTTTGTAGCTACGAAAACAAAAATGAATCAAGCCCTTATCGATATTTTAATGAATTTATTTTTAATAAACTTTAAAAAATATTTTTTAAACTAGTTGAACGGCTCTAATAATTTGTGTGGAACCCCTAAGTGGATGACCACACAATCCAAATCCAGTGTACATTTTATCCAGATGCCACACAATCCGTGTATATTTTTCGGATCGAAAATTCGGATCCAGATCCAATCCGGTTCATAGACACCCTACAGTGTACATTTGGGACCATGCTAGTAGTTTTTTTAGGGTGTATATCACCCCACTCTGTCTCTCTCTCTCTCTCTCTCTCTCTCCCCCCCCCATCAATTCCCATAATGCGGTTGTTCCAGACGAATTCAACAAAACCCCACGTAAATCAACCCCCAAAATTCCTACCCACCCTCAAATTCCATCTCAAAATCCACACCGTCGTTCCAATCAACAGATCCCTAGCTCCCATTAACGCCTCTCACGAGTCTCACCACACCGTACCTCTAAACCCAACTGCAATCTTCGAGTCTGATTTCTTCGCAATTCCCCTCGACATCTTTCCTCTTGATTGATTCAGATTCGAATGCAGCTCAGAGAGAGAAAGGTAGATACATAATTCATATATATACATACGAAGACCTGTAAATATAAAGGGAGAAATGACGAGTCAGGTAGTGAAAGTACGGCGGGAGATACTGGCGGCATGCATGACGTGCCCTCTTTGTAACAAGCTGTTGAGAGAAGCCACCACCATCTCTGTATGCCTTCATACATGTTAGTTACTTCACTTACCCTCTACTCTCGTTGCCTTCTATATTTATTTCTTGCGCTGATTTTTTTTCTTATTTGGGATTGTTTCGTGTTTCTCATATCATGATTTGACTCTTTTACTTCGATTAATCGATCTGGGTTATGTTGTTTTTGTTGCAATTCCATCGTCAATATGTTTTACTTTCTTTAATTCTGGATGCCTATGGTTGTCACTTATGAGTACCTTAAATTGGGCCCGCTGGGGATGGTGGGATTGGTTCCTGGCTTAGTCAAGGTGCTAGTAAGTTGGCCCCCGAACACCTGAGTTGTCAAAATAATAGTTGTCACCTATACCTTGTTGCGGGATTTTGGTTTTGTGCTAGTATTTTTTTTGGAGTTATGGTTGCATAATTAGGTTTCGGGTATGTTTAAGTTTTGGTTGCTAATCGTTTATGAAGGATGTTGATATTGTTCTGATTTAGTGTATGGGTATTTCATTTCCATATGGCATGATGTAAGTGTAATCATGTTCGTATCAAGTAAAATAACATTTTTAACTCCTCCTCCTAATTAATTTAGCATTATATTACAAAATACTCTGATATTTTGTACTAACAATGTCTTCATTGTATCTTGTTGAACCATTATGCGCCTTCTTTCGTAATTTTGCAGAACTACATACCGTGTAAGGTTTTCTACTTTTCTTTATTGATGATGGTTCAATTATCCCTGAGACATAACCTTGCAAGGATCTTGTCTGATTCATTTTTAGCCCTTGATCCCAAATTTGGGATAAATGGATTGGCTTAACCTTTTCATTCTATTGATCACAAAAGGCTTTTATTGCTTTTCTCGCTGCTGATGCTGCTTCATCTCTATAACTCTTGTGCTATTGGTTTGTTGTTGTTGACATATTACGTTACGATCTCTGTCTCACATGATTCAAATGTAGTATGGATCGTTGGTATCTTATGATTTCCAGTTTCCATTCAGTTTGTTTGGTTTAATTGTGGCGTACTGCAATGGAAGATATTTGCACCCTTCTTTTTTTTTTATCTACCTAAATTAGTCTGATGTGTAACTGAGAAGCCTTGATTCAAATTTATTTGTTTGCAATCATTTGCTTGGCTAGGAGTTGGTAACTTACCAAAAATGGTTTGGTCTAAGTTTTGGAAGTGACTTAGTTTCTACTTTCCACAATCATTTTGTGCTCGTAATCTTTTCAAACCTATTCAAAGTCTAACCATGAGAAGTTGTCTGCCTCATTACATTCTTTTTGATGCTCTGCTTGTGCTTAAAATGTGAGCAGTTTCATGATTTTTCTCAGATTTTGCATCACGTCTTGGACAATTGAGAGGCACATGTCTCCATTACTTAGACTCTACCATAAGCACATCACAGGTTTGAAGGAAATAACTTGGGAGTTGGGAGCCAAAAATTAAAACCAAAACAATGCAAATAACCTACTTTCTTTATATTTTAGGACTCGCAATTCTTGGTAGCTTCTAACTTAGTCGTGGATAGAGCTTTTAGTCACATTTCTGTTTGGATACCTAGGCTAGAACTTGGACTAAGATTGCATACTTTCATATGATTAGAAACATTAATGTAGTTGTGACATAGATAAAGAAAAGTGAATTATTAGATTACCTTAATAATCCTCAGCCATTTCCTATTTTATAAATTGTCTTGTTGGCTAGTGTGTGTTTTGACGTATTCATGTCCCTTTTGTTTCCTTTAAGAGTATGCATGACTATGTTACGTAGATGTGTTACCTTAATAATCCTCTGTCATGTCCTATTTTTTGTAAATTGTCATGTTGGCTAGTCTGTGTTTTGACGTATACATGCCCCTCTTATTTCCTTTCAAAGTAGGCATGACTATGCTAATATTGAATGGCATTCCCTAGAGGACGTGGTCAGAATTTGGTTTTACATCAAGCTGGAATGATGAAAACTCCCTCGTCCCAAATTACCAATATAGTGTCCTCACTGTTTGAAACCAATGCTTTATCATGCTGTTTTACTTAAATAAAAATGTTATTTCGTCTAAGGTAGGTATCTTGTTTTGGTTATTACTTTAGTATATGCCCATTCTCCAATAAAGCGATATTTGTTGTAAGCACTGAGCCTTGAGGATTAGAATGAGTTTCTTGATCTTGCCTTTTGGATGTGATCTTTCAAATTGTTGTCAGTATTTGCATGGCCGCAGGATATCTTGTAGTTTATAGAACTTTGTTAGCATAAAGGGTCAAAGCTTATTCAAGAGGCTTTCTGTTATCCCTTTCCACCTAAAGCATGAATCTTGAGAATCTAATCAACTCCGTTCATGTTGTAGATGCTGACCACAAATACTTGTACCTTTCTGCTGGTTGCCACCCTGCTGAATGATTATATTGTATTGATACAGGTCAAACAGTTGGCTGCTTTCATGTATTTAGTTGGTTCCTTTCCACTAGAGTTTCCGTTGCAGTCTTTAAACAGTGCCATCAAATATGTTGCATAGATCTCTACTTGTCCCTTCTCTTTTCCCTTTTGTATCAATATTTTTTCGTCTCTTTTTGATCACTAGAGAGTCGGAAACATTTTTACTCCATTTCCTAATCATGTTATGATATGGAATGAAATATACCTGATATCTTGAATTTGAACTTGCAACCAGTTTGCAGGAAGTGTATATATGAGAAGTTCTCAGATGAGGATGATGATTCATGTCCTGTTTGTGACATCGATTTGGGTGGTGTTCCAGTGGAGAAACTCAGGTCTCTCTCTCTCTCTCTCTCTCTCTCTCTCTCTCTCTACTTGGACTCTTTGATCTACTTATCACTTGTTGCTAAGTCGTCCTTCAGAACTGTTCACTTCTTTTTCATTGAGGTCTCCATCCAGAACTTGTCTTCCTACATTCATCTTGTCAAACAAACTATTAGCACATTTCCAATCCAGTTTAAGTTGAACAGCATCTGATTCAAGCAATTTATTTGACTCGAGACATGCATTTTACTCTTACCATTCATATATAGAGCTCTTTTATTTCTCTCTGTCAGTCAATTTAAATTGGATTTTTTTTTTTTGGATTATAGAATCAAATTAAGTTGGGATCAGGCATTCTTCTCAATCACTTTTAGGCTTTCTAGATGAAGCTCATTTTCAGAGGAGTCTCTTCCTCTTCAGACTCACTTTTAGTCCTAAGATTCTGAGGATTCTCAGCTCTCCGTGATGGAATTTCATTTGAAAAAATTGTTTGCAAAGCCAATTGGCTCCTCTGTGTAGCACTTGGCTCTGTTCTGAGATGTACCATCGCTTGCTTATTTGGAAACAATATGCAGGCCGGACCACAATTTGCAAGACATAAGGGCCAAAATCTTTCCTTTCAGAAGAAAGATCAGGACCCATGAGGTTACACCTTCAATTTCACTTCCATTTAAAAGGAAGGAAAGATCTTTATCTTCATTGGTTGTCAGTACTCCAAAAGTGTCAATCAAGGCTGGATTGACTGGGAGGAGAACCAAGTCTGTTGGTAGAAAGAGTGCTCCAGTTCGAGCTTCCAGTTTTGCAATTGAGGAACCTACTAAGAAAGAAGAACTTCCCACTGAAATTTTCCCAGAAAACTCAAACTCACCTGAGACACTTAACAAGGTTCAAGATAAGAACCAGGTAAGGAAAGATTGAAGTTGGGTGTCTTTATTTCCATATGGCTAATATTTCATCATAGTTCAAGGCTTTTTTGTGAAGATTTTACTGACTTTGATCTAATTCTATATCCTTGTAGAGTTCTTCCCCAACCAAGTCTATCCCTTACCAGTTGCCTAACAAAGACAAGGAGAAGGATTCTGGGGTGTGGGAAGGAAACGTTGATCAATGGAAACCCTTGGATTGTCTTGTTGAAGCTGCAAACCGGACCAAGTCCTCAAAACATAGTCTACAATACTCAGCACCTTCCAAATTAGAACCAGACAATGCTCTTGATGATGCAGTACATCTACCTAAAATTAAGATTAAAGAACCTAAACAAAAATCGAAAGTTCAAGATGACCAGTGTAAAATATCATCACTTCTGGGGCTGGTCAAAAGAAGAAGGTTGGCTGCCGTTGATAAAAAAGATACAGTTGGCAGGTCGTGTGGCTCAGCCCAGGCTGTGCTTGATGTGCACGGAGGTAATCAGAACAGAAGAAAATGTCCTATTTGGTTCTCATTGGCTGCCTCAGAAGATCAGTAAGACTGTTTGTGAAAATCACACAAGTTTAATTCCGCGTGTTGTTTATGTTTTGATCAGTAATTATTTTGTCAATGGTAAATGATTTCAGGGAAGGACCGATTCCCTTGCAGCAGATATCTGCATGTTACTTGAGGATAAAGTAAGTCTCAGAACTAATCTATCAGTTCAACTTTGCTTGATTGAAAGCTTTTTCTGTAGGATACATAAGATAAGATAACAGACCTTCCCTAGCCTGCAGAGTTTTCGTGAATTAGGTGGAGGGTCCTGAGTCTTTCTTGAATGCAGAAGAATTTGATCCCGAATTCCTGTAACATATCTTGCCAGGAGGTAGCTGAGGTGGGTTGCAGGTTGGAATATGGCAATGTGCTTTGTCTGTGAGAGACTTAGAGAACTCTCTCAAATTGATTATAAGATTTAAACCACAACAATATGGTATTTCAACAAACTGTCAATTTGCTCACAGGCATTACCTCTTTTTCTATCAAATTGTTTTGAAATTGACCTAATATACCCCTCGGAAAGGCATGTTGGCGCTCCCACGGAGATAAGGGGGTAAGTCAGGCTCAGGTGTGATAAGTGTGAACATGGTCCCAGAGCGCTTGTATTGGTGGAGAACCATTTTGTGTTCTTTGAATGGGTCCAAGTGTCAACCATGGAGCTGGCTGGTCCTTGGTCTATAAATGGTAGGAGGCTGAACCATGTCTTGATTAGGGTCGTACGAACACCTTACACTAATTGAATTAACAAAAGCCCTTTTGGGAATTGTGATCGCTAGGATGTTTTTATCAATCTGTTTGACCGAATTTGACGAGACTGCTCTGTATACTTCTATATGACTTTTGTTTATCTTTGTTAACTAATTGAAGTTGAGCCCATTTAGTGAGTTCTTTGAAGTAGTAACCTGATACCACTCCTGTGAAAGCTTTTAATTGTCATAAACACCAATCTGTGGGAAGGATCTTTAGTCATATCTGCACTTTTGTGTTTGCATGAAAATACCCAGTAACAATATCCATGGGGTAGTGATTCTTCTATGGAGAGCGGAAAATTAACCGTTGGACCAATCTTGATGAGTTGAGAAATTCATTGTTACCATTCATTTCACTAATTATATTTTCTATACACTTGTATGGGAAATAGAGTGAGGGAGAAAGCTTTAATTCAGGACACAGAAAGCGTTTTTTTTTTTCTGTCAGTTTGGACAATCGATGTATATTGGACTTTGGAGAAACATCTTAAGAGGTTTATATAGTTTTACACGACAAATTTGTGAAGTGTCCAAATTTTAGGAAAATATCAGGTTACTATGTTCAACGAATTATCCTACATGATTCCAGAGGGGATTTTAGTTGCAAAAATGGATTCAGTCTCAGGCTTATTAATTTTGGTTTTTTCATGTTTCTGTTTCTAGTCACGTGGTCAGCTTCCTTGGGGTTTGTTGTGTCACTGTTCATTTTACTCCTTTTGGTTCACTAACTAGTTAAAATGAGATGTCTATTTGACCTGGTCTGTACAAATCGGGGCTATGATTAGAAGTTGAATTGGACATATCTTGGTATATTCCTCCTCTTAAGCTCAAAGATCTTTTTAACTTGTATATGCATTTTTCCTTTCTCAGGGATGGTAAATTACCCGTCTCATTTATCCAGAAGTACCTTGTAAAGAAACTTGATCTTACAAGTGAAGCCGAGGTGAGTCTATTTAGCTTTCTTTCTCGCAGTAAAAATTCTAGAAATCTTGTTGAAAATCAAGGTTTGTGTTTCTTTAGTATGTGATGGTATGAAAAGTATTCTAATTATATATCTCAATAAATGATTTTATATTTCATGATTTTTGTTCATATGTCAAGGAAGAAATTGCAAATGATAAAGGTGATTTCTTGCAATTTCATGATTTTTATTTAATTCTTTTAATTGCTTCAAATGATTTTATATTTCATGGCAAAGAATAAGGGTTTCAACGGAAATGTGGAATGTGAAGGTTCATCTTAGAAAGCTTCAATTCCTTTTATTGCTTCATCTTAGGAAGGTTCTTTACTTTTGATCTTGGATTTGTGGAGGGCTTTGTGGAGAGAGAAGAAATGCAAAGGGGAAGGAGTAGAAAACAGAAAAAGGAAATTTAGCTCCACAAATCCCTCTTTTCATTTTCCTCAATAAATCCAAGATCAGAACACACCCATAGGTATTTCCCTGTTTCCACCAAGCAGTATTTGTATGCTTCAGAGTTTGACTCTACTTTGTGTCTGTTCCAAGAAAAGAAGGTCATTTCGGTTGTGATGTGGTCAACACATGACAAAAGTACTTTCTTACGATTATCCAATTTTGGGGATCTTTGTGTATGTTTTTTCATCCAATTTTGGATATATTGAACAAGGTCATGGGAATCTGACAAAAGTTGAAACTTTGTGTAAATTCTGTTATCTCTGTTAGTAGAGTTGCAATTTGTTCTCAAGCACCCCTGAACCAAGGCAATGCTTCCAACTTCGTTCACCCAATTTCTCCTAGAAAAGTTGATGAAAAATTACCTCAAGTCCGAAAAATTACCTTAAGTTTCATTGTACTGATTCGTTTATTTCTCACAGGTTGATATATTGTGCCACGGTCAGCCGGTGCTTCCAACACTGCAATTACAGAGCTTAGCAGATTTGTGGTTGCAGATGGCTTCAACTTCAAAACAGAGAGTACCAGCATATGTGGGCAGCTCGGCCAAGGACTTTGTGATGGCTCTGTCCTACTCTCGGAGGTTCCAAGTCCAACCCCACTAAAATCGCACTCTCTTCTTTTCTGACTCTTCTTTTCCCATTGTTGATAATTGAATGGATCTTGTCGACTTGTTGTAGCTTAAAAGCTAGGGGTGATATCAGATTTATGTATGTATATAGACTGAACAAATCGGCAAACCAACAGAAACTGTTGAGTGATTAGATTGTTTGATTCGGCATCTTTGGCTGGTTGAAAAAAACTAACACAGAAAGGTTCATTGGTATTTGTATAACTGAATGTATCATACCACCAGTTACATGTGGGAAGGCTGCTGCCAGCATTTGCTTGAAACTAGTAATGCCATGACATGCTCATGCTGGGGTTTCTCTCCCAGCTTGTCAAAGGTTTTATTTTTCTTCTTTCCCAAAATTTTGTGTGCGCTTTGAATCCCCTTTCCTCGAAGATCAACTTCAAATTCACCAAGAATTACTCTGCAATGTCCTGCACTTGGTATCACAGGTTCACTATCAAAGTCGAAGCACAAGGTTTCTAAAACTTGAAACAGGAAGTGCCGAAGGATTACTGTTGGTTTTAATTGTTGATTGAATTTGTTCTCACTCACCTCACTGTGAGGCTAATTTTCTAGAGAGAAACGGGCTTTGATGCAGGCATGCAGCTCCTGAACATGTTCGTTGGTTCTTAACTTTGAGTATATCTGGTCTTGTCCAGGGAAGATCAAAGTACAAGCTGTAAAAAGATTAGGTTCGGGCCCGGACTCATATCAAGGGGTACTAATAATCCCGGATGGTAAGGATCCATCCAATTGGGCCGTATGATTCTAGCCCGAGCAATTTTTCTGTGTCGAACAGGTACCATGCGGTACCTTGCGCGCAATCTGGGCTGTCTATTTCAGTTTTGGACAGTCCAAATTATGGAGAGAGAAAGGGGAGAGAGAGGGTTTCGATCTGGGCCGTCTAATACACTTTTGGACGGCCTAGATGCAACGTTCAGGTATCACAGACTCAGTCACGTGATACTCATTCGGTACCCAAAAATTTTCCCTCTAGCACTAGCTTTGAAAATTAACCCGGCGGGTGGGACCCATGCTATAGTTTTTTTTTTTTGTTTCTTCTGTACATTACTCATTTTATAATTAACAGCTCCTTTGGCAAGAGGTGTAAGAAAAGAAAGGAAAGGGCAATGATTTCCTTTAATGATGAGAAAAGAAAAGAAAAGGAAAGGGAAAGAGTTTTTCTTGTGTTAACCAAACAGGCGTGAGAAATCAGTTTCTCTTTCAGCCATTCTGGTCATCTTTCTCGTCTCTGGCAACCTCGGAACAGAATTTTAAGCACAAATCCGGCTTCTCCTCGACAAGAGGAAGACAACGGTAGAAATTTGACGACGATCCAATAACGGGCCAACACGTGCCTCCAGCGTCCCGTTTCCAGAATCTCACCATTTCATCTCCTCTCTCACCCTTTTGGTCATCCAAACGTGGGAGAGAAACCGTTTTATTTTCTTCTCCCTTTTTTTCTCTCCGAATCTTGCAATTCAAAGGAGCTGTAACAAATATGGTAAGGAGTAATAACTTTTATTTTTAGCCAATATAGTCCAAACCTCACGCTGAACCCTGTGTCTCCCTCTTTCCCTAGAACGCTGAACCTCTGTACCCTACCTCCTCGACTGAACTCTCTCACCCTCCAGTCCCCTGACTCCCGACGCCGACGAAGCTTTCCTCCTCCTCCGATCAACCCCCTAACTCTTTCGGGGTCGTCACGACAGTACTCCGGCAGCCATTCTCGGGTACGCTCAATCTCTCATAAACGTCTCTCTCTCTCTCTCTCTCTCTCTCTCTCTCTCTCTCTCTCTCGTTTGATTGCAATTTATATAGATTTTAGTTTTGAATTTCTAGGGTTTTAAGATATGATTGTTACACCTTATGCATTTTTGTGAATTAATGTGTTCTGCAATGCATTACTATCATACAGTCTTATCACTGCATAGGCGCCTGGATTTCATTAAGTGAGTATTATAGCACCGTCAAATGATCAGGATGACCACGGAAAGTCGACCCTCCACTAAAATTCACATTACTTTTGCCTGGATTGTAAGTGTTGGATTAAAGGATACACTAATGCTTTAACTATGCAAAAGTACAGAGTAAGTAGTTTATTTGTTGTAAAACTCAAATAGATTTTCTACTGAAACTGGACTTACTGCTCCATGGTGACTCTAGATTTCAAAAACATTTTTAGTTGATTTAGGCTGTTGTAGTCCTTTGTAAAGTGGAAACACGGTTGGACATGTATCCTGGGACATGTATATAATACGTTCTCATCTTCTTGGCTCAGGTTAATCTTACTTTCTGCTTTTCTTCTATTTTCTATATCGGGGTTGATTGAATTACATATCAATCGAGGAAAATCAGATAGAGGTATCAGGTATGTCTACTTATTTTATTATTCTACAGTTTTCAACATTTTTTTTTAATAGCTTTTCTTCTCTTAATCTTTTCATTTCTTCCCACATAGATCGAATGCTAAGCTAATTGAAGGCTAATTAGTTGCAATGGTTTGTAATAGGCCCATCAAGCGTTTTTGACTATGAGGTTGAGCCTCAAGCCCTATGAAATAACCAAGATATGACGGAGAGCGGTAGCCTTGCACATCGGACTCCCCCCGTTGTTGTCACTTGTCATGGAGTATTATCCAAACAGGTTTAATTCCGTTCTAGAAGCGTTCCTATCAATCACGCATCCCAACTTCTTAAGATCTTTCAGCGAGGATGAAGAACACAACTACATAACCTACGAGAACTATTCCCAACCGTTGGAGGACTATGTCGATGTTCTGAAGCAAACTGGAGATTTCGATTGGATATATGTTCCATATATCGGTCAATGCCGGTATATTCATCCCGGTGTATGGAAGTTACTGAGGTTAGTTTTTTTTACTTTTGTTAAATTAAATGGTTTTTATTTTACTATATAAGGCTCGATTCATATCTTCCTTGGTTATACATAAATAGGTCCATTCTTAAGTACTTGAGAAGTCATCATGATAATGGCACCTCTTTAGATGGATTTGTCATTGAAAACATCTACTCTGAAAATTATTGGTGTTGAGCGGAAGAGGTTGGACCCCGGAAAGGAACAACGGGATAATAGATCAGTTCTACAACTCATCCAAAGGATTTATGATCAATTTGACATCCCGGAAGAGCTAAGCCAATTAATGAATGAGTTGATCATAGATCCTTTGGATGAGTCTTCATTAGACCACATACAGTAGTTAGGCATCGAAACAGTTGCTCACCTCTTGAAGGGAAACTTCTGTCATTTATATATGCACAAGTTGAAGTCTTCCATTTAGAGCAGTCATACAAGCAATGTTTGTGAGTGGTATAGGAAAAGACCTTAGAGCATCACTAGTGGTATACTCAAACACAAAAATACTCAAAGATGAGTATTTTGATACACAAAAGAGGCTCACAATGGTATTTGGATAAATACTCAAAGTTAACAACATTTGTTACAAATACTCAACTTTTGGCATTTGGATACTCAGAACTACCAATCTTTCTCAATAACCAAACTTCAATAATCAAATTTTGGGGACCACACGGTATCAAAAGTAACCACATTCTCTCTCTATTTTTCAAATACTTAATTCAAAACTCAATTTTTTTGCACTTTCTCCCAAAAATTGAAATTATCAATTTTTAATCTTTACCAAAATATGTTCAAGATTGATCTCATTTTAAACGTATTGTGAATATCTTTTAAATGGTAATAATATTATAAAAATATATATGTATAAATTTAAAGTTGTGCCCATTTTATGAATAAAAATAGAGTGAATAGTATTTTTTTTATTATGGACACAAATGAACCATTGTAGAAGGGTAAATACTCAAACTTATAAAACCATATACTCAAAATGTGATGTGGCAATATTTGAGTATCCATATTTGAGTATACCACTAGTGATGCTCTTAGAGCCAACCATAGTATCAGAGTTAACAACTCCTGGGCTACCACGATAAGGATACTCCCGGTTGTCGTAAAAAGGATGGTTCGGCAAAACAGACCACCTCTGAGCATTTGGTTCAAAACAATCGAATAACAGCTTCTTGATAGTGAAGTGGGTAGAACGAGTTGGGTTGTAGAAGAGGACAAAAAACTTGCCATTGATAGGGGTAACATAAGGGTGACACTTGCCAATGTTCATGCGACGCATTGGTATCACGGACAATGGTGGTGGGGATGAGGTATCAGTATACAGACATAGATAGAGTGGTCAAGATGTGTATTTTTCTCACTCCTTGTATGGGGAGAAGCGGTTACTCTTTCGCCACCAACCATATAAACCTTAGAGCCCACATTGAAAAATACCATGGAACTCGAATATTTGTTGTTGGGCAATTCAATGGCAAGAGTTAAAATTTGCATCTGTTGTTTAGTCCAATCATTATCATTATCGGTCGTGCTGCTACTGCTCCTACGAGAATTACAACCAATATCCCTAGCATCCATTAACTAAATGTCATATGCAATAGGTTGTTCCATGTGAGAGATAATCGAGCAAACCTTATTTGGATCTGAAGAGTGTCATCTGCAGCTAGTGAAAAAGAGGCCCCACCGGTAGATTCCCTCTTCCGCTTTAAAGCCTTTCCTGTAGATGTGATTCCTCCATTTCGCAATCATGGCCCCGAATTTCCAAACCAAAATCATGCGACCAGACTATTCAACCCGAGAGCACAGAAAGAAAGACAAAGAACACTTGTGAAGATTAAGAGCACTGCGCTATCCATGGAAATTCGGGCTAGATAAATAAAGAGGTGTTAGTATATTGAGCTATCAATATAATTTTCTCAATTTTGTCACAAAAAAAGAAGAAAAGAATAGAAAAAGAAAAACGCTCAATATACTGATAGACTCACCTCTTTATTTATGTAGCCCAATTTCCCTTGACAGCACAGTGCTCATAATCTTTGCAAGAGTTCTATCTCTGTGCCTGGGTTGAATAGTTTGCATGGTTTTGGTATGGAAATTTGGGGTGGTGATTGCAAAATGGAGGAATCACGTTTGCAACAAATGGCTTTAAAGTGGAAGAGGGAATCTTTCGGTGGGGCCTCTTCTTTACTAGTTGTAGATAATACGGCTTTGGATTCAAAGAAGGTTTGCCTGATTATTTCTCACATGGAAAAACCTATTCCATGTGAGATTTACTTAATAGATGCTAAGGTTATTGGTTGTAATTCTCGTAGGAGCAGTAGGAATGCAACCAATGATGATAATGATTGGACTAAACAACAGATGCAAATTGTAACTCCTACCATCGAATTGCCCAACAACAAATATCCGAGTTCCATGGGATTTTTCAATGTGAGCTCTAAGGTTTATATGGTCGGTGGCGAAAGAGTAACCCCTTCTCCCTATACAAGGACTGAGAAAAAATACATAACTTGACCACTCTGTCTATGTCTGTGATGTGATACTGATACCTCATCTCCACCACAATTGTTCGTGATATCAACATGTTGCATGAACGTTAGCAAATGTCATCCTTATGTTTCCCTTGTCAATGGCAAGTTTAATGTCCTCTTCCACCACCCAACTTGTTCTACCCACTTCACTATCAAGACGCCGTTATTTGATTGTTTTGAGCCAAATGCTGAGGGGTGGTTTGTTTTGGCAAACCCTCCTTTTTACAACTACCGGGAGTATCCTTATCGTGGCAGCCCAGGACTTGTTGAGTCCGATACTGTGGTTGGCTCTAAGATTTTTTTATGTACCACTCACAAACATTGCTTGTATGCTTTTGACACAAATTGCTCTTAATGGAAGACTTTCAACTTGTGCACCTATAAATGGTAGAATTTTCCTTTAGGGCGGGAGCAACTATTTCGATACCTGACTACTATGTGGTCTAATTTTGGTTATCCTTTAACCGCCTGTGCTCTCATACCAGTCAAAGGATTGGTCAGCAAAAGAGTTGAAGTTCTCACCACATTTTTAACTCGTCACCCAAGCCTTTGCTATGCTTTGCAATTCCATGTGCTTGACTCAAAAAATAAATGGTTTTTTCTATTGAAATCTGGCTGCCATGCTCAACCGTATGCCTTCGTATGTGCTGCCTTGTGGAAAATCGCAAGGACATGGTCGCCGCTTTCGAAGTATATCCTTTTCCATCTCATGACAAGTCCCTAGAGCTGGAAAAATGTGCTTTTCCAGACCACAAGAGATTGTTGGAGAGCTGGAAAAAGGCTCTTTTCCAGACCACGAGAGATTGTTGGAGAGACGTCCGTGCTAGCTGCTGCAGATCTTCGCTGCTCACTGTTTAAGGCTGAGTCTGAACACTTCGTGTGGAAATCTTGCTTTGTTACTTCCTTTCTCTTGTAAGCCCCTTTCTAGTCTTTTTGTTTTCTACTACCCTACGCACCATCTCGTCATTAGTTTGGCCTCGCTCTGTCAATGATGGGCCAGGGTACCAATTAAAAGTGTTAATGGTTCATAGGTTTCATGCTTTTGCTTCATTTTAGATGGGTTCTTCCCATTGGCACTCTATGAATACCATTTCCTTTGCCGCTGATAAAAGCAAGAGTTAATTTCTTTTGCTCTTCAAGTTTTCACCTGTCTTGCATGCATATTGGATGCTAAAATGCTTCCTGGCCTCAATCCTGCAAAAGACATGGCCCCGTGCTTATGAACAGTATCTTCTTTCTGTTAAATTCAGTTTCTTGTGGCAATAACTGTCCCTCTTACTTTAAGGGAATACGACAGTAGGACTGCACCTTGAATATGAATACTTAAGGGTAGGCTGCAAAGTGGGCACCTTTGTGGCCTTCTTTTGGTCATATGATTCTTAGGATCCATAGGGTTTCGCATAACCAAATTTTGGCCATTATTGTTTTGCTGTTTGAAAGAGTTGATTTGGTGCTATACAACAGAAAGGGGAACACTTAATTTTGAAAGTGAGAAGGCTGTTGGAAAGCCCTTGATCTGAAGATACGTTGTCTTGCTGAAAGTTTTCAATACGTTGAAACAAGTGGCTTATAAATTCTCAACCAAACTGTTTCAGCGTGCAGGACCCTTACTACTCATAAAAATATGCATTAATGTGTGTGTTCGTGCATTAGCTCTCACGGTCCATGTGTGCTTTTTCTTGTCTACCTTAGAATAAGATGAGTTAAGAAGTTGGTTTATTGCCTAAGCTCTTTGGGCATGTATTCATGTTGTGTTCAAACTTCAAAGCAACCATGAGGGTTAGTTCAGTGGCCACATCTTGGGACTCTTATTAGGGAGAGTGCAAATTTGTTCACTCACAATCTGATTGGTGGAAAGGGTATAGGGTCTTAGGAATCACATCACTTTTTGGTAAGCATAACAAAATTTGTAGTGGGCCCTGTCACTTTTTGGAAAGCATGATGTCACTTCATGGTGGACTCCACACCCTTTCCACCTATCAGAATGAGGGTTTTGTTCACCCTCATTAGAGGTGAGGGTGAACAAATTTGCATTCTATTGGAGAGGTCTCAGGTCTTATTAAGTGGACCAACGGGGAAGTGCCATTCCTCAGTGTTGGCAATCTGATAAGGCCTAAGATCACTTGCACATACATGAGACGTGGAAAAAAGTAATTAATATTTATTGATTGTGGTTAGCCTACAAATGGAGGGCTTGTTCCTTCATTGGTTACTTTTGATATTGAGAATAAAGATTTAATTGAGCCCCGAGTTTTCTTTTCTTTTTGGCCTTTTCTCTTCCTTGTGAATTCAAGCACGCCGGCCATCTGGCATCAAAGTGGTATCAGAGTCAGGTTCGGTCCACTCCTAGTCAATCGGTGTGTTGCTTTATCAACACAGTTTTGTCGTTCTACCCCAAAATAAAAAAAACTTCCATTGCCTTTGTCGAGTCTGTCCTCTCCAGCAACATCTTTTGTTGTCGTCAATCAGCCAGCATCAGAGGCTTTCCCTGCTCATCGTCAACAGATCCTAGTCACACCTGTGTGATTTCTTAGCAATATAGTCGGGTCGAACTAGACTCCCCGGCACAGAAAAAGTTCCGGCTTCATCGACCGGCATTCACCGGAAAATATGCAAGTCCAAACCAATGAAATGGGACACAACTGAATCTAGCACTCCACACAACACTTCTTTAGAAAATCAACGGGTAAAATTTGAAGATGACCCCGTTAACTTTCACCCAAATGTTCTATAAACACCTAAACTTCACTTTGTTTCAATTGAACACTTGTACTTACAAAACCCTTTAAACTTCGGAACCTGGTGTCATATTCTTCCCAAATTGGAATGGAATGTGCTGACACGGACACATTCTCCCATAAAGTGGCCCACTGTTTCATGACATGAACTTGGCTCAACTAATTTGGAGGGAAACCACCATTTCCTAAACCTCAGGTGTGACGTGTATTGCACAGAGTTCTAATCCGCATATGTTGGTGGTAGTTATAGATTCATTGATTATCGGTTAAATTCCTTAGAGACTCCCTCATCTATACTCATTTTTCACTTAGACCCCCTAATCTTTAAAAACGTCCAAACTCACCCCCTCATCTTTCCCCGTTAGCCATACAGACCCCTTCTGTTACATTACCGTTAAGTTTTAAGGTTAAATGTTACCAATTGGATGAAAATGCCCTAAATGAGATTAAAACTTAAAAGGATTACACCCTCTCCCTTCTCTCACCCCATCTACAATATTCTCTCTCTGGGACGTCGTTTTAGAGTTAACATATGGATATGGATCTTCATAAAAACAATTTAGGTTTATAACTGCTGCCATACTCAGGTACCATATTCGAAAGTATTGTAAATACCCAAATTACCCTCCACAGACAAACCGGTCCGCGACTCCACAGTAAATGTTAATCAGATAATCCGAAAAAATAGATGCATACACATATTTACACGACAAGGAACTTAGCCAGATTATTTTAGGATTTCAAAATTAATTCGCATACCCTAAGAAATCAGAAAGAAGATTTTCTACCGAGTCTGATGTGCATGGGACTCCGTCTAGCCAATATGGAACCAAATCACAAATACTACGTTCACCAATTCTAAAGTCGCTGTCAAATAAGAAGACGTCATTGTAAGAACCGGGGACGTTGGCTTCATGTAGCTCATCACCCATCTAGATGGAATTTTCCCAAGCTTCTTGAAGTTGCAATGTAGATTCAAGCCTCCCCAACACATGGTTCATAGGTGATCTTTTGGTCGGTTCCGTAACCAAGCAACTTAGTGCTATATCGACATAGTGCCTCAAACATTCGGGAGCTATTTTTCCGATAGATGTGGACCAATGACATCGTCGATAGTTTCTATTTTGATGCATGCGCAGAACCATGGAGCTAACAGATCCCAGTCCAAATTGGAAGGTTTCTTAGCACACAATACGTCGACCAGCACTGCACCCAATGAGAACACGTCTGATTTCTGGGTCAGTTTTCCATGGTCTAAGTACGCGGGGCTGACCCACCCAAATGGGCCCGCGTTTCGACGCTGCCACTTTTGCAATGAGTTTTTGGTTACGAAGCTAGCGGGAATCGGTTTGGAAAGTTCAAAGGCAGCCACTTTCGCGACCCATTTATCATCCAAATAAATGTTTGATGGTTTTATGCTGCGGTGGATGACTTTTTGTTCTACGTTTGTGTGGAGGTACTTGAGTCCTTGTGCAATATCGATGCAAATCTCAAGCCGCTTTTTCCACGGAAGAGGATTGTTAGTTCCCAAAAGATGACTTTTCAATGTCCCATTCACCATGTACTCATACACGAGAATCAACTCCTGCCCCTCATAACACAATCCTATCAAAGAGATTATGTTAGGGTGAGGAGTCAGAGATGGTACCCGAATCTCGGCATATGGTTCTCCTTTGGCAAAGCGCGTTACCTCTATCGATTGGTACCGTTTCACAACCACAAGAGTTCCCCCACCATACAACCCTTGTACAATCTAAACATAGCGTCTAAACTGATCAAAAGACCCTGATCGAAACCATTTGTGGCAGCATGAATCTCTTTAAGCGAGAAAATGTGGTATCCCGATTGGGTAAGGTCATCTAAAAGTGGTTTCAGAAACGAATGCTTTCACCAACGACCCATACCCTTAGGTACAAGATTTATATCTTGAAATGCCTTTGCAATTGTTCCCTGCGATCTTCCCTTATGCTCATGTGACACCAATGCAATCTCAAGGCTCTGCACTACTTCAGCCATCGTAGGCCTTTCCTTTGGTTGATCATGCAAACACTTGTTGGCAAGTTTGGCAAAGTGCTTAAGATTACGTGGTGTTGTTTCTCTCTTCAGGGAGGGATCAATGATTTCGTCAAGATTTACCTTTTTGATGTGCATTTTAGCCCAAAGAATTAAACTAACTTGCTCCTCCTCCAATCTTTCATCTACTGGTGGCCGACCACACAAGACTTCCAACAACACCACGCCAAAGGCATAAACATCAGATTTCTTGGTTAGTCGCTTGGTGTAGTAATAAGCTGGATCCAAGTATCCAAACGTTCCTTTGACATTTGTGCTAACATGGGTGGTTCTATTGCTTGTAATGCTTTTAGATAAACCAAAATCAGGGCCGGCCCTAATGTTTAGGTTGCCCAAGCCTAATCGCAAGCTTGGTTGCCCACTCACTATGTCATACAAAATAAAAAGATATTAAAGTAAAAAAAAAAAAAACACAGTTACATTGTGGATTTAGCTTGAATTATATCAAAATGTAACCACAATTGTAGTGTTTTATGATTCCGATTAAAAGAAACCAACTTCTCCGTGCATTTTTTGAATCTGGATTAGATTTGGATCCATTCCGGTCCATTGACAGACCTAGAACAAAGGTAAATTTTTTATCAACTTCAACTTAGAAATTTAAAAAGATATGATTGTAAGAGTTTTTTTTTTATTAATAAAAACCAATAAAAAATGTTTGCTTCATAGTTGAACATGTGTGAGATCTATAATAAACCATGTCAATTTTTTTTTTCCCTTGAAATCCCACCATGGGGATAATTTTTTAATCAAAATTTAATGGTACACTTGTTAAATGCAAATTTCTAACAGAAGTAATTTATTAATGTGATTTTTGAAATATTATGGACCGAAAAAAAAAAAAAAACCAAAAGAGCCAAAACTAATAAAAATTGAGAAATAAAGGAAAAAAAGCGAAGTCAAAACATTAAGAAAGAGGTAGTCTCGAACCTTAGTTCTCGCATGAGGGGTATCATCTAGTTACCACCTTACCAAGAGCAAGGTTTGTGCTTTACATGAAAACTATTTTAAATTTATATCTAAGTTTCAAGATTTTTTTTTTTTTTTTGGTTGCCCCAGACCGGGGGTTGCCCAAGCCCGGAAGCTTGCGGGGCTTACCTCTGGACTGGCCCTGACCAAAATCAGAAACTTTTGCTACCAAATTTTCATCCAACAAAATGTTTGTGCTCTTCACATCACGGTGTATGATACCTTGTTTGGTACCTGAGCACCTTTGCGGCACCAAGGCAAATGTTGAGCCTTTGCTCCTATGTTAGATGAGATGTAGTCTTACCGCTTTTTCCTCCACTTGTTTTGTAAAGTTGGTTGGCAAGGGTCCCACTAGCTATGTATTAGTAAACAATAATCATCTCATGCCCCTCGTTGCAGTAGCCGATGAGCGAAACGAGATGAGTACGCTGGAGCTTTGAAAGTAACTTCACCTCCATCCAAAACTCTTCAGCACCTTGCTTGGACTCGGCATTCAACCGCTTTATGGCGACAACGGTGGTTGTAGCATCGTCGTGGATGAAGCCTTGATATACCTTACCAGATCCCCCAATTCCAATAATTAGTGCATCGTCAAAGCTCATAGTCGCTTTTAGTACTAAAAGCGACGGCCAGATCCCTCCACTTGAATCCCGCCGCCATCGGTGAACGAGGCTTCCGCATCACCGCCGGGATTATGATACGAAACTCCTTGGAAGTGACTTTCGTGACTCGAGTCGACGCCACTAGAAATGTTAATGGCTAGCAGATCTTGTGCAAAATTCTCCATGTCGTTGATGCAAAATTCTGCAGGATGGGGCATGAGAGATATTTGATGATGAAACCGCGTTGATTATACTGACAGAGATTACTAGAACAGGGTGAGGATGTGGTCAACTTCAAGTGTGCCGCTCCATGTTGCTGAAGCTTCGTGGTCTTCCCCCTTGGGTTTGAGTCCCAATGGGTGGTGCTCGTGGGATTGGGCTGATGGAGTGCTTGGCCCCTTGTGGTTGACACGCAACTTTGGAAAATTATCGGCCCGGTTTGGTTTTTAAGAACTGGTTTCCTTAATTATTATTCTTATTTTTAAATATTATTTTAATTTTTCTCTCTATATCTCTCAAATCATTAGTATCTATTTTTTAATTATTATTCCTATTTTCCCTCTAATCATTATAAAAATTAAAACTCAAAATTCAAATCAAACACAACGTCACGCCTTCATGGGACTTGGTCAAAAGAACATTGGGTATTGTGGAGCATCGCTTTTATAAAAATATTGTCTGATCTTCGCACCTAGCAAAAATAATTGTAGTCGTCTGATAATTCCTGTCTCACAATCTTGGTTCTGGCTGGGGATTCTAATTTTTTAAGGAAATAAGTATTAAATGCATGCCTCTTTCGAAAATTACTAGTATTAATTTTCACTACTAACCCTGAAACCGCACCTATAACGTCATTTTAAATTATTTATGAATGATAAATTTTAAAAATTCACACACATTTTTACTTGACTTTTCCAATAAGACTTACATTTTGGGACATACCAAAATGAAATAGACAACCAACATTATGGAACGGAGTGATTACTTGAAATTCTCTAATGAGTACTATGTTAGGGTCGATGGTGAGCCTAGGGTAATTTAGTCAGAGACACGAAGGCGATGCATGTGGGCTAATTAGTGGATGGTAACAGAGCGGTCCAAGTTTACATGAAATGCAACTTGGATGATTATGTACCTACTCCGGGTAGTCAAATTGGCAGTGGCGGTGTTAAGTCTAAACCTATTGTTAAATCAGAGTTTAGTACTAAATCTAAACCCGAATGTAATGGTAAAAACATAAATTGTACGGAGTATTAGTTAAATCAGAGAGAGAGAAACGACGTCAACTTGTTTCTTCGCGCAGAGAGAGAGAGAGAGAGAGAGAGAGAGAGAGAAATGACGTTGTTTTAGAGTGAACTATGGATATCACTATTCGAAAGTGTCGTAAATAGCCAAATACCCACCACAAACAACCGGTCCGCGACTCCCCTGTAAATGTTAACCAGATAATGCAAAAAAATAGACGGATACACATATTTACATGGCAAGGAGTTCAGCCAGATTATTTTAGGAATTCAGCAGAAATCAGAAACAAGAATTTCTACTCCCTGGGTCTGATGAGCATGGGATTCCGTCTCGCCAATATGGAACCAAATCACAAATACGATGTTCACCAATTCTGAACTCGCTATCGAATAAGAAGACGTCATTGTAAGAACCAGGGACGTTGGCTACATGTAGCTCATCGCTCATCTCGATGGAATTTTCCCAAGCTGCTTGAAGTAGCAATGTAGATTGAAGCCTCCCCAACACGAGGTTCATAGAAGGTCTTTGCGTCGGGTCCGTAACCAAGCAACTTAGTGCTATATTGACATATAGCCTAAAACATTCGGGTGCTATTTTTCCGATTAGATGTGGACCAATGACATCGTCGGTTCCTCTTTTGAGGCATACGCAGAACCATGGAACCAACAGATCCTCGTCCAAATTATAAGGTTTCTTAGCACACAATACATCGACCAGCACTGCACCCAATGAGTACACGTCTGATTTTTCTGTGTTCATGGTTCCATGCCACTTTCGCGATGATTTTTTGGCTCCGATGCTAGTGGGATTCGGTTTGGAAAGTTCAAAGGCAGCCACTTTTGCCACCCATCTATCATCCAAATAAATGTTTGATGGTTTTATGCTGCGGTGGATGACTTCTTGTTCTACGTTCGTGTGGAGGTTCTCGAGTCCTCGGGCAACGTCAATGCAAATCTCAAGCCGCTTTTGCCAAGGAATCGGATTGTTATCAGTTCCCAAGAGATGAGTGCTCAATGTCCCATTCACCATGTACTCGTACACGAGAATCAACTCCTGCTTCTCATAACAAAATCCTATCAAAGACACTATGTTAGGGTGAGAAGTTAGAGATGGTACCTTTATCTCGGCATGTGGTACTTCTTTGGCAAACTGCGCTACCTCTATCGATTGGTACCGTTTCACAACCACAAGAGTTCCCCCCAGCATACATCCCTTGTACAATCTAAACGAAGCATCTAAACTGATCAAAAGACCCCGATCAAAACCATTTGTGGCAGCACGAATCTGTTTAAGCGAGAAACTGCAGTATCCCGAAGGAGAAATGTGGAACTCTGCCGTTCCTTGGGTAAGGTCATCTGAAAGTGGTTTCAGAGACGAATGCTTTGAGGATTCTCCACCGTCTCTCCACCAACGACCCATACCCTTAGGTACAAGATTTATATCTTGAAATGCCTTTGCAATTGTTCCTTGCGATCTTCCCTTATGCTCATGTGACACCAATGCAATCTCAAGGCTCTCCACTACTTCAGCCATCGTAGGCCTTTCCTTTGGTTGATCATGCAAACACTTGTTGGCAAGTTTGGCAAAGTACTTAAGATTACGTAGTGTTGTTTCTCTCTTCAGGGAGGAATCAATGATTTCGTCAAGATTTCCCTTTTTGATGTACGTTTTAGCCCAAAGAATTAAACTAACTTGCTCCTCCTTCAATCTTTTATCTACTGGTGGCCGACCACACAAGACTTCCAACAACACCACGCCGAAGGCATAAACATCAGATTTCTTGGTTAGTCAATTGGTGTAGAAATAATCTGGATCCAAGTATCCAAACGTTCCTTTGACATCTGTGCTAACATGGGTTGCTTGTAATGCTTTTAGATAAACCAAAATCAGAAACTTTTGCTACCAAATTCTCATTCAACAAAATGTTTGTGCTCTTCACATCACGGTGTATGATACCTTGTTCAGTACCATTATGAAGGTAGTCGAGCCCCCGTGCGGCATCAAGGCAAATGCTGAGCCTTTGCTCCCATGTTAGATGAGATGTAGTCTTACCGCTTTTTTCTCCACTTGTTTTGTAAAGATGATTGGCGAGGGTCCCGCTAGCTATGTATTCGTAAACAAGAATCATCTCATGGGCCTTGTTGCAATAGCCGATGAGCGAAACAAGATGAGTATGTCGGAGCTTTGAAAGCAACTTCACCTCCGTCCAAAACTCTTCAGCTCCTTGCTTAGACTCAGCATTCAACCGCTTTATGGCAGCAACGGTGGGTTTAGGACCATCGTAGATGAAGCCTTTATATACCTTGCCGAATCCCCCAGTTCCAATGATTAGTGCATCGTCAAAGCTCATAGTCGCTTTTAGTACTAAAAGCGACGGCCAGATCCCTCCACTTGAATCCCGCCGCCATCGGCGAACGAGGCTTCCGCATCACCAACGGGATTATGAGACGAAGCTCCTTGAAAGTGACTTTCGTGACTCGAGTCGACACCACTAGAAATGTTAATGGCTAGCAGAGGATCTTGTGCAAAATTCTCCATCTCGTTGATGCAAAATTCTGCAGGATGGGGGATGAGAGATATTTGATGATGAAACCGCGTTGATTATACTGACAGAGATTACTAGAACAGGGTGGGGATGTGGTCAACTTCAAGTGTGCCGCTCCATGTTGCTGAAGCTTCGTGGTCTTCCCCCCCTTGCGTTTGACTCCCAATGGGCGGTGGTCGTTGGGATTGGGCTGATGGAGTGGTTGGCCCCATGTGGTTGACACGCAACTTTTGGAAAATTATTGTTCATGCCTTCATTGGGTATAGTAGTGGAGCATCGCTTTTATAAAAGTATTGTCTGATCTTCGCACCCAGCAAAAATAATTGTCGGTTCTGGTTTGGGATTCCAATTTTTTAAGGAAATAAGTTTTAAATGCATGCCTCTTTCGAAAATGACTATTAATTTTCACTACTAACCCTGAAACCGCACCTATGAAGTCATTTTAAATTATTTATGAATGATAAATTGTAAAAATTCACACACTTTTATACTTGACTTTTCTAATAGGACTTTACATTTTGAGACATCTCAAAATAGAATAGAAGACCAACATTATGGAACGGAGCGAGTACTTGAAATTCTCTAATATTTTTTTTCTCATAATTACGAATTATCAAATATCACCTCAAGAAAAATGTTTTGATCACTTTTTTATGAATTAGAAAATAAAAACTTGAAGAACGGACATTAAAATTGTTCCATAAGATCACATAAGTTTTGAAAAGAAAACAAAAATACAACGTGTATACGGCTGAGACATTGAGAGATAATCTCGAAAAAATAAGAAATGTAGTTTAGTTTTTTAATTTTATTTTATTTTTATCTTCAACCAAAAATGACAAATGAAAATGAGAAAAGCTCCCTCCCTCAACCCTACTTTTGGATTATGCTATCCTTCATAGTAAAAAACAGCACATGCTTTCTCTTGGAATTTATTTTGGGTGAGGAGAGCAAAACAAGCAAAAATGGACAGTGGGAATATTTTCTCATAAACCAAAGTGTCGAATTACCAATCCTCATGATAGCATACAAGGTCCCTAAATTAGTCCAAGTTCTAATTATCACCCTTATTTTTGTTTCATTCATTATATATATATAGGTCTCCTTCTAGTCTAGGATCCGGGACTTTAGACCTCCATGATCCGATCATTTTTTTGACGATCCGAGCCATTCAATGTTTTCAAAAGGTGTTTTCATGGGTTCACACGAGAAATCTTCAAAAAAAAATTGGCAACACATTGGACGGATCGGAAACACTTTCTGAACACATTGGACGGATTGGAAACACTTTCTGAACACTTTCTGAAGATTTCTTGCGTGGATCTTAGAAAACACTTTCTGAACACATTGGATGGATTGAATTTTGCCAAAACAATTGGCAACACAAAAAAAAAACACCACAAATGCTTCAATCCAGGATCCCGGATTAGAAGCAAGTGGTATATATATACATATATATATAGATATATATTATCTAGGTACTTAATTTGTTTTTACTTATTTCGCAGGTATATTTTACTTGGATGCATAGTTTTCAATAGTGGTAGGGGGGATATAGAGCGGTATCGGGCGTATCAAATGATACATACCGGAATTTGGGTGTAACGATCGTGGATTTCTTAGAATCATTGCCAACACATGTAAAACTTAAAGATACACTTGTTCTCCCCCCAACTAGATAATGTGAGTGCATTTACGATGGATCAGAATTTGTACTTGAATCTCAGCACGAACTTGTTTGGCCGAGTATTTTCGATCCCAATGAGTATACACACACACACACACATATATATAATTTACTTCCTATCAAGGATCGGGGACAGGTGTTACGGTCGGTTTTCCATCCTGGGTAAATTTGACGATCCGAACCGTTAGATGTGTTTAGAAGGTGTTTTTTTTATAGCGTTTTTATGAAAAACTGCAAATCCACGCGGGGGCCCTAAAAAACACCTTCTAAACACATCTAACGGTTCAGATCGTCGAAATTTGGTCTGAAAAGTGGAGGTCCGGACGAGTTTGGGCAGAGGGAAGTGGAATATATATATATAGGAAGCCGATCTACTAAGGACTCCCTCAAAACAAAATTCCGTGCGGACCTCACCATTTTTCGATTTTCCGGATCAAATTTTGACGATCCATATATATAGCGTTTTTAACAAAAACTGATCCGATCAAACCCTTCCGAGTATTTTTTTTGAAGATTTTTCACGTGGACCCTTAAAAACGCATTTTAAAAACATTGAGCGGTTCAAATCGTCAAAATTTGATCCGGAATGGTGAGGTCCGCACGGAATTATCCTAAGGGAGTCCTTAGTAGATCATTATCCTATATATATATGCTCCACTTCTCCTCCAGACTCCGGACTTCTGGACCTCCGTGATCCGTGCTTTATTTTTGACGATCTGAACTGTCCAATGTGTTCCGGAAGGTGTTTTCAATGATTGACGCGAGAAATTTCCAAAGAAAAAATATCGGGAAGGACTTGATCCAAGCAGTTTTTTGCAAAACTGTAAATGTACAGTTTTTGCGAAAAATTGTTTGGATCAAGCCCTTCATAGGATTTTTTTTTTTGAAGATTTCTCGCGTAGACCCTTCAAAATACTTTCTGAACACATTGGACGGCTTGAATTTTCCAAAAACAATTTACAAAATCAAATAAATACATTTTTTCTTATTTCTGGGAGGTCCGAATAAGAAATATATATATATATATATATATATATATATATATATGTGTATGTATATACCTCACTTCTAATGCGGGATTCGGACTTCCGGACCTCCATGATCCGAGTATTTTTTTTTGACAATCCGAGCCGTCCAATGTACTCAAAAGGTGTTTTCAAGGGATAGCTATTGTGAAAAACCGCTTGGATCAAGCCCTTCCCAGTATTTGTTTTTGAAGATTTTCCGCAACAACCTTGGAAAACATCTTTTGAACACATTGGATGGATCGGATTTTTCCAAAACAATTCGCAACAAAAAAAACATCCGAAAGGCTTCAATCCGGGATCCCGGATTAGAAGCCTAGGGTATATATATTGGAAAATCCGATCTATCCAATGTGTTCAAAAGGTGTTTTCTAGGGTTCATGCAATAAATCTTCAAAAAAAAAAAAACCGAAAAAGGCTTGATCCAAGCAGTTTTTGCAATAAATATAAATATTTATATTTATTGCAAGAACTGCTTGGATCAAGCCTTTCCCAGTATTTTTTTTCAAGATTTCTAGCGTGGACCCTTGAAAACACCTTCTGAACACATTGGACGGATCGGATCGGATCGTCAAAACAATATTTGGATCATGAGGTCCGGAAATTAAAAGTCCGGATTAGAAGAAAACGCTATATATATATATATATAACCTCATGCTTCCCAACCAAATTTTGACGATCCGAACCGTTAGATGTGTTTAAAATGTGTTTTTATGGTCCACCACTAGGATTCATCCAAAAAAAATACCCGCAAGGGTTTCATCCGATCATTTTTTGTTAAAAACACTATATATAATGTTTTTAAGAGAAATTGATTGGATGAAGCCCTTAAAAGTATTTTTTCGGACGAATCCTTGCGATGGACCTTAAAAACACATTTTAAATACATCTAATGGTTCAGATCATCAAAATTCAGTTCGGAAAGTGAAAAAATTGCTTGGTCCTCATTTTAAATAAAATAAAGGATCCTTCATTAGAAGTTGATCCTATATATATACTCCCTTCGTCCCAAAACTTTTGACACTTTTTGGACAGTGTGTCATTTTCAAATGTCTATATCTTTCAATGTAAATGTCAAAAAATATGCAATATGGATCTTGTTTGATAGATTTTAATTAGTTCTATTAAACAAAGTTTTCAAAATCACATAAAACTTTATAAATAAAAAGATATAAGAAATTTAAAAATGGCACGCAATCCCAAAAAGGTCAAAAGTTTTGGGACGGAGGGAGTGTATATATATATATAAAGAAGTTTCCTGTGAGGGTTTCCTCACGAAAAATGAGGGAAAACAGTTGTGAGTCGTTGGATCCTATGCCCTTTACGCGATCCAATGACTCATAACTGTTTTTCCGCACTTTTTTTTAGTGAGGAATCCCTATCTAACGGCTCACAATTGTTTTTCTGCATTTTTTTATACACGCACATGAATTATCTAGTCAAGGATCCTGGATTGAAGGGAAAGTGTTAAGAGTTTAAAATGTGTTTTTGCATAATTCGAACTGTCAAATGTGTTCGAAACATGTTTTTAATGGCTCTTGCAAGAAAACATTAAAAAAAAAAAAGACAGCGGGAAGGGCTTGATTTGAGCACTTTGTTACAAAAACTGTACATATACAATTTTATGAAAAATTGCATAGATCAACCCCTTCCCAATATTCTTTTCAGATGATTTCACGCGAGTACCCTTAAAAACACGTTTTAAACACATTGGACGGTTCAGATCATGAAAATTTGATCTGAAACTATGAGTCCCGGACTTAAGGATCCGGGACTACAAGCACCATAGAGTTTAAGGGAGCCCTCATTGGATATTTGTTATATATCAGAGCATATCTAGTAAGGGCTCCCTTATATAGGCTACGGAGCGGGAGTTTTTGTTCGGAATCGAATTTCGACGATTCGAATCGTTAGTATTTAAGGTCCAATGCGAAGATTTCTCAAAAAAAAAAAAATTCCAAAAGGGCTTGATCTGAGCATTTCTTGATAACAACATACATATACATTTTTTTTTATCGAAAACTGCTTGGATGAAGCACTTCCGGACCTTCTTTTTTTTTTTTGACAAATCTTCGTGTTGGACCTTAAAAACACGTTTTAAACACATCTAGCAGTTTGGATCATCAAAATTTGATTCCGAACAAAAAAAATTTGCCCCGTAGAGTTTAAAGGAACACTTATTGGATATTTGTTATATAAAACATTAAAACTTGAAATTTTACACGTGCATCGAAGCACTCTTAGGCGCTCTCGAATGAAGCTTGAACTACAGTCTTTCAAATATTGGTGCTTTCGCACCCTCGCTCTCACATGCATGCGCTCGTGCTCCGTGTGACTTAGATCACGACACATGGGTAATTTGTCATGCTACAGGGATAATTTGCTTTTTCCAAAACGTGAGAGGAGCCTTTGTAATTTTAAAAAACCTCAGAGGTGGTTTTGGTAATTTACCAATTTTCATCATCCTCCATAGTCCATTGGATAAATTACACTGACCTCCCTTGAGGTTTCTAACTTGTACACTGACCACCCCTACTTTATCTGAAATAGCACTGACATCCCCTAAGTTTTATATTTTAGTATGAAAAGAACACTTCAACGGTATCGACGGCGCCGGAGACCCCCTTGTGGGTCCCCAACGGTCGATCCAAGCCGTCCGTTCATTCTAAAATTGAATTCCGAGTGGGTCTACGTGAGAATCACCTCAATCAGACAGTTCTAAGTGCTCGATCCAAAATTTTTGAACGAAATGGGGTGATATTGGATCGAGCACTTAGGACCGTTCGATTGAGGTGATTCTCGTGACCTACTAGGAATTCGATTCTAGAATGACTGGACAGCTTGGATTGACCGTTGGGATCCACAAGGGGGTCTCGGTGCCATCGGTACTGTTGAAGGGTGCTTTTGATACTAAAATATAAAAATCAGGGGAGGTCAGTGCTATTTCAGATAAAATAGAGGTGGTAAGTGTAAGGACCCATATTTTTACATAATTTTTCCGGAATAATGTTGGGTAAATGTGAGAAATTAAATTTTGACTAAGATGGGTCAATGTGATGGTGGTAGAACGCACTTGGGTGTGTTTAAAGTGTTAAGGGGTGAGAGTATATAAAGACTTTTTGTGCTTTCATCTTACACAAAAAATTAGTCCCTCCTCTCTTCTCCAGCCATACTCCTCTCTCTCTCTCTCTCATTTCCTCCATTTTTGCTTGCTCAAAGCTCAAAAATCCACCAAAACCTCAAGTCTCCTTCATAAACCCCACCTAAAATCACCTCTTCTACGCATTTTGAAGCTTGGATTGCACTCATTTCGCACCAAGAAACCCCATTTCGGGTTGGAGCACATTGGAAGCTAAGGTTTTCATTTGCCCACTTGTTTCAAACTCAAATCTTGAGGTAGGAAGACAAATTCTACTCCCTCTAGTTGTATCTATGTGATGTATGACATATATTTTGTTTTTATTGCTCAAATTCATCATTTGCTCTCAAATAAATTTGTTTGAGCTTGATTTTGTGATCTATGATTTGAGTACTTGTTCGATGCAATTGATTGTTGATTTACCTTACCTTGATGTCTATTAGTTGCTCCAGATATCCACTTTTGGCCTAAAACTTCATATATGCTATTGGGTCGAAGTTTCATGTTTTGAGAGAAACCCGTAGAAATTCTGGTTTCCCCAAACCGGTTGTGCGAAAACTTCCAATCGGTTGGGCAGTTCTAAAATGTTCACATGAATATGTCTTTACCCAACCAGTTGGGCAAAAACCACCAACCGATTGGACACTTCTGAAATTTTCACACAAATCTGTCTCTACCCAACCAGTTGGGCAAAAACCATCAACCAGTTGGGCTTTTCTAAAAACTTGTGTTCTTCTGTTTTAGTCCAACCAGTTGGGTGAAAACCTCAAACCAGTTGGGAAACACTAAAATATCATATTTTCATCTTTGATTCTTCCCTTGAATATTGGACACATAGTACATCCCTCCAACCTTATTTTGGTATCGTTGGATAATGTAAAAAATTGGTTTGATTTTTCGATGCAAATGATAATTTTGGGACAAAATGTAAAGTTTTGAAATGAGTTTTAAATCAAAAATATTTTATGGATAAATGTGAACTCTACGGATCACCCGTTTGGTGTCCCTGGCCATGAGTACACGGAGCCCATGAAATCCCGCAGGGGTGCATGGAGCCCATGAAATTCAGCAGAGGGATACTTCCCTATTAAATTGATGAATATTTTTTTTTTTATAAAAAGTTGAAAATGACATATTTGAGTTAAATTTGGAATATTTGGCGAAAAATTGGATTTTTATGTACGGGTATGAAGATTTGGCAATTACGTAGACTTTGGTTGTATACTTAAACTTAGTTTGTGATACTTGGACACATTCTAGACTCATGAACACATTTCGGGTACTTAGTGGTTGAGTTAAAGCCTTTTGTTCATCCTAGCCTTATGCATTGGTTGTGTCCACCATCATACCCACTCATCATGCATGTATCATGTTTATACACCTAGCATTGGTAGAATAGTTTTCCTACTGGGCTAGTGAGTTCAACCTATCAATTTTCAGGTACTCGACATGGAGCATGAGATGGATGCATGAAATATGGATGTATAGCATTGGAGTTCATTGAGTATGAAGTTATCTTCCCATCTTTGTTCTATATTTTTGAAAGATGATTTTGTAACTTCTAATTATTAATCTTTTGACTATTTGGTTATTGTAATAACTCTTCACACTTGAAACTTATGCATTTTGGGTTATGAGTACTCGTAGTTAGAACCCAATTATTATTTATGGTGAGAATGTATCTATTTTGACGTTGAATATTCAAAGGGTAAACGTAAGATTTTGACTTATTCTACGTGGATAATACTTACTCCCTCTGTCCCAATTTCTTGGTCCTTCTTTCCATTTTGGGATGTCCCAAAATATTTGTCCCATTTCTAAAAACATCCATAAAAATTAGGTCACTTTTCAATTTTACCCTTAAAAAGTACTTTTTCCATCTTAATTGGCTAGTCTATTATATTTTATTTTATAATGGTTTTTATGATTTTGAAAATTTTCTATAATAAAACTAATTGATATCTATCAAATAAGATCCATATTGAATATGTTTTGACTTTCATATAATAAATTAGCCTCACAAATTTGGTCACAGTAATATTGATTGGATTTAGGGGCAAAATAGAAAAGTCAATATAAAATTTTCACACCTCTTAAAAATCCACTTCCCCAAAAGAGGCCAAGAAATTGGGACGGAGGGAGTATTTTTGGTTTATTAAACTTGAGGGCGTGACAGTAAGTGTACAAGTTAGAAACTTCAGGGGAGGTCAGTGTAATTTACCCTAGTCCATTCCATACTGCAGCAGAATCCGCAACGACCCCAACGTTGCACCAATATCGATGTACGTAGAGAGCTCAAAAACCAGAAGGGATACTGGACTCGTACGTAGTAGTAATAAAGAGCTCAGAAGGATACTGCAAAAACAAACCTGCAAAAGTACCCGTTATCTCGTACTGCTCAACTTTTTCTTTCTTGCTTCCAGGCGCTGTTGACTGTTGTTTCCATCTCCTCCGTTCGAAAAGTCCCATCCAGTTAACAATGCTCTCTCTCTCTCTCTCTCTCTCTCTCTCTCTCTCTCTCTCTCTACATATGGTATACAGATATATCGACGACGCATATAGTTTTAGATGCATACCCTGTTTGGCTTCTTCTTTTTTCAGCCAGTGGGTTTGATAAAATAAGTGATTCTTGAACACATTCTCGTATCTTTCATCTCAGAGTTGTTTATTTTATTTTCTTTTGGCCGTAATGCGGGGAAAGATAGTGCAGAGAAGAAAGAAAAGCATCAAACAACGCGTTCATCGCAGAGTTGAAAAGGGTTCGTCTCATTCACAATCTTGAATCTTGGTGTTCATACCCCTGTTTTATTTTATTTTTTCCATGGATTTTGTTCCTGGACTAGTCAAATGTCAATTTCTTGTAGATCGAAAATATGCTTTAGTAGATGATAACGATTTGTAGATGTATACACATATCATACATCTGCTTTCTTTTTCCCCTGTTTTTTTTTTCTTTCTATTATTTTCCCATGATTCATGTCCTACAATGTGATTAGGAATTTCGGGTTTCGTTTATGAAATTCTTAGTTGAACCTGTAGCATGCAGGGTTTTTGATGGGTTTTATTTGAGAAACCTAATTACAAAGCGTGAAAAGGGTTTTTGCTTCGTTTATTTTGCATGTCTTTTGAGGCTGTGTTTGAATATTGGATCTTTTCACGGGAAGTAAAAGGGTTTCAGAAGGCCTTTTTCCCCCCTTTTTCCCGTTGTTGAAAGTTGCTAAAAAATTAATGACCCAAACAAAAACAATGAGTCAAATGACATTTATGCTGATAAGTTTTGTTCGTCTACGTTATAAACTGGGGGTCCTAAACAAGTAGATGACTTTACCAATCCTTTTATTATATGTGCTTTTGATGTTTAGCTGTTCTGGTTTGGCAGAGTTAAGGTAAAAGTAAGTTTTGAATGCATTTAGGTTTCGATCATGGATTTGTGGTGGGAAGACAAACAGGAAAGGGAAAATGAAGAACTAAGTTGAAGCTGGATTCTTTATTCTGTGCTGCAAGTCTTGCAAATAAGTTAAAGACAGCTTAAATTTGTCCATCTGTAATCCTTATAGAAAGTCAGTAACATTTGGTTGCTTGCTTGACCTTGCGTGTGTAAAATGATTATACGTCGGCATTTTGGCATATTGGATAACTTCTAATTGAGATTTTGCTTTTTATTGCTCCCAATTAAGTAGCCATTAATAGGTGTCTGGGAAGAAGTAGATTGAGGTCAAACCCAAGACATTAAACATATGAAATGGCTGTGGTCATTGGGCTAAGTCTTGACTACTTGAAGTACTAGTGTTAATCCCTTGGTTTGAGATTCTGCCGTGGAGCAAAATAGTACCAAGGTTGAGGTTTTGTACCATTATGAATCCAGTGGTTGAAAAACAAATGGTAATATCTTTAAATCAAATCATGATATGGTTTGTCACACCTTATGCATTTGCGTAAATTAATGTGTTCTGCAATGCATTATTATCGTTCAGTCTTATCATTGCATAGGCGCCTAGATTTCATTAAGTGCGTATTGTAACACCGTCAAATGATCAGGATGATTCTAGGAAAGTTGACCCTCCACTAAAATTCACATAACTTTTTCCTGGAATTGTAAGTGTTGGATTAAAGGATTCACTCATGCTTTAACCATGTAAAAGTACAGAGCAAGTAGTTTATTTGTTGTTCAAATCATATAGGTTTTCTACTGAAACTGAACTTACTGCTCCATGTCGACTCTAAATTGCAAAAACGAAATTAGTTGATTTAGGCTCTTGTAGTCATTTGTAAAGTAGAAACTGGAAACACAATTGGACTAATGGTACTTGTATCCTGGAACATAGATATAATACTTTCTCATCTTTTTGGCTCAGTTTAATCTCACTTTTTGCTTTTCTTCTATTTTCAATATAGGGGTGGATTGAATTACATATCGATTGTTTTCTTATTGGCAGTGTTTTGTTTTTGGGTGTGTTGAAGCTTTCCTTAGCTGTGTTTTTTTGCCGGGTTGATGGGTGGTTTTTTGTTCAAGGTTGAAGTTAAGGTTGGTATGCTTATGCATCTGTTAATCTTTGGGTTTATTTTCGGGTTTGAGGCTGTGTTTTTTGGTTTTTTTAGGCTTTTTGGAGTGTTTTCTTGGGCATATCTTATCTGTTTGGTGGTTGGGGTTTTGTTCTTGCTGATTCATAAGGTCTGATGCTATTTCAAGGGATTGGTTGGGGGCTGTGTTTTATCTTTCGGTGCTTCAGCAGGTGTTTTCTGAGTTGGGTAGCAAATCTATTGAAGGCTTAGGTGGGTTTTTTTTTGTTGTATTTGGGCGGTGTCTTGCCATCCAAAGGTTCCTTTGTTATTTCCCTCTTGGGTACTAGGTGGCATTTTTGTGATGCCTTTGTGCTTAGGTCCTTTTAATCTTTGTAATATGTTTCCAAAGATTAATATTTTTTTTCGCCATTCAAAAAAAAAAAAAGAATTACATATCGATTGAGGAAAATCAGATGGGGGTATGTTTACTTGTTTTATTACTCTACGGTTTTTAACAGTGTTTTTTTAGCTTTACTTCTCTTAATTTCTTTACATTTCTCCCCATATGTATATCAAATAATAAGCTAATTGAAGGCTAATTAGTTCACAATGTTTTGTAATAGGCCCATCAAGCGTGTTTAGACTATGAGGTTGAACCTCAAGCCCTATGGAATAACCAAGATATGATGGAGAGACATGGTAACCTTGCGCGTTGGACTTCCCCCCGTTGTCGTCATTGAGTATCATTGAAACAGGTTTAATTCCTTTCTAGAAGCGTCCATGTCAAACACACATCTCAACTTCTTAAGATCTTTCGGCGAGGATGAATAACACAACTCTAGAATCTACGAGAACTATTCTCAACTGCTGGAGGACTATGTCATTGCGCTGAAGCAAACCGGAGATTTCAATTGGATATCAATGCCGATATATTCATCCCAGTGTACGGAAGTTACTGAAGTTAGCTTTTTTACTTCTGTTAAATTAAATGGTTTTTGTTCTACTATATAATGCTCTATTCATATCTTTCTTGATTATACATGGATGTGTCAATTCTCAAGTACTTAAAAATGTCTTCATGACAAGGGCACCTCTCTAGATGGATTTGCCATCGAGAATATCGTCATGGTTCATGACGATACTCCAAAATTTTATTGGTGTCGAGCTAAAGAGGTTGGACCCCGGCAAGGTACACCGAGATTATAGATCAGTTCTACAACTCATCCAAAAGATTTATGATCAACTTGACATCCCGGAAGAGCTAAGCCAATTAATGAATGATTTGAAGAGCTGGCGGTTAGTTGTCTATTTTTTAACTTAAACGACTCTAGGTCCTATTAGTTGAATATGCTTACAATGTGGTGCCTATGGATTTCTCACATGTAGATTCTCAAATTGAGGAAACATCCACCGACACAACAATCCTCTTTAACTATGAATCTAGAGGCATTACCATTAGGGACATAGATGTTTTGTTCTCTTTAGCTATAATTGAGAAAGAAATATTAATCCACTGTGATGATAATTGTACGTACTTCTAGTATTGGATTCCTAAATTAGCCTGTAAAGGGTGTAGTTGGTAATTTTTCATGCTATAGTTGTTGGGGAATTAATATCTAGTTGTTAGGTTGTGCTTAAAATTATAGTTAGTTACATGCGTTTGCTGAAATTGATGTTTTTATTCGAACTAGGTTGCATAACAGCGATCGTCAAAATCTTATTTGCGATCATGCGAGCCTTTGGGAACCAAAGGAGCGGATTGAACTTTTCAAATTGCTCTCGACGATGTATATTCTTTTGTCTTCTCGAGTTAAAAAATGTTCTTCCAACCAGTGGGTTGCATGAACCTGCCTTGGTTTGGAGGCCTATCCCATTGGAATGTTAGAATCGCAGTGAACATGTTGCGTTTTGTATACAAAGACCCCACGTATATTCACACGTATGATAATCGGTGCCAACCACTTGTATGGTTTATGAACAATGCGGCGATGCACATCTCAGGCGACGATGAACGAAGCAAGTTATCTTTCTTTCGATGGCTAAATTTCTTTTTAGAAGATTTAGTCATTTTTTCCTTTTATTAACTAAATTGCTCTTTTGCCCCAATCATTTTCTATTTCCTTCCCAATTGGGTTGATAGATAATAAACTTTATGCTGATCTGATTTCGTTGAACATAAAGGGATACTTCTTTCAGAAGCAAGACGTAGACAACATGTTGACGACAACTTTTCCATCGGTCGTGCTTGAATTACAATGTTGTCTTCTCTGAGAAAATCTAAGTCGCTTCTGAAAAGTGTAACTCACAAATCCTAATTCCAGTCGTTCCAATGTTGTCTTCTCCTTGTATTTGCAAATTCCTTGCAACTCACAAATCGTTCCAATGTTGTCTTCTCCACTTTCCAGAAGCAACTTAGATTTGCTCGGAGAAGACAACGTTACAATTCAAGCACGACTAATGGAAAGGTTGTTGTCTACGTCTTGCTTCTAAAAGAAGTATCCCTTTATGTTCAACGAAATCAGATTAGCATAAAACTTATTATCTATCAACCCAAATAGGAAGGAAATAGAAAATGATTCGGGCAAAAGAGCAATTCAGTTCATAAAGGGAAAAATGAATAAATATTCCAAAAAGAAATTTAGCCATGAAAAAAAGATAACTTACTTCATTCATCATCGTCGAGATGTGCACCGCAACATTGCCCATAAACCGTACAAGTGGTTGACGCCGATTATCATACATGTGGTCTTTGTATGCAAAACGTAACGGCGTGTTCACTGGGATTCTAACATTCCAATGGGATAGGCCCCCAAACCAAGGCAGGTTCATGCAACCCATTGCTAGAAAAGCATTCTTTTAACTCGAGGAGACAAAAAAAACTACATCATGGTGAGCATTTTGAGAAGTTCAATCCTCTCCTTCGATTCCCAAAGGCTCACATGCTCGCAAATAAGATTTTGACGACCAGTGTTATGTAACCCAATTAGAATAAAAACATCAATTTCGGCAAAGGCAAGTAACTAACTATAATTTTGAGCACGATCTAACAATTGGATATTAATTCCCCAGAAACCATAGCGTGAAAAATTACCAACTACACCTTTCACGGACTACTTTAAGAATCCAACACTAGAAGTACTCATCATTATCATCAAAGTGGATTATTATTTCTTTCCCAATTATAGCTAAAAAGAACAAAACTCTCTATCCCCAATGGTAATACCTATATATTCATAGTTAAAAGAAGATT
Organism: Vaccinium macrocarpon; assembly: GCA_022606695.1. NCBI lineage: Eukaryota > Viridiplantae > Streptophyta > Magnoliopsida > Ericales > Ericaceae > Vaccinium > Vaccinium macrocarpon. The sequence goes on along the minus strand of CM040176.1, from coordinate 9,976,874 downwards.
GTTGTGTTGGTGGATGTTTCCCCAATTTGAGTATCTACTTGCGAGAAATCAATAGGCACCACGATTGTGAGTATATTCAACAAATAGGACCTAGAGTCGTTTAAGTTCAGAAATAGATAACTTACTGCCATCTCGTCAAATCATTCATTAATTGGCTTAGCTCTTCCGGGATGTCAAGTTGATCATAAATCATTTGGATGAGTTATAGAACTAATCTATAATCCCAGTGCTCCTTGTCGGGGCCCAACCTCTTCAGCTCGACGCCAAAAAAATTTCAGAGTATTGTCATCAACCATGGCGATATTCTCAATGACAAATCCATCTAGAGAGGTGCCCTTTTCATGAAGACTTCTTAAGTCCTTGAGAATTGACCTATTCATGTATTACCAAGGAAGATATGAATCGAGCATTATATACTAAAACAAACACCATTTAATTTAACAAAAGTAAAAAAGATAACTTCCGTATGCCGGGATGAACATACCGATATATGGAACATATATCCAATTGAAATCTCTAGTTTGCTTCAGCGCATCGACATAGTCCTCCAACGGTTGGGAATAGTTTTTGTAGATTATATAGTTGTGTTGTGTTCATCCCCGCCAAAAGATCTTAAGAAGTTGGGACGAGTGTTTGATAGGGACGTTTCTAGAACGGGATTAAAACCTGTTTGGGAGATGCTCTAGCTGTCACATTTCTGACGGGTTTTTTTTAGCCTGCTAACCCAATCACTTCAACATATGGAGTGATTGTTGATTCAAAAATTTGGAATCAGTAGTCTCATTCATCAACATCCGAAGAGGTAATTCTTGCTATTCATTTGCTTTTTACTTTGAGTTCTATTTTCTTGACAGACATTATGGAAACCCGCAATCTGTTAAAAAGTCCATTTGGTTATGTGTATTGCTTCTGGGAATATGTCAAAAAAATTTGCATCTCTTTGTAATCTTGTACTTCTTTGATCGTAGTAGATCACATTAGCAATATATGATTGATGCACCTGAAATATTTTAGTGCACAATGGAAAATAGAAAACCATCTCTGTGTGGAAATTATGGAGCCGGTGATGGTGGTGAGACAACTATTGGCAATGAAAAAGAAGAAGGGAAGAGAAGAGAAGGGAAGGAGCAAGGTGGGAAAAGATGGGGTTCTGGTGGTTGGATTCTGTGCAATCGCACCTGTGTCTGGAGTAAAGAGTCATCCATACAATAGTTTCTGTTTTGATGGAATTTTGTCTTCCACCTGCAGTTTGATGGTGCAGACCCAAAATTGAAATTATCCGATTTGTGGAGATTACTAATAAATGAAACTGTGACTTCCAATCTTGCCTCATTTCCTGTTGTGTAAACATATCGTTCCAGAAAATCTCACAACGAACTGTTTCTATGATGGAGTAATTCTTATTTCTCATAACGACTTTATTCCAAACACCAATCCTAGCTTTTGAAGATGACGGCGAATTTTCAGTTTACAGAGTGAATGTGGAAAATGAAAAGAATTTCATGCTTTTTGATCATGATATGACCAAGAATTTGTTTGAAAGAAGGCTTTGGAGACCATGTTCAATTTATATGCATCGATATTTTCTCATTGAATTTTGTATTCTAGTTTCTAACGATTGACACTGTTATCTTTATTCTTTATTAATGATTTGAGTTCTTTTGTTTGTAGCAGAGCTTGGATATTAAATCTCTTGAAGATGAAGAAGAGTCTGTGACTAATGACTATTAAATGTGTTGCATTTGCTCCTTACTTGGGAATGAATTACTTCGATCTCTTCATGTTGAAGTCTGCGCGTGAAGGATTGGTACTTTGATCTTTTCCATTTTTCCATTTGTTCTATTACAATTTCAGTTTTCATATACTTGTTTAAAATAACTTTCTCAACTTCTTACTTTTAGTACTCGTTCATGGCAGAGTACTATGCTCCGTGTTGCTTCTTCTTGGGCCAGGGGCTGACTTCTGAGGAGTTCCATGCCAGGATATTTGTTGTAAGTTTTACATTATTTGATTTGGTCAACTCTATAAATATTTGGCCCATCAAAAGATAATCTTTGTGGGTCAGGTTGGATTTCTGCTTGGTTTAGTTTATTTATTTTAAAGAATGACCATGTTGTAATGTTTCGATAAAGGTTGAGACCTGGCCCTAGGAGGAAACTATTACAAAGACCAATAACACAATTATAATTTCTGGAAGGTTGATTTGCTATAGATTTTACACTGCTAGAGTTCCCGTTAAAATTATTTATTTTGCGATTGATATTTTTTGCAGATCTTTTTATATTGTTACAGAAATTTTTGCATAAAATTCAGATATATTTATTTCAGAATTTGCACTTGAACACGCATTTTATGAAATTTTGAACCATTTTTACACAAACATTGGGAACGTGTCTTCCTTTTGGTATGCCGACGCCTAGTTCTTTTCTCATCATGGTTTCGAAAGTCCTTTTTTGTCATTCAAGGCATCTGTTGGGAAATTTTTTCCCAGGAAAAGGAAAATTTAGGCCAGCAAATGTACTAGATTTGTTTTCTTTTCCAGTTTTGATACGTGTTTCATAAACATTATTTCCTTGAACAATGTTTCCTTGAAGAGATTTAACATGTTCCATGTGTATCCTATTTGGTTTAGATATTGGGAAGTTTTTCTGTTCAGTTATGCACTTAGCTGGAAAGATGATCTGTCATGCCTAGAGTTGTGAGTGCTGGAAATGTGTTCTTAAATTTTATTTGATCACACCAATTAACTTAGTTTCAAACTTCGTTACTAGAGAGTAGAACCCTTCTTTTAAAGTCAATAAAACTGCTTTCCACAACTGGTGCAGTCTCCATCTTTTGGGATTATCGGGTCTTACTAATTTCTTACTACGGTTTCAATTATTTGTCTATGGCTTAGCATGTGTGAACTCCCAAATCAACATCCAGCTTAGGCAATAATTCTAGGATAAATCTTCCAATCCAAGCACAGCAACTTATTTGCATCTTTTTTTCACATTTCTCCAAGTATCTTAGCAATAACCCCCTGCAAATCATGGGCCTTATGCCTGAAAATCCAGGAATTTCTTTCCCCCCATATGTGGTATATAAAGAAACTGCAAAGGAAAACACAAATACAATATCTTGGAACTTCTTTCCTCCCCTATTCATCTTGATCCAGCCAATCACATTCCTTACAACAGAAGATCCCTCACTTGACAAGAAAATGGGTAGGCAAAGAAGAGATGGGCATGAGACTCTTCACCAGAGCTGTACAGCACACGTACTATCTGCTACAATTTCCCGCTTAAGCAATCTTACTTCTTTTGATACTCTTTTTTGGATAGTCATCCACTTGGTCATATCCAACCTTGGAATATGGTGAGGAAACCACACAACAGATTACCTAAAAACTTCAGGAGCTTTACTCCTCATGGCATCCCAAGCTGAATAGTTACTCAAACATATATAAAAAAAAAGGGTAGGGTAGGGAGTGTGGAGCTTACGTATGTTATGGTGCTAAAACTTATCCTTCCCCACTTATATTTTGTTATTGCACTTGCTTTTGCACTTGTTTCTTTAAATATCTTACAAGTATTTTTTTTCTTGAACTTCAACTCTTTTTTTCTTGAACAAATCAACTTCTCTTTAATTTTTTTTTTTAATTATGCTCATTTGGTAACTTTAATATTTCCAGTTGAAATCTATCATGAACATGCTGCTTGGTTACTTGTGGATTTTTTGGTATTTGATTTAAATAGGGCCGTGAGTGTGCATTTTGATGTTTTTCGGAGGTTGATGTAGGGACTAGGGCATGACATTTGAAGTTGTTAAGGTGGTGATGGCTTATCGAGTGGTGAGTGGTGGTGCACAACTCAAATCTAGCCAAATTTTTTGCTCTACTTTTTCATGTTCATGAAATCTAGGATTTCTGAAAACATAAAAAGAAAAATAAGTTTGATTATCCATTAGATGAAGCTAGAAAATTGGTTTTATACAGCTACAAATAGAGCAGCAAAAGTAAAATAGAACATAGAAATATAAGGGGCTGGCTTTTTGATGATTTTGCTTGATAAAGATAAAATAAAAGAACTGTCTAAATCATCACAACAAGGTAAGGAAGAGGAAAACAAAAAATATTCTTACAAAACTTTTTCTCAAGATATCCTCCAAACTCTAGGTCGCTAGTAGTTTTCCGAACCATCGCATGTCTCAAACTAGGCCTATATTTAATGATCGCAAGCTAGACCTAGTTTATACTCTAATAGCTCGTGCTTTGCACAGGCACCTCCCCTACCAAATATGGTGGATTGTTTGCGAATATGCACATCTCAAGTGGATTAATGGTTTGTCGGTGAGGTGTTGCATGTTTTGGGCCATCGTTCATGTTTTCTAAATTTGTAGTTAATAGTTTGCATAAATGTAAAAAGTTTAAACTTTTGTTGACCTTTATGTATGTAGTACTTGCGCATGGGTACTCTTCACACACTAAAGTGGAATAGGAACTATGTCAATTTTCAGCTCTCTAGGATCCATTTTCTTAAGTAAGGTGAAAAGTAAAAAGCCCGATGCTGCTCTCTTACCGGGCTCTCTTCCAGTTCTCTTCAAAAAGTTTAAGTTCTGTCCATGCTTCACCACATCGTTTCTTCTCTGCAGTCTGTACGTGGTACCCTAGGCATATTGATAGCTCCATATTGATAGCTCTCCACAATTCCGAAAGAAATGAAATTGGTTTCTCCTTCAAATGCTATTACCACATACTTGAAAATTAACCCTTCGAAATAGTTTGTGCACCACCAATCTCAACAAATGGTGATTTTATCTGTATATTTGCATTTTCGGTTTGAATATATGGTACAGAGAATGCACAGAGAGTGCATGTATTTAGAGATAGGGAGGGGTCAATACAACCACTTTGTGAGTTCCTGGTCAATGAACAACTCAATAAGTTCTAAAGCCATAGATTTCTCTAGTTTTCAGTATTGTTTTATAGAAGTAATTGAGCAGAACTACTGAATTAGCCTTTAAGTAATTGCTGATTCATGACGGTACATCTTAACTTTATGTGGTAGCCATATCGGCAAGGGATTTGCTTACTGTAGCAGATTTCAAAACTTCATTGGCTGCAATTACTGTCGAAATGGCATTATACATGTAACCCAGGTAGTTGTATGTTGCAAAAGCATTGACGGGGAAATGATCTGATTTTTGTGTTTTGCTCGAACTACCCAATCTTATGAGGTTTGTATATGTAGTGCATCAGTCGACGGTGTATCCAACATGAAGCCTTTACCTTTTTTTATGTGAGCCAAGTTTACAACTAGAATTTATGACTTCATAGTGCTATATTACCCCTCCGCCAAATAACATTAGAAATGTAAAACTTTTAATCCTGTTCTACACCTCTATGCAGGGTCATCTCTCAATGCCCTGGCTGCAAAAGTTCTGTTAGTCAAGGATTGCACCTTGCACCTGAAAGCTTATATGTACGAATCAATCAATGCAGATTTAATATCCAGGCTTTCTTGAAGCTAGCATGTTTTGGTTGGAGACTCCGTGGTTTTGCTTGGAGCTAGCATGTTTCGGTTGGAGGTGGAAGCAAGAGCTTGGTTTGCTTGAGGTAGGGAACAATTTTCTACCTCCTCTAAGTGTATATTGATTAAATGAGTGCATTGTTCTTCTCCTTGTTCCTAAATCCCTTGTTGAATTTGATTATTTCCATAGAATTGAATTTAACTCTTGAATAAGTTTGGGTTTGCCTAATTGGTTGATAACTCTATGAATTGAGTGTGAAAATGTCTACCTCCTTTGTTTTGATGTGCTTTGGAACCCCAAATTTGGACTTGGAATGAAGCCCCATCCATTTGAACAAGATTGTTGATTTTTCCTCTCGAAGCCCAGGCGGATCGATCCACTCTTAACAGTGGATCGATCCAAAATCCTCTGTTCCACTTTTGGTGCGTAGTGGATCGATCCACTCTCAACAGTGGATCGATCCGGAATGGCTTGTTCTTGAATTTCACTAGAGTTTGAGTGGATCGATCCAGAATGGTCTGTCCGCGGATTTCACTTGAGTGGATCGATCCACTCCTTCCAGTTTCCCTTGTCTAGACAGATTTTTTTTCAACTTCGCGGGCACGCCCCGGCTTCGTCCGAACTCCGATTGAGGTGATTCTTGAACCGTTGGAAAGCTCTACGAGTCTACTTTCAAACCCAATTGGTTTCATATTCATATCCTTTGTATTTTGAGAGAAATCCCATTTTTACTATCGGCGTGTCGTATTTTCCCGAGGTTTATAACTCCGTTTTCGTGTTCCATCGTTCCGGGCCCTCATTGGCCATTTCAAAACTTCTTGAATTGACCTCTAAGCTTCGGTAACCTATCATGGTGCATTTTATCATTTGTCTTGGTTGTCTTGGTTTCTCACACACATTGGACACGTGTTAATTTGACCATCACTGACACACTTTGAGTTTTTTGAACAAAGATGATTGTGTGAATGCTTTGGACACTTGTGAAAGGTTAATGTGACACGTGAATTGGTTTTGAGCACTAAGTTGAACTTATGAGTTGATAAATGGTAATATAAATGTGAAATATGTGACACGGGGCCCGAAAGGGTATGCCCGGAGTGACACGGGGCCTTTATGGTATGCTCGGAGTGACACGGGGCCTATATGGCATGCCCGGAAAATGATCAAATGGTTGGAATTCAATGAGATGGATATGAATATTGTGCAAAATACATGAAGCATGTTGAATAAGTGTCAAACACGAATGACGGGAGTAAATGAAATCTAATTGATGATGTGCTTTCTTTGAGTGACACGGGGCCTTTGTGGCATGCCCGGAGAACAAGTGAATGATTAAAAGGAATAAGGTGTATTTGATAAATGTAAAGGATGTTTGGGTTATTTTAGACGTTTTGGGTATTTGTGAAGTATTGGGAAGTATAATGCTTGTGTGAATAACTGTGTTTTGATGGGAATGAACCTATGACACGTAATGTGATGATTATGAGAAAACTCATGGATATTCTGGTTTCATTAGATCTTTGAGGCATCTCCTAGACACTTTGTCATCGAGTTGATTTATCATGGTCCATCTAGGTTTACTCATTCATGTGTATTATACTTTCATGTGCATCTTTCACTCCATATACCCTTAGTGTTGGTAGAAATGTTTCCTACGAGCTAGTGAGCTCACCCTATATTTCCCAGGTACACAGCATGGAGCATGATCTCGGAAGCGTGGAGTGTGATGCATGCCATGAAGATTTTATGAGCATGAAGTTATTTTCTCATCTTCATGCTAAGTACATTTTTTGAAAGATAATCTTGTAACTTTAATTTCTCTAAACTTTTGAGTATTTCAACTTATGTAATAACTTTAAAACTTTTGTTATTTTGTATGGGTACGGGTACCCTTGACCAGAAGCTTATTGTATTTGATTTTGGTTTTGCTATGGGAAATTGTTGACTTAAATCGATCCTATGTGGATTTTATTTGTATTTTGGCTTATTAAAATTGAGGGCGTGACATTAGAACCGAACATGTATAACCAATACTTACCTAACAATTGTTCACTTTGTAAGACATCATGTCCCTCCATTTACCTAACTTTTCCTAGAGTTGACATTAACATTCTCCCACCCCTCACTCTAGTTTAGACAAGTTTGGTGCAATGTTCATATATATACTATTAAAAAAAGGAGATGTTGATTTTATTTTTATTATTATTATTATTATTTTATTTTATTTATTTTATTTTATTTATTTTATTTTATTTTTTTTTTTTGGGGGGTGGTTGTTCATTTAAATACGTAAAAAAAAACACACTTTTCATCCGAATTATATATATAGACTACAAGTCATAATGTAGTTAATGAAATATATTGAGGGTCCAATGTGTTGGGAATATATTGATTAGGGTAATAAACGTAGTTTAGGTAAATCTAGAGTTTAAAATTTAATTAGAAAATATAAACATAATTATCCATGTAAAAGAAATTAAATATATAATTCAATTTTTTATTTTTAAAGTTCGGATTACTACAAGAACATTTCCCCGTAGAGATTGGGGCCGGACAAGACAAAGCTAGACGACCCTGTCCTGCCCCGTTCCCATTCCTCATGCTTCTAATACTCTAACTTTCAAGGTGCCAGATATGATACTAAGAAGGTTTTTAATCCCATTCCGTACCGGTCAATACATATTAGATTGGCATAAAAATGGTTCTGAACACCTCAATTCCATCCTGGTCATCGTACTGGCGCCGTTCGTAAATCTCGGGCGAGATGGAGCTAGACAAAAATATAAACCCTGTCCCGCTCCGTAACCATACCTCATGCTTTCCTCTTGTAAGAGCATCAGCATTTGAGTTTTGTGAAAATGTTTCTTATATGACTAAAAGTGTTGCAAGTGGGGCTCAAAAATTATGTGTTAAAGGGTTGTTAGGTAATGAATGGAAAAAGGGGTCCATTTGACATTGTTAGTATGTTGGTTTAGGGCATCTTCAACCCATCCTTCATAACTCCATTTTTGCCTTCATTCCTCTATTTTGGAGGAAAACCTCTTCCCAACCCATCCTTCATTTTCTCCTCCAATTTGGAGAATTGTTTTTCACCCTCCAAATATGGAGGATCACCTCCATTTCACTATTCATCCTTCCAAATTCCTCTCATGTCCTTTTTTTGTCCTCACCCTCTAATGATACAACCAATATGTTTAAGAAATGGAGGAACGAAGATTATTGGGTTGGAGCTCACATGAATAGTGAAACCCTTCAAATTCACTTTTTGAATATAAAATTATATTTTGATCCTCCAAAATGGAGGAATGGAGATTTGTGGATTGAAGATGCCCTTAGAGTATAAAAAAAGAAAAATATATGTATGCACAGTACCATTCCCTCTCTCTCTCTCTCTCTCCTCCTGACACTTTCTGCTCCTCCCTATCCCTATCCCTCTCTCTCTCTCTCTCTCCCTCTGTGTGTCTCTCTCTCTTCACTAATGTTCTCTACCTCCCAAGCCGCAGGTGGAGAGGGAGCTAGAATCGAGAGGGTGTGCTTTATGTAACAAAGCCTCAAAAGTTCTCAAATGGGTGCAACTAAAAATGAACAAAACTGCCTTAATGCTGTAATGCAGATAGGGAAGACTAAATGCCACCATCATCATGATGCCCTTTTTGATCCGTAATCTCAAATCAGAGATTTCTAAGTTCACTTTTTGTAGAATCTCCAAGGTTTTGCGTAAGGAAGTAGAGGGTATTCATGTCTTAGCCAAGCAAACTCTTGCTACTTTTGTTCGGTATCCAGACACTTGTTGATGGGCTTTAGCAGCAGGGTTTTTGTTAATTTCCCGTAGTTGGATTGTTGTTATTGGCAGGGTGTTTGTTATATAAAAAAAAGATTTAGTGTCATAAAAATCTGAACCTGAAATGAGCTTAAAAACATGCTCTAATACTCAAACTTCCGAAGTGCCAGATATTATACTACCGTACCTTTCTTTGCATGCTTTTTGAAAAGATGCTACTGTACTAGCAAACAACATTTGTCTTTGCATTTCCAAGAGAAGTTATTTAGTGTGAACTGAGTCATTGGTTAATATTGTGGCGCTCTAATTTTATGAGGGGAGCTTACCAACAATAAGTAGAGTGGCAATCGATGATTGGCCTGTGCCATGACCACCTAGTGGCCTGATGATCGCACAATTATTTTTTCCTTGGTCGAATATGCTAAATGACGCATATTTTCTGTGCGAGACGTGGTGGTACGCCGGGGGGCGGGGGTTAAATGTTGGAATTACTTGGAAATCTATATAATAAGGAAGCTCAGTTTTTGAATTCATAATATTTTGCACCGTTGAATCTTAATTCAAGGGTTCAGATTGTAAAGGAACTATTCAAAGGTTGAGATTTGGCCCTTGGGTGTAGACTCAATACTCATCGTTGGATGCCTTCCCCTCTTATCTACCGTGAACAATACTCTCTCTCTCTCTCTCTCTCTCTCTCTCTCTCTCTCACACACACACACACACACACACACTCATCCACATTCCCAGTTCTCTTTCTGCCCTCTCACTCACCCACGTCCTCCAAGAATTCCACTTCTGTAAACAGAAGTACAAAATCCATGTCTATGTGTGTAAACATTTTTCTCCTTCTCGACCATAGTTAATGGATGCAAATCCACTACACAATTGAAGTAAAAACTCTTCAAGAATCAACAGAAACGATACAGCAATCGGGCGAATTCGTTACTAGATGCAAATCCACTAGACAATTGAAGTTCAACTCTTCAAAATTGTTACCCTTTTGTTCCCTGTTTTTTTGTCTCTGTATCCCTCATAGTTTAATGAAGCCTTTTTCTGTCTCTGTCTCCCTCATAATTTGAGAGATACATGGGTATTCTTGATTCCGAATTGAATGATCCTTTTTTAGGGTCTCTTTTTATTTTGTGATTCGGGGTTCTTTTCAAGTCTAATGAATTTTATTTAATGGTTCTAAGTAGTTTGCCTTCTTTTTTTTTCTTTTAATCAAGGTTGGTCTCGCAGACGCATCCAAATGCAAAGAATTTAGTTGAATCAGTGCCTTCCAATATCTTTTCACCGTCATGAAGTTCTTCATGCAATGCCTACTCTTTTCTTAATATCTTTTTATTGTCTTTTTCTTGGTTCGACTTCATTTTTTTCCTTTTCTTTTTTTGGCTTTTGCTGAAGATTGGGTTTCTTTACACATGTATTTTCTACGTGGGTTTCCACTTAGTTGATCATTATGCTTAAATCATGTCAGGTAGAGCGAATGGATGCAACTTTTCCCCATTGCTCTCCCCTTTGTGGTTGTACAAAAATTACAAAATTTCTGTTAAATAAATTGAGGGATTAAAGAAAGGGAAAATAATAGGGATTTTAAGTGAGAAGAGTAAATACTCTTCTAAGATGTGGAGAATCAAGTTGACTGAATTTCAATCTACTAGCTTATTTTGGTCAAATGGTTTTCATTAATTGTTAATGGGCGGTTTGGATAGTATGGGTTCCCACGTGTTCTTTGGATTAGATGATGATGATAGTCAATATATGGTTTAGTTTTCTTGGCTTTATAATGCCTATTGCTTATTGAGTTTCAGGTAATGCAATCAAATTACCTTTGGACAATGACGACTTTGTTTATAGTTGTTTTTTTTTTTTAAAAAAGTTGAGTCATTGTCAATATAACTGTTGGATCAGCCGGACTAGGTCGACATTAACAAGTTTTGGTTCTAATTGTTACTAAACTATGCAGATGTGTGCAGGGCAATTGTTCACACCTTGCTAAGGACACCCGAAGCCGCATTGAATGCCAAATTCTTTGAGCCGTGAGTTCAGGCACATGCATGCGCTAGTTCCTACAATCCCACAACAATTTATATGGATGAGTGTGGCCGTAGATATTGCACCACATTAACCATTCGTTCCAAGGCAGGCAACTATGGAATTCAATTTGGCACAAGTTGAAGAAATCGCATACCTCATGCTTTCCTCTTGTAAGAGCATCAGCATTTGAGTTTTGTGAAAATGTTTCTTATATGACTAAAAGTGTTGCAAGTGGGGCTCAAAAATTATGTGTTAAAGGGTTGTTAGGTAATGAATGGAAAAAGGGGTCCATTTGACATTGTTAGTATATTGGTTTAGAGTATAAAAAAAGAAAAATATATGTATGCACAGTACCATCCCCTTTCTCTCTCTCTCCTCCTCCTGACACTTTCTGCACCTCCCTATCCTTCTCTCTCCCTCTCTGTGTGTCTCTCTCTCTTCACTAATGTTCTCTACCTCCCAAGCCGCAGGTGGAGAGGGAGCTAGAATCGAGAGGGTGTGCTTTATGTAACAAAGCCTCAAAAGTTCTCAAATGGGTGCAACTAAAAATGAACAAAACTGTCTTAATGCTGTAATGCAGATAGGGAAGACTAAATGCCACCATCATCATGATGCCCTTTTTGATCCGTAATCTCAAATCAGAGATTTCTAAGTTCACTTTTTGTAGAATCTCCAAGGTTTTGCGTAAGAAAGTAGAGTGTATTCATGTCTTAGCCAAGCAAACTCTTGCTACATTTGTTCGGTATCCAGACACTTGTTGATGGGCTTTAGCAGCAGGGTTTTTGTTAATTTCCCGTAGTTGGATTGTTGTTATTGGCAGGGTGTTTGTTTTATAAAAAAAAGATTTAGTGTCATAAAAATCTGAACCTGAAATGAGCTTAAAAACATGCTCTAATACTCTAACTTCCGAAGTGCCAGATATTATACTACCGTACCTTTCTTTGCATGCTTTTTGAAAAGATGCTACTGTACCAGCAAACACCATTTGTCGATGCATTTCCAAGAGAAGTTATTTAGTGTGAACTGAGTCATTGGTTAATATTGTGGCGCTCTAATTTTTTGAGGGGAGCTTACCAACAATAAGTAGAGTGGCAATCGATGATGGGCCTGTGCCATGACCACCTAGTGGCCGGATGATCGCACAATTATTTTTTCCTTGGTCGAATATGCTAAATGACGCATATTTTCTGTGCGAGACGTGGTACTAGGGGGGTTTAACTCTTGGAATTACTTGGAAATTTATATAATAAGGAAGCTCAGTTTTTGAATTCATTATATATATTTTGCACCGTTGAATCTTAATTCAAGGGCTCAGATTGTAAAGGAACTATTCAAAGGCTGATATTTGGCCCTTGGGTGTAGACTCAATACTCATCATTGGATGCCTTCCCCTCTTATTTGCCGCAAACAATACTCTCTCTCTCTCTCTCTCTCTCTCTCTCTCTCTCTCCGAGAGGAGGGCTCTCTCTTGTCCCAAGCAAGGGGACAACGCCCAATCTCGGCAGTGCAGGGCTCGGTCCGGTGTCGATGATTGGAAACGTTCACGTCGAAGAGCTCACCGAGTAGAACAAGTGTACCAAAAATTAGCTCAATCGAATACCATTTAGTACCTAATCGAAACATTTTTATCTTGAAGAGAATGCATCCAAAACACTAGATCATACCCACTCAAACCCATTATTGTTGAGTTATATTTGTACTGATCAGGTACTAAATAGTATCCAATTGAGCTAATTTTTGGTAAACTTGTTCTACTCGGCGAGCTCTTCGACGTGAACGTTTCCGATCATCGACACGGGACTGGAGTGCCCCGGAATCGCCGAGGACAGCAAGTGTTGTCCCTTGCCAGGGACAGCAGAGCCCTCTGTTCCCTCTCTCTCACACTCATCCATGTTCCCAGTTCTCTTTCTGCCCTCTCACTCTCCAACGTCCTCCACGAATTCCACTACTATAAACAAAAGTACAAAATCCATGTCTCTGTGTGTAAACTTTTTTCTCTTTCTCTACCATAGTTAATGGATGCAAATCCACCACACGATTGAAGTAAAAACTCTTCAAGAATCGACAAAAACGATACAACAATCGGGCGAATTCGTTACAGGATGCAAATCCACTACACAATTGAAGTTCGACTCTTCAAAATTGTTACCCTTTTGTTCCCTGTTTTTTGTCTCCGTCTCCCTCATAGTTTAATGAAGCCCTTTTTCTGCTCTCTCTCCCTCATAATTTGAGAGATACACGGGTATTCTTGATTCCGAATTGAATGATCCTTTTTTAGGGTCTCTTTTTATTTTGTGATTCGGGGTTCTTTTCAAGTCTAATGAATTTTATTTAATGGTTCTAAGTAGTTTGCTTTTTTTTTTTCCCCTTTTAATCAAGGTTGGTCTTGCAGACGCATCCAAATGCAAAGAATTTAGTTGAATCAGTGCCTTCCAATAGCTTTTCACCGTCATGAAGTTCTTCATGCAATGCCTACTCTTTTCTTAATGTCTTTTTATTGTCTTTTTCTTGGTTCGACTTCATTTTTTTCTTTTTCTTTTTTTGGCTTTTGCTGAAGATCGGGTTTCTTTACACATGTATTTTCTATGTGGGTTTCCACTTAGTTGATTGTTATGCTTAAATCATGTCAGGTAGAGTGAATGGATGCAACTTTTCCCCATTGCTCTCCCCTTTGTGGTTGTACAAAAATTACAAAATTTCTGTTAAATAAATTGAGGGATTAAAGAAAGGGAAAATAATAGGGATTTTAAGTGAGAAGAGTAAATACTCTTCTAAGATGTGGAGAATCAAGTTGACTGAATTTCAATCTACTAGCTTATTTTGGTCAAATAGTTTTAATTAATTGTTAATGGGCGGTCTGGATAGTATGGGTTCCCACGTGTTCTTTGGATTAGATGATGACGATAGTCAATATATGGTTTAGTTTTCTTGGCTTTATAATGCCTATTGCTTATGAGTTTCAGTTAATGCAATCAAATTACCTTTGGACAATGACGACTTTGTTTATAGTTTTTTTTTATTTTAAAGTTGAGTCATTGTCGATATAACTGTTGGATCAGCCAGACTAGGTCGACATTGACAAGTAATTGGTTCTAATTGTTACTAAACTATGCAGATGTGTGCAGGGCAATTGTTCACACCTTGCTAAGGACACCCGAAGCCGCATTGAATGTCAAATTCTTTGAGCTGTGACTTCAAGCACAAGCATGCGCTAGTTCCTACAATCCTACAACAATATATATGGATGAGTGTGGCCGTAGATATTGCACCAAATTAACCATTTGTTCCAAGGCAGGCAACTACGGAGTTCAATTTGGCACAAGTTGAAGAAATCGCAAACTCTGATTTGAAAATTGTGAGATCTCAAGTTGGAGACTTGGAAATCAAATCAAGCAAAGCAGATAAAGAAAATTGTCTGAAATACAACATGGTATGTAACATCTACTGAAGCCCGCATTTCTTTCTTGAAGATTTTTCATTCAAATACCTTATGGTTTCAATAGTATCATTGTTTTTATTAATATAATTAACTTTTATGACATCCTAAGGAATTTTTTTTTCGGTAACTAGGAAATTTTTCGACTCTCTCAATCGGACTTGGAAGTGGAGATAAAAGAGCCGCTTATCTGTTGCAAGAATTTGAATACAACATTGGAAGAGAATGAGGTGGAGGATTTGGATGAAATGTTGGAGTATGTGAACTTGATTATGAGATAGTAGAAAAATTTCCTAGTTACCAAAAATTTTCCTCAGGATATCATAAAAGTTAATTATATGCAATAAAAACAATGACAATATTGAAACCATGATTGATTGATAACTATAAGATGATGTGCTCTGCCCTTTACCACCTACTGATTTGTTGAAGACAATGACCATGAATGTTTTAGTTTCTAGCCTAACTTTAGTTGCTGTTGGTCCCAGAGACGGAGCCACTTGTTGGCTATTGGGGGCCAAGGCCACCCCCCAATAGCAAATTTCCATTGAGTTTTTTTTTTTTTTTTACTACTTATTCAAATATCTTATGGATGAGCCACCCCTGCTTTAATATAGAACTCTATGGGCCAACAAATTTTGTCTTTTAGACTGAGTTTCCACTAAGGTATTTTCAATATTTTTGGTATTTTTAAACTACAAGTTGTCAAATTAGTTGATGTATGTAGTCCAAGAATACTGAAAATATCAATTACCCTACGAAAACATCACATGAGTGGTCCCTAAAAAAAGAATTTTAATCACCAATTTCAACTCCAGTATTGTTGTTTATGTTGCGGCCCCCCGGATATGAAATCCTGGCTCCGTCCCTGGTTGGTCCCACTTAGTTTTCATGACTTCTCTCCGTCAATGCTAAAGAACCAAGACACAAGGAGCAAATAAGGAATAGAATCAGTGTTAATGCTTGTATTGCTTTCTATTCTGTACATACAGTACGTTGAGTTTACGAAGGACAAAGGCGAGAAATCGTCATCTATCGTCTACGCAAGAAATGACCATCTATCTACACAAGAAATGATCATCTATTTCCCTCGGTCAGATGCTTCTTCTATTCTTTTTGAAACCGAAGGAAGCAAGGTTTTTTTTTTTTTTTTGAAATGGGAACACGCAATCATGCTTTTCATTGAGCCGGATAACAAGGGAGCTGTTGGTGGCTTGCTAGCTGCTGTTGGTGGCTTGGGGGCTCAAGGTTGCTTTCCCTCATTTTGACTTGGCGTTCTCATCATTTACGTCCTGCACTTCACTGAAGTACTCATGTTTAAGGGCATCAACAGCTGAGATTCTTTTACTCAGGTCCAGGTACAACATTTTCTGTAAGCAATTACAAAAGATAAAAAAGCAAAAGAGAGTTACCATCCATGCAACATATGATATTCCGACACAGTAGTAATACGGCTAACTTAAAGGCAATCCTAGAAGAAGACTCTGGGTCAGGGTAAGTATGATACCATTTTGCTCAACTGTTAAAGCCGTGTTGGGATCATGAATCTGTTCAAGTTATTAAGGGTGGGAAAGTAAAAACTTATTTAATTGGTTTCGCTATCATTTTTCCTTGACCTGGTAATAAAACACTCAACATCCATGATCCAAACACCACTTTACTCTAATTCAAAACACCCAATAGCCAATGACAAGTGATAAGTCATACAGTTCCACGTGTAATATGATTGCACAACTGAAAAGTAATTTAAGTATCCGAACTTACAGAAATAAGATCGACTCCAGCAGGTTCAAGCCCTTTGAACTTCTTTTCCAGACACTGCATGGCAAAATAGAATGTAAATACAGATCATTGTCTCTTTCTATTTTAATGGCAAGTCAAATGTATTATGCTTGAAGTAACTATACCTGAGGTTCCTTCGGAACAAAATCAGGCATGTCTCCCCAAATTTTCGCCAACATAGGGCAGGTTTGTTGGTTTGGCGTACCCAAGAGGCTTCAAAAAAACAACAATAAAGTTCATAAAATTGTAGTAATAAAAAAAAAGTTATATGCAAAATGGTGTGCTGTCAATGAGGGCAGGCTTAATTACTTACTCAAACATCGAAAACATCTGCTCCAACTCATGGTTACCAGTGAAAACAGGATCATGAAGCACCATCTCACCAAAAATGCAACCCACAGACCATATATCACAAGCTATGGTATAATAGCGGGACCTAACAAGTAGTTCCGGTGCCTTATAGCCTGGAGCCACACAAGACTGCAAAGAAAAATAGCGAGAATGATGTAACATAGAGCAATAGCTAAAAGAATTTTAAAAAGGGGGATTGCAACAATCATATAATTAGACATTCAATTCAAATATGTATTTGCATATGAGAAAGCAAAAGTATGGCATCTTTCACAATTGAAAACAGATAAAATGGAAACTGAGACAATTAATGAGTGTTTATATATTTCATTATTTCTTACTACCTTATTGCATACTCGATGTCATCCTCATCATTCCATAATAAAACAATAAATGCATATTGAAAAGAAAAATACGGCATGCGCAATGCGTATTTGTATCGCACTGAATCACTGAAAAGAAATATGCAAATATCAAGGTTGCTTCACCTAGCCATAAATTGACAAGAACAGAAAAAGAAAAAAGCAGTTTGAATAGAGGACAAATCAAAGGTATTGAAGGTGGTAACAAATCAATAATGATACCAGGCGATTGTATGTCTTGTAAGGAAGACCTGCTCCCATTGCCTCTCCAAATTCTGAAAGCTTCAAATGATCTTTCTCAAGATCTAACAGCACATACTTGGGTTCCAAATGTCGATGAATGACACCCACAGAATGGCAGTGAGCAACAGCTAAAAGAATTTTCCGCAAAATATTCTGCAACAGAAAGATGGACAAAATTATAATTCAGATCATCGGATATCTAGACAACACTAACGTAACAATACAAAGTACTAAAGAGCCAAAACAAGCTCATGCCAGAATATCCTAAAGTAACCTTGCACATATTGCAACCAACCATTGATGCGATTATGGCAGAACTTCACTACCATCATTCTTGCCCCATGCAGAATTTCCTTGCAACTATTTTAAATTCCTCAAGTCTACTTGACACATTGTTACCATGACGTCATTGGTATGTGGTTTCGTAATCATGGGACCAATCCGTGTGTCAGCAAGTGAAAGATGAAATATAAAATTTACAAGACACCTAACAGATCCTCATAAAGAAAAGGAAAAGGAATAGAAAACTGAGGACAAGCAACACCGTATCTACAATTCTTCATTAGCAAGAAACAGACAACAGGTAAAGGCATGTACCGACTGTTTATCAAGCCTTAGAAACTTGAATACAGAGCTATCAAACTGTCACACGTATGATTTAAAGATATATATTGAACATGATACTTAGACAGAGGTCTCACTCACTTTGATTTGATCCGGATCAAAATTGAAACGACGATCAATGAGATCCCTCAGGCTAAGGTCGAAATTTTCGAAGACCAGATAAGCAGTGCCACAGCTATCAATTTTATCCAGCAACCTGTCAAAGGAATTTAGAACTTAGATACTTCACATTGAAGCACTACTGTATTCTGCAAACAAGTTAAACATTTAACTTTAAATGCATTTAATGACAAGAAAGTCGGAGCTTTCAAAACGAATTATCCTTTCTATGATGAACGAATTCAAACAAAAGCCAAGAGACTTCTTACCTGACGATATTGTCATGTGCCAATCTGGTTCGAAAGTAATATATTTCTCTCATTATCAAAGTTGGGGTCAACTTAAATTGACGATCGTGGGGAACCTCTTTGATAACAACAGTCCCATTTGTTTGGGTGTCGCGACACTTGTATACTTTTGCACTATACTCGCGCCACTTGTAAACGTATGGACTGGAGACTGCACTTTCACACTCTCCAATTCTGACGAACTGACAAAAGCACCAAAGATAAGTAAACAGGCTTAACATCATAACAAAGAACAAGAAACAGTAGTCAATACAGATTGAGATCAATTTCTACCTTGTCCATTCGATCAGATCAAACTGCCAACGATCAGAAAATATAATTCGACCGAGTGCTGATATCCTGCAACGAATAACTAGTCAATCAGGAGAGAGAGTGAAAATATATCAACGAAATCTCGTACATGCATTACAATAAAAATTGACACTCCATGAGAAAAGAAAACGCATGGCGCAACCGCAAGGAGGCAGAAAACTGAAGGTATTGAAATCCAAAAACCTAGAAATTTCGAATAAAGGACGAACTATAGCAAAGATACAAAAACCAGAGAATTGGAAGAAAACGCGGCGAACCTGAACATACCAGGAACCCTTGTCAAACAATGAATTGGTTTTTTGCTCATTCTGGCCAAATACTGGTGGGGCGTTTAAATATGCATGTGGATGGCCAAAGCTAGCGTAGGATTAATGACGGCATCCAAGGGTAGAGATAAGACGGCGCTCAATCTGCAATGCGTGGCCATATCTGTCAGGCTTGGGTAAATTGAGAAAACTAATTTTTTGGTTTTTTTGGTTTTGTTCTTATTTAAATTTTTTTTGTATTCGTTAGTTTTTGGGTTTTTTGGATTATTTTTTGTCTTTATTCACAAAATTTTAAGTTTGGCTAATAATTTTATACTTTTTAGATTCCTCTCGTCAAAACAAGTCAAAAAATCACAAAAAACCAACAAATGCAAAAAAAAAAATTGAATAAAGACAAAACCAAAAAATTATTTTTTTCAATTTACCTAAACCAAGCCATAATTTCTTTTGCAAGAAAAAAATAAGGGAACTGATATTGACACTATTTTTCTACTAGCACTTTCTATTTTGTCTCTATTGGTAAAATTACTCTTACACTATAAACATAAAAACAAAAAAAAGAAGTGTCTATAGAGAAAAGTAGAGTGTCGATATCAATTTCCAAAATTAAAGACACAAAGTAGGGTTTCGTTGATTTAAAACTGCCATCAATTTTCGTACAATTTTCTACAATTGTTGATCTACGATCATTCAAAATTAGTGGGAGGCCTGATTTATTTTTTCCCTTGTTCTATCTTCTTGTATTTATAAGTTTACCTACCATCAATTTTTTGTGAATTATTGATTCGTCTAGATGAAAGAAAATTTAAAAATTTTAAAAACTTTGTGTAGGATAAAAAAATATATCCGACATGTGCCACGAAATTTGAAAGGACGCATGGAAAAAGGATTCTATAAGTCTTGTAACTAACATAGATCATTACCGGATCCTTGGACCACAGTAGGGGTGCACATCGGCTCGAAGTCCACCCAGCCAGCCCATTCCAGCCAAATTTTTTTAGGGGTTTAGAATAAATATTTAGGTCTACAGAGCTGAGCTGAGTTGAGTTTTTAACCGCGTTTACTAAATGAGCTGGTTTGAACAAATCTCTTGAGGTCTGGCTCAATTAAAATAATTATTTGGAACACCCAAAATACCCTTTGATTTGGTAGTTCCTAGTATGTAGTGTATACCACTAAAACACTACTACTATATACCAAACACGTTGGGACATTCTATTGTGGGCGTATGGCCTCTAGTTCATGGTTTCCAGTCTCTTTCCCCTTGAGAAGCTGTACCAGCACAAGAGGATCAGTTTCAACAATTATGCCAGGGAAATTACATATAAGGCCAACTGCAATCCAACCCGAAGAGCCCAGCGTTCCACTGCCGCACTAGATTGGGCTGATGTTATGTTTCTGTGAAAGGCCAACACCCAATTGCACAGCGCGCAGTAATAAAAGATGTAGCCACTTTTGCATTTCAATCGTCACAAATGGCCACCAAATATGTAGCTACCTGACTACTGAGTACCGATCGGTACACGCCATACCAAAAAAATTAACAGTTTTCCTAATTGAATTGCCATATCTATCCTCTCTGCTGACTCAAAAACATTAACGTAACTAAACAGTCGACCAAAAATATCAGCCATGTAAAGGGCTGGTTTTTATCCCAGACTTCTCGGCTTAACATAAAAGTATGGCAGACTGCAAGTTTTGCATAGTATAATGATTGATATGGGGTGTTATGTGGGGCTCTTGGAGGAATATCAAAAAACCTGCCATCAATCAGCACCGACGTGCTTGGTTTGGAGTATCTCTTTTGTGATCTTTTCTGCTGCTAAGTTTCTGAATCTGGCCTTAATCTCTGGTGTATAGGTTTCTGTTTGTTCTCGGTCAAGTTCTTCGTGTTGGCCATTGATCATAGCTAGTGTTGTGTTTCTCTGTTGTTTGAAGATTGCTATCAGTTTGTGATAGTACGTACTACCTTTGTATGGTGATGGTTTTCGTGCGGATTTGTTTGTGCTATTTGTTTTTTATCTCAGGAGTCAGGGGTATGCCCCGGTGATTTTGTACCTTGTTTTGGCTTCAATGAATTAATTTACCCAAAAAACACAGAACAAACTCCTTTTGCTTAGGAAAGTAGGGAACAAAATGAAGAGGACCGAAAACAAAAAGGAAATGAAAATTTTCACTAAAATAAAACAGGCGTTTTCCTTGGTATTGGAACACAACCAGCATATATCTTTGAGACCATTTTTTTTTATTGTTTGGGTGACCCGGGGCCATTTGGTGACTTAACCGCAAAACCATCGATACCTGCAACCACTTACGAATCACAGATATCAGGGGTTAAGGCTCAAGGTGGCATTACCAGCAGGAGGCGAACACAAGACTACTGGCTTTACGGTTGGTCCCACAGGCATGGGCACATCACGTAGTATCCCGAAACCCTCCCCAACATGCATTGGTATGGAGCCCAAGTCAAAGTGTGTATGCCCCACTTGAATGCCCAGTGAAAAAGAGGTTTGGGCTCAAAATCTCTTACCTCAAAAGATTTTGTTGGAAAACCTCTCAACACGCCTTTCATCTCTTCATTTTTCTTGTCTGTCTCAGAATTCAACCAACAAAAAGGAAGGGATCTTTCCTCTCAAGTTTCACTCTAGACTCTCATCTCTCTCCCTCCAACTCAGGATTTTCTTGGAAAACCTACTCTTAGCTCTCAATCTTCCTTTCTGATAATTTCGCTGCTCTCTTTTTCTCTCTCGAAATTCAAGGTGCATCTTTCTCACGAAGAAGAAGAAGAAGAAGAAGAAGAAGAAGAAGAAGAATTCGTACTTTGTCAAAATCATTTCAACTTCAAAGATTATTCATCTTTTCAAAGGAAAAAGAAAGGCGTGTGTTCTTGTATTCCTCCAATAATCAAATTTCATTTCACAGCTGCATTCACAATTTAAAAATGGAGACCTCCAACTAAAGAAATACTATGAAGATCTGCCCCGTGAACTAATAAGCAAGTTACAATGTCCTATAATTTCTATTCCTTGGTACTATATAGGATTACTAACTTAAATAATTCTCAAAAAATATCTTCAACTTAAAAAGTAATATTGCGTATGTCAAATATAGCGCTATAGTAATAGAATGATATAATTTATGTACTTTTTATTGTTTTGATAGACGCTTTAGAAACGCAACGCTCTCAATATGAAGTCTTTTTAAATTAGATGCTTTCGCTCTCCCACTCTTGCTCTCGCACCCCCTCACCCTTGTAGAATCAGTGACTTCGAGAGTAACCCCTTGATGACTTACAGGAATAGGTTTCAACGATATCATTTACCCTTAAGCAAGGGCCAAAGTGTAAAGTTTAGAAGACAAGGGATATTATGTGAAATCCAAAATTAGTTTTCATCTATTTGGGGATGTTAGATTGGATGGGAAGACATGCATAAATTGAGGCAAAACTAGTTCATCAGGTGTCTGAACATGCATACATGCAGCTCGTATTTCTTCCATTTCCAATTCCATCTCTGTAATTACCAAATTGTGATCCTCTTTTCGATTGCCACAACACAATTGAGTTCCTTCTTTTCTATTTTTGGGCGTAGATGGTTCTGAGCTTACAAATACTCTCATGTCAAACTTTTTTCAATAATGCAAAAATGGTATAATTTATTTGAGTGTAAACATTACTCATGTACATGGAAGAATTCTATGAAAAATTACATGAGGATACAAACCTAAGTAATACACACTCTATCCTTCGGATAGCAAGAAATGGAATGTGGCAAAACAAAAATGGGTATATTTGGAAAAAGCCTAAAGAATATGATTTTCTTTTTGTACAAAATGGAAATGGGAGGAGATAGAAAGAGCAGAATCACCCGATTATCTCCTTGGTTGGTCGAAAATTGGGTTCATTTCCATTTCTGTACCTTCAAACTCCCTAATACTCCCAAATTTCTCTGCTTCTCTTGCAATTTGAATATCATCTGGCCTATAGCGTTGTACCAAAAGTTTTACAACTAAACGAGGGATCAATGCTCCCACCGGGGCGCCAAGCAAGCACAACCAAAACATTCCTGTCCCAGCAAGATGAAAGATGGCCCTGCAAAAAATTTCAGAGTTGCACATCAGATTTCGAGCTACACATTTGGTTTCTTCGGTTCATGCATATTGCTTCAAGGGTCAAGCAAGAAATGATGACAGTGAGGTTGCGAAAGTAACAGTGCAGAATAACATATCCGTGTATAAGAAATGTATGAAAGTACACGAGAATACGAGGTGGCATGATCCACTACATATGCTGCACAGCAATAGTAAAAGAAGTAGCCACTTTGCAGTTGAATCCTCAAAAATGCTTAACACCAATAGTACAAAACAAAATCCCGGTACTTTGTTTTCTAGTAAGATTTATTTTGATTTAGGCTTCCAAGAAGAGGTTTACACAGCAGAAACAGAAATCTTATTTCTTCTTTCATTTGTATTCACTGAAGACATCAACTAGCACAGGATAGTAAATAACTGAAAGCCAAGAACTGTGTTGAGATACTAAATAACTGAAAGTCAATAACTATGTTCAGATACTAAATAACTGAAAGTCAATAACTATGTTCAGAGCCAGCATCTTGCGTGGCTCAAAAGTGGGATATACGGATATTGAATTTATTCTAGTTAGAGAAAACTTTAGCCTTTAGTTATGAATTTCGGGCATGCATCATCTGAGGATGCAACCAGTGAAAGTTTTCTTCTCTTTTTTACCATCTTCCACGTGTATAATGCTCTTATACGTATAACCACTTAATCCCATATAATAAATCAGATCTAGAGGAGCTTTTTCCTACGAGTACAGGCTAACTTCAAAAACATCAGAATAGATGCTTGGAATACTGGGCAAATGCAACAAAGACTAGAACACTTAAACAGGACAATTACCCACGAGGATGGCAGGATTCAATTTTGAAGTGCAACTAAGGCATATAGGAATCAGAAGGCCAAGTACACACCACATGCATAGGCACAAATTGATGAATCCGTTATGTGAATAAGTTAGCAAAGAAACTGTACCAGTAACCAGGTAGTATTGGTATAGCATCAATTAAGAGGACAGCTATGGAGGTAGCAAGTATAGAGCCCCAAACACTTGCATGAGTAATCCAAGTCCACCGCATCACATCCATGGCTAAGTGAATGTTAACTGCAATGACCGCCACAAGGGTCCAAATATCTCCAAGGCTTGAACCATCAATAGTGCTTTGCCAGTATGCAAAAAGAGGCAGAAAGACGAGAGCTACACTTTGCCACAGTGTGTCCATCATTGTTACCCAAAACAACTTTCCATTATAGCTTTCTTCCCTCTGTCCAGCCCCATAGAGCTGGGGATATTTTAGAAGAGTCACTCTACTTAGGTCCTTGTCAAGAACTCCAACAACGATTGTCGGAAATGATGTGTAAATCACTGAATATAATACACTGCTCCACTCATTTATTGCAGTTGTTAACGTGTAACCGGTAAAAAGCACGTACCTGCACCGTAATTAGTTACAATATGTCAGATGATTCCATAACATTTTTTGGGTACACACCTACTGAATACCAAGTAAACATAATCCAAATAAATCACAGTTATTTATCCCTCTGCTAACCCAACATCCATAAAATAACTAAAAAAGTACAGGGCTGGTTTAACCCAATCTTCTCTATTTATTTATTTTTTAATACCTACTGGCCTCCGAATAAAAAATGTAGCTTCTACCATTTTCGCTACAACTAGCCCCAAATAAACTCCTTTTGCAAAGGAGATTAGGGAACAAAATGAAAAGGACCTCACATAAAAGGAAATGAAAATTCACCAAAATAAGCAGGAGTTTTCATTTGATTATTTGAAAACAAGGAGCAGATATCTTTTGAGACCCTGTTTTTATTGTTTGGTAAATCAGGATTCAGGGCCATTTGTGACCCACCCCTGCTGGAGAAACCCCAAATACTTGCAACCATTCACAAGTCACTGACATCGAGGGTCAAGACTAAAGGTGGCATTACCACCAGGAGTTGAACACAAGACTTCTGGCTCGACGGTTGGTCCTGTTGCAGCACTATGTCAGTATTCTCACTCCCCAGTTCAGATAGGTTAGAATGCAGTGCCATAAATTGAGGGTTGAGTAAAGCCTTGAACCAAAGGTCAGCATAAAGGTCCTCAAATTTGTCAGCTAAGATGATTGCAGTTTTACATGCATAACAGTTCTGTAAGAGGATACCAAAAAAAGACACTCACCAAAATAAGACAAGAACAAACACTGCATTCCTGTAAAAATTATATAATAGCATGTAACTCATCCGCTGGTAGTTCCAATGTCCATGAACGAACAAAAGGGGAACCAAGAATCTGAACTGCCCCATTGAAAAATCCGATGCCATGACAGCTTGCCTACCTTCTTGCCCAGTAATACCAACTCCCACGTCAGCCATTTGGATCATTGAAACATCATTAGCACCTGGGAACATCCAATTCAAACTTCAACTCTCCAGCCAAAATCAAATATACTAAAAATGTTTTCATTAGATTCCTATTTAATGAGTATGTCGTATCAATTTGTTTCTTTTTTGTTTTCTTTTTTTTTAAGAAAGAAAAGGGCAGAGAGAGAGAATTTTACCATCCCCAATGGCAAGGGTCATATCATCCGTCCTGTTCTTTATGAGGGCAACAATTCCAGCCTTTTGCAAAGGAGCCACTCGGCAGCATAGCACGACAGTACATCTACTGGCTAATTGGAATAGCTGAAAAATCAAGAAGAGTGTCAAGTTAGCATATCACACCATTTCCTGAGAGGAAGGGAGGCATCGGCTAGATTTGAAGTATCTACCTGGTTTTCAAGCTCTGAGTCCAGTATGTAAACAAGACTTGTTCCATCAATGATCAGTGCAATAGGACTTGCACCGGCTCCAGAACTTCCTTCGGTATTGATCATAGCACCAGACATTGTCATGAGCTTCTTAGACATAACCAAAGCATCTTCTAAACTTTTTTTACATGACTCCCTGGAGTTGTTGTTTATTACAATTTGGGTCATTGCGCCAGTTAAAAGTTTAGAGGAGTAGCCAATGGAAATAGCCGTTTCTTGCTTGTCCCCAGTCAAAACCCAGACCTTAATGCCTGCAATTCTGAGAGACTCTATTGCTTCTGGAACACCTTGTTGCAGTTTATCTTCGATTCCAGAGGCGCCCAATATAATGAGATTGCTTTCCACATTGCTAGCAACCTTGCGGAGTGACCCTGCCCTTCCAATCAAAGCAGTGCTAGCTGTCTCATAAGAAGATTGCCATTGCTCGAATTCAGAAACACTCAGTTCCCTCATTCCCACAACAAGGGTTCTCAAACCAACAGACGAGTAGGAGTGAAGATGGGCTTCAGTTGCACGTATTATGTCCAAATTTAAGGATTTCTTCGCTGCGCTTAACATTGTTGTGTCAGCTCCTTTTACAAAGACTTTTACACTTCTATCAGGGCAACCTAATATGACTGACATCCGCTTCCGATCACTATCAAACTCATGCAAACCCAAAACATTAAACCTGCATTGCCAGTAACTTGGAATATTACCAAAATGAAGACAACAAAGAGTACATGTCCTAGTGAGAAATTCCGACTTATGAAGCGAGCAGTAGACTAACTAACTATAGACGTAAAATCAGAGCAGAAGTGACTGCCTTAAGACTTTGCAACTAAAGAGACGTCAGAAAAGTTGTCCCTGGACCCTACTACACACCATGAATTGACCAATATCAATTCTAAAAGATTTTAGTGTTTTATATTGCTATGATCATCGAAAATTTGAACTGAGTGACACAATAACCAGTATGAAAGATTCTTTATTGCGGAACAAGAATATTTCCAAATCTTGTGCTATAGGGAAATTGGCAATCTGGTTAAAGTGAAGAATCCACTTTCCTTAGAATTGCCCAATCTCCCTATAGGAAACATCTGCCTTCATCTGTTTCGTATGCAACGGTGTAAGACATAACAATAACAATAACAATAACAATAATAAAAATAAAAATGGCTGCCAATCTGTGATCAAGAGACTAGATGAATCATTACTAAGGTACTAACACAATTGGAGCATGAGTATCAGTATAGTAGAGAAACAAAGAAGTTCAGGACAACTTTAAAAAAAAAAACCGTCAAAAGTACCTTTGTTTTTCTCCTTGAACATCTATAACTATGTGCCCAGACGTTCGCTCTATAAGCACAAAACCATAAGCAGCAGCAGCATAAACCAACGCTTGTTCATCTGGAGATTCCCCTTGATAGTCTATCAGCTTCATTGTTGGATCTGATGTCTCTACAAGAAGAGGCACAATTGTATTGCAAGTGGCCAATGCAAGGAAGAAGTCATGAGTGCGTTTGCTTTCCGTTGTGTCCTTTACACTCTTTGATAGTTGCAGAAGCTCTGGGTCAACCTTCACCTTCATCTTTGGCCTTAAAATTTGTCCATCCACTAACACTAAATACAGGAGAAAAAATTGAAATTAACAGCTGGTGAGAAAGACAGTGGTTGTGTTTGGTTAGATAGTTTAGTTTAGTTTTGATGATGTCATCAGGTGTAATGAGTGGAGAGAGAGAGAGAGAGAGAGAGAGAAATGAGGGAAATGATGATGTCATCAAAACTAAAACTAAAACTAAAACTAAACTGGGAAACGAACAACGTTAACATACTTTTTTGAGGTACTTAAGAAAACCACAAAAATATTATTACCTTGAGCCAAGTTTCCAACTTGCTTGCCTTCTGAACTAGTTTTTGAATCACTGTAATCTACACCCCAAATGCTAGCACATTGAAATTCCATCTTGTTCTCAGTTAAGGTGCCAGTTTTGTCTGAGAATACATACTTTATTTGCCCAAGATCTTCATTAATGTTTAAGGCCCTACACTGAAATCTTGAGTCTGACGCTTCATCGTACATTTGGGCATCTCTGATCATGAAATAAGCCTGACCGACACGAACAAGCTCCATAGAAATGTATAAAGAAATCGGAATCATAATCTGGAACACAATAACTGCCATGAGAAATGTAAAGAAAATCTGCATTCCCCATCCATAGTAATTATAGTTTGTCTGTTTCCCCTCGGAGAAATCTGCTTTCCTGAAAAAGGGTATGTAATCCAGCTCGTCTTTATATTGGCGTAACCAAACACCAGCGCCGAAGCAGACTATAGTACACAAAGCAACAAGAAACAAAGAGAGGATAATAATCTCTCGATTCATACGGGTCTCAAGTCGGCTCCTCTTAGATGGAGCTCCAGAGTTGTTAAGCATAGCTTTGGTCTCCCTGCCAGCATATACTGCAACCCCAATTACCCAAGTGGTGTTCTTGATCTCACAGCCTCTGAGAATAATATTGGATGGACCAAGAGAAACCCGTTTCCCTTCGATTTCCATATTACCTTGGAATCCATAAATGTTCCTATTAGGTTTCTCACACTTGATCAACCCACTTATCTCGTTCTTCTCAGGTACTGCTGAAAGGGTTTCCTGCTTCGCGTACCGTGTCTTCAAATTCGACTCCCCATCCAAATTAATGGTTTGGACATAGGCAACACCAGTAGGGTCACTGGTTGAGAGAAGCACCATATCACAGGGAATAGTTCCGTTTGCAGAAATTTTGATGACCTCACCAACCCTAATATCCTTCCACTTCTTTTGACAAAACTGATCGTTAACCAAAACCATTGCTAACCGGTTGTTCTCAACTCGGTCAGACTTGTGCCGCCTCCAGTCCTCATATGCATCTTTGACAGCAGTAACGAATAGCACAAAGGCTAGTGGCAAGATGGAAGCTCCCCTACCAAAGACCGCAAGCTGTGGAAGCTGGTTGAGGATAGCAATCACAAGGAAATATATGTACGCAACTCTGCGAAACTGTTCAAACAGATTGCGAGGTAAGAAGGTTAAGAAAGAGTATTTGGAAGTCTTAATGGAATTTCCTCTAAACTCAAACTTTTCATTCGTCTTGTCTGGGTCGTTTATGTAGACTAGCCTTGCATCCTCATCGTTAATCTCTTTCTGGGACATGCTGAGCCCTTCAGAATCAGCAGCCCTTGATGACCCATACCGAATGGGTTTGGGTTCCGAATCAACAAAACTCACCTCCTGGCCTGAAGTCGTGCCTGAACCTCTGGATTGGACAGAATTTGCACCTGAAGCTCTGGATTGGATTGATGAAACACTTCTTCTTGAAGATGTTGACTTCAATAAGACGGCTTCAAGGGCTGAGGGGGGATTGTCAATTGGATTACCACTGGAGTCCATCCCTGAAACCTGAGGTGTGGGAATGGGTTTTAACGGATCAGTTGAGAGCGGTGTGTAGGGCAGCAGGTCTTCGGAGCCTGGTGTTCGAGGGGAAGGAATCAAAAGGGCCCGGTAAGAGGCCATGATATTGGGATCCGGCAAGTATCAATATTCACGAAATTCATTTAATACCCAGATACTGATCTCACCTAAAATTCTCAAACATCACAATAAGGGCAACAGGAATACAGCTACAGAAAAAGAAAGAAAATGGGTATTCACGAAATTCATGAAATACCCAGATGCTGATCTCAACTGAAATCCTCAAAAACCATAACAAGGGCAACAGGGATACAGCTACAGAAAAAGAAAGAAAATGGGTATTCACAAAATTGGTGAAATACCCAGACGCTGATATCGACTAAAATCCTCGAAATTCACAAGGGCAGCTGGGATGCAGCTAGAGAAAAGAGAGAATATGGTTATTCACGAAATCAAGAAATACCCAGATAGTGATCTCAACTAGAATCGCAAGAAGAGCAACAGAGATTGAGCTAGAGAAGGAAATATTGCAGGGGAGAAGCTTGGTAATAGTGACTCGAATAATCTTTATTCACAGCTGAGTCATTGAGAAATTGAAGTCCAACTAACGATCTAAGACACATATACAGATTGCAACAATAAATATTCAAAGATACAATATTTTGACAAAATTCAACTTACTCGCTTGCAGCCCAGAGCAGTCCTAGAGAGAGAGAGAGAGAGGTGGTGCAGCTGGAATGGGGTCGGAACAGATGCGTATATCTGAATGGAAGGGAGAGATTTTCAAAGGGTATAATGGCATTGCTTACAGTTTTTAGAGAGAGAAGGGCGGGTAGCTAGCTAGGACTGCAAGAAATTGGGAAGTAATCGTAATAGGTGGCGACAAACAGGAAAGAGGAAATCAAAATCAAACATGGAAAAAGAATTTCTGTTTACATTGGTAGGGGAAAATAAAATAAAAATCATCAACAGGGAAAGAAAAGTCTCTGGAAGCGAACGGAGAGAAAGAGAGGTCTTGTTAAAAGTCAGTGGTTCTAGAAGGAGTGGGGGGAGGGGTTCAGTATTTACCCTTTTGATTTATGTGTACTAAAGAAAGAATTAATAACATGAATTGTTTAGGGAAAGAAAAGGGTGTCCGAATTTGACCAGAAAAGCATCTTTTATGTTGACAAAAGTTTGGATCTTTAATTACTGGCTTGCTTATTTGGTTTTGGGAGTTAGGGTTTCAACTCTGAACTATTTTTGTTCAAGCGATGATGTGTTAGATTATAACAAGGGTCAATTTTTTGGTCATAAGAATCAAATTTTAGATCTAACGTTCCAAATGAGCGCCACACAATTAAAGAGCCAAATGCATTGCCAACTAAACTGGTGGTGACCGATTTTCTAATGTCTTTTTATAAGTAGGAAAACAATGTAACGTCAACTAGACCGTTAGTAGACAATTTTACGATATCTTTTGAAAAGCAAGAAATAATGTTACGTGACGGGGAGAAAACAAAAAATATGATGAATTTGTTTTTACTAGAGGGGAAGTGCCCAAAAAATAAATGAACAAATTGGTTTTTTGAAATTTGTTTTCTGTTTGTATTAGGATTACAAATCGATTGAACTGTTACTAGTTTCTGATATCTTTGGATAAGCATGAAAAAGAGAAGAGAATATAATGAGTTTATTTTAGAAAATTGATTTTAACACTCAACTTTTTGCCTTTGTAAAGTGAAATTACCAAATTACCCTCTATTTTGTTAGTGATCCACTTTCTCACACTTAAAAGGGTATTGCTATAATTTCAAAAATAAGAAAAAACAAAAACATGGGATGCCGAAATCACTTCCTTTTTAAAAGGTGGAAAGTCTCAAACAAATATTACACTAAACAAATGCAAAATTAAAATTTCCGGTGGAAGTTCTCATTAATCTTTCTTTCACAGAATATATGTTGGCAATTTGTTTAATTGTTCTAGAAATAATTTAGGTCAATTTAGGAGAGTATTTGAAAAAAATATTTTGACTTTAATGGCATTCAAACTTTGAATTTAAATTCATTCGAACTTTCTAGGAAATTCGTCTTCCTAAACATATGCATGCAACAAGATAAATACGTTTGTTTATAATAAATGCGTTTGTTATTATTTATTATCTTACTTTCCAATTCATTCACCTTGTTTTAATTGGGTTGAAGAATGGGAAAAATCCTTTGGGTGACGTCCAAAAAGGTCAAGAATGTGGACAATTAATTAGGAATGACCAAATATCGATTATAGTCAATTTAACAATCTCATCTGAGATCTAACCCAACGAAACACAGACAAATACATATTACATACGTGTTTTTAACTTAGACAGTAATTGATGAGCAATAACTACATTCATATTATTAGGATTGTTTCAAATACCACTTTGACTTATGCATCTCTTTTTTTTATCTCGTCTCATTTATTTATTTTCGATGTGGATCTAGACGGAATATACCAAAAACTTCAAATTTCACCTCAATTATTTTTTGTGTTTTCAAATTCTCGTAGTGTTTTATTTTATTTTATTTTATTATTTCATTTTATTTTTTTGGGCGGGGGAGCTTTGAGTGTAAATATCCACATAAATTTGCAAATTCATATCTTATTACCTCATTAACAAGCCCATAGGGTAACAACATGAGCTCTCTTCGTTTCAATAGGCAACTCAGGGGTGCTTTGGCAAAAAAACACACAATTGATTTTTTGATTTTTTTCGTTTTGTCTTTATTCAAAATAATTTGGCATTTATTAGTTTTACGTCAAGTTTTCAAAGCCGAAAATAAACTAAATTTAACTAGTTTATTGGTTTAATTTTGGCTTCATTAAAAAAATTAGTTTCGACCATAATTTTATACTCCTTGGATTCGTCTTGTCGAGACGAATCCATAAACCATGAAAACTTGACGCAAAACTAGAAAATGCAAAAATAAAATAAAGACAAAACAAAAAAACCAAAATTTATTTTTTTTCCAAAGCACCCCTAAAAAACAATTGACTAGGATAATTATTTAAAAACCCACAATAAATTACAGTACTAAATTAATTGGCAACCACCATGCATGGGTTTTTCAAGGACTGGTCATGTCAGGATAAATACATAGGCTTAACGACGCCTGAAACAAACAATCATGCCTACCCTTCGTCTCTTGAAGCCTCCTGTATGAATGCACCATTAATACAATATATGTCCGATGTTTTTAAAAACTTCATTAAATGTCTTGCTTATCCGAAACTTTCATTTCCTTTTAAAGAACTTCACCTTACGAGGGTAGTTAATACTGAGTAGTTGGCAAGTGGTGGCTAGCTCATGCGGTAAAGCTCCTAAATGTCCCGCGCTATATTTCGAAATTGAATCTCATTCCCCTCCTCTCCTAATGTAATAGATTGGGAATGACGAATGACAAAAAAAAATACTAGAGTATTTGATACACCTACCATTTATTTGATTCAAGAATAATACTACTACAAATAGCAGTAAATCCGTAGGTATAGATGGGCTCGGAGATCCACTTTTGGGTCCCACACAAATGATCGGAGCAGTTCATTTATCTTAAAATAATGTTTTGAATGGTCCCTTTGGCATGAAGTGGGATCGACCACTTGTGCACGTAAGATCGAGCCCATCTGTACCCTATTTGTACGCTATCACCTGTACAAATAGTGGGACTATACAAATAGTGCCCGTCGTGGTTAAGGTTCAAACTTGTATTAAAATACTATGTAAAAAATAAATTAAAACATGTGAAAATGTAAAAGTGAAATATGTAGGAATGAGATTCTTTTTTGACATTTTTTCTAAATTATTGACAGTTCAATAAATTAAAATATGTGAGGCCTTGTTCTCCAATAGATTTTAGGTACATAAAATTTCTCATTTTATAACACTTCAATCTCAACACTTAAAATGTAAAAGTCATTTTATGAGATTTTCATAAAATCCCCCTAAAATCTATAGGAAAACTACTACATTTTATCAGTTGGAAAAACAACTCCATTTTCTGAGATTTTCATAAAATCTACTTAAAATCTATTGCTATAGACACTAAATAGTGATCCCAAAAAGTAGAACATGGACATATGGTGCAATGCAATCAATTTGGAAAAAACTTTGATTTACACCGCTGGTGTAAAAAATGTTTTCTCAAATTTAAAACCAAATTACATACTGTATTAAATTGGAATAGGAATAATTTGAAAAGTTTGTCATAAATGGAAACACTTTTGTTGGACATTAATCTATAAAATCATCCAATGCCAATTTGACATTGTGATAGGAGATCAAGAATTTTCTACTTGTCACAGTCTTTAAAAAAGATGGATATCACTAAATTTGAAGCCAAACTAGAGATGCATGCTCTTACAAACACAACATGCTTGTTGTTTTTGAACAATCTCGACAATTATGTTGAGCATCAGAAAAAATCAATTTTTTAAAAATTATTCTTGTCTTTGTTTGCCTCGCCTAAACGATTTGCCCTCATTTCAACACGGACATTAAATTTCCATATCGAAATTGTGCACATCATTTGAACAACGTAAATATGTAGCATCGCCTCATTAGGAATTGAGTTTTTTTTTTCCCTCTAACCTAAACACTATTATATTCCTATTGTTGCATAAACAAATTATGAAAATTGTTACAAGACATATTGTGCTTTTAAGATTTCAATGCTTAAATTCCTGATTCAAATACACTTCTACCCCTAATACGTTATTTGTTTTGATATATAGGTACATGGTGGAAAAAAAGAAGACATGTAAATATCAATCCCCACTATCCTTCGTTCTCAAGCAGTACTTTCGAAATTGAAAAAAAATATGAGGGTTAAATGTTTTTACTATGCTGAGAGAAAGAGGGAGATGGATAAGGATTCTGATAAGTGAGAACCACAGTGAGTTGCTCAAGATCAGATAGCTTGTGAGTTGTGATGATTTCTTGCGATGTCTTTTTTTTTTTTTTTGCAATAGCTTATGACGATTGGAGTATTGCTTGAATGAATTTTAAGTTCTTACTCAGGATTTTATTTTATTTTTTGCTATAGCTTGTGATGAATTGAAATAGGCATGTGCTAATGAAAGATGGTTGCCCAAAGTAGAATTGAAAAAGAAAAAAGAAAAAAGGCCGATAGGTAGGGTAAACCCGTTTCCCGACAGGGGAGGAAAGATGGGTAGATTTTCATTACCCGACAGGAGTTAGAGGCGGGCCAGGGGTACTTTGCCACATTTAGAGATGGAGTATGGGTGAATCAAAAGCCAACCTATCCACCCCGTTGTCATCTCTAATTATACAATGACCCCTACAAACCGAGATTCCTATCTCTGTTAATTTTTGCTAACCAAAATTAAATGTATTTCTTCTAACGACGCTTAACATCAATAAATATGCGTAAGCGCTGACATACCGAATCCGAGAAATTCGGAGTCGTTGACATATAATAAGTTTCTGGATGTGTGATTTAGTTCCTACTTGGTGCCAACAAGTGTCATATTTTTATTACAAGTATGGATGTAGCATAATTTCCCGCCGAACATCGTTAACATTTAGGGCCCCTTTGACCAAAAAGTGTAGAAGTAATTTTTTTTTCCCTTGTCTTTATTCAAAAAAAACAATTGCGTTTGTTAATTTCGTGTCAAGTTTTCGTAGTTTATGAATTCATCTCAACGAGACATAAATCACAAAAACTTAACGCGAAGCTAACAAATGTAAAAAAAAAAAAAAATGAATAAAGACAAAACGAAAAAACTAAAAAACTTTTTTTCTTTTTTACCAAAGGAGCCCTTAGTATATCATCAAACAAATGGAAATATGTTCTATATAGATCAAGCAGTTGATTGTTGTAAAACTTAACAAGGTTTAAAGAAATGTTTTAAGTTTAAATTTGATCTATAACGATATTAATATCAAACGTTTCATGGTTGATCTCGAGTACCTTTATATCAGCCTAACAAGAAGAGTAATAGGTTGTTTGAGCTCAGTTTGTATAACTTTACGAGTTTCAAAACTACTCAAGTTTTATTTGTTTATCTAACAAATCGATTTCAAAAACAACTTTTAACGAGAGCTTTAATTCAATGAAGCCATATGGATTCTAGGCCCCAAATCAATTGGGTCAAACTAGCAAACCGTGCGAGTGACCCGAATAGAATAGCCAAGTTGGGATGGACCATCTCAATGGGCAGAGTAAGTCAAATCGCCACAAGGAGTATTAATCTAGAAAGTTCTTAAGGACCATAGAAGAAATCTAGCTGTGAAGGAAGACAATCTAAACCGGGAAAATTAACTTCTAGGCATTATCAAGCCAGTATCCTAATAAGGGAGAACTCCGTAGATATAAGGATAGGAGTGTATTCGGATTCAGATGGACTGGATATCTCAGACGCTAAGCAAGGGGAATCTATAAAAAAAAAAAAAAAAGGCTTCACCCTTGATTGAAAAAACACACAATCTTACTCCATAAAACTCTAACTCCCCTCTTCTCCTTCATACAATCACGGCCTTAAGCATCAGAAGGGAATACCGGCCAAACCCCGACTGCGTATCCTGACTTCCTTTCACTACAAGAAAAATCACCATTGCCGACTACAGTTTAGTCGCCTAAGTTGACAATTTAGTCAGCAAAAGTGGTTTCCGACTAAATTTTTAGTCGGCCTTTTTTGAGTCTTGTGCCTTCTCTCGCCGGAACCGTACTCAACACGAATTTCATTTATCAGCCCTAAGGTGAAAACTTACCCACCAAACTCGAATAGCTTGGTTCATTTATCAGCCCTCAACGAGCACTTGACTCCTTACCCACCAAAATAACTAATGTTACTAATTAATATTCCTCAAGTCAGAACACGCATATACTCATAACATATATTGACAAATGGAGCTTGAACAGAAAGACATTGAAAATAACATATATTGACAAAAATACTCATACTGTTTAGAAAATGGACAACAATCTGGTAGACTGTCTATTTTGTACTCACCATTACCCAAATATGAAGAAAATGCGTTTAAGGGTATGACCCAGTCACATTTAATACGTAGGCATTCAAACAGCCAGGGCCGGCCTTGCTGGCCCACTTTATTTATTTATTTTTTCTTTTTGAATAATTGAGCTAAACAGTAGTAGTTTTCTCGAAAAACAAAAAATTAACTAATGTTATGAATATTGTGAAGAATTGCTTTTCAGGGAAAAAAAAAAATTAAGTGAAGAATTTGATTGCGTGGAAACTGTGTAATGGGTGTTCAAACAGTAGCTTTGTACTACACATAACAGGGAGAGATTTTTTATAAAAAAAAAAAAAAATTGCTAATGATCAAAACCATCCGAAACACGTTAAAATAAAATATGTAACACGGCCAGCGAACAACGAAGGGTTTTTGCAGTCCCTCACATTTAAAATAAACGGGGAATGGACGACACGGTCGGGTCAAATTTGACACAACAAATTTTAAAGAAATACTGCATGTATCATAGATTTCTTTGCCTTGATGGTGAATGTCTAAGCTCATTCTACCATAAATGTGACCGAGTGGGAAATTTTCTTTAGAACTTATGAATAACATATGCTCTATTAATTACAGAGAATTTTGAATCCGCCAGTACTTACGTATACTAGTACTTAAATTGAAGGCAATTTACATGGGTTGTCCTCGTTGGGTAGGGTATGTGTTTTCCACATTTCAACCATGAGTTTGAACTTGAAACGTCCAGTTGTTTGATAGCAGTGGCGGAACTAACATGGGGGTGGGTCTCCCGGGTTTTAAATTTTTTTTATCAGTATAATACTAATTTTAAGTATTATTGATATTATCAATATAATTATTTCTTGTGATTTTAATAAGGGTCACGTAGCCAAAAATCCAAAACATTTGGTATTTTTAGAGGGAAGGACAAGGAACTTTTACAATTGAACATAAAAACCAAAAACAATTGTCATTTTTAAAAGAAAGGACAATGAATTTTGCAATTGTACATAAAGACAAAAAGAATTAATGAAGTGTCACTAATTTTTAAAAATTCAAATTTCGAACATAAAATTCAAAAAAATCACTACTCCATCTCCGGCCGACCATCACCCCACCTTTGGCCGAGCACTTCCGGCAACCAAAAAAATTAGTGAATTGTCACTAATTAATTTTTAAAAATTTAAAATTTGAACATAAAATTCAAAAAAATCATCACCCCACCTCTGGCCGACCACCACTCTACCTTTGGCCAAGCACTTTCGGTGACCAAAAAAATTAATGAAGTGTCACAAATTTTTAAAAATTCAAATTTTGAACATAAAATTCAAAAAAAATCACCAACCCACCTTTGGTTGACCATCACCCCACCTCTGGCCGACCATTTTCGGCGACCAAAAAAATTTGTGAAATGTCACTAATTTTTAAAAATTCAAATTTTGAACGTAAAATTCAGAAAAACCACCACCCCACCTCTAGTGGACCATTTTCGGTGACCAAAAAAATTAGTGAAATGTCACTAATTTTTAAAAATTCGAATTTCGAACATAAAATTCAAACAAAATCATGATGGATAACAAAATGGGAGGGGAACTAGAAAATTTACCATCGATAACGTGAGGGTTCTGTTTTGAACAAATAGCCTGACAACAACAATTACATCTTAGACTACAATATTTGAGTTAATCTTCGGGACCAGTCAACCAGAAATACTTCAATCTGACGATTGAAAGGAGCGAACCTAATTGTAGGTGGAGGTTAAGCTCAAATGCCCTTCAGAATCTCTAATTTCACCATGGGGTGAGTGGATACGAACAATACAAAGATCAGTCCTTATAACCCATTGCAAAAAAGGTGTGTCCTCTGCTTAAAAATGGGAAAATATGTTGCATTTTTCACTAATTTTTCCTTCTAATAATTTTAGTTTCATTTGCTAAAAAAACAACTTATTTATATATTGATTTCTCAATTTCTTTCATCAGTAAAAAATAACCATATGAGATTGTGAGTATTAATGTAGTAACCTAGAGAATAGATCAAAATGAGTCACATACTTTTCATGCATTAGGCTAGAACAATTCAATGTACAAATGTGTTATGTTGAAAAACAAAAGGTATATGATACGATAAATATATGCTTTAGATAAAAATGCCTCTTAAGTCGGCTCCCCCTTGGTACAAAATTATGGCTCCACCACTGTTCGCAAGTATTTTATTTCTTTGCTCACGTCTTAGTACTTGAGGCCAGTCTAATATTTTCTTTCCTCACATCTACTTGAGGCCAGCCTAATTTTATATGTAAGCTAGCTGAGGCGCTTGAGTTATGATTTCCGATGTAGTGAAAAAAAAAACAAAAAAACAAGAAGAAACCGTAAGTTAGCAAAAATAAGTCTAAAAAATAAATGCTAAATGTGAAAAAAAAAAAAAAGAAGAAGAAGAGAGAACCTAACATAATAATGAGTAATAATCTAGTTTGAATTCCCTCTCTTCTAATTCCTTACTTAAATTCAAAATTGACTTTCAAACTTTCTTTGTTTTTTTGGGTGCAAACTTTCAAATTTATGCATATATCTAATGGTCTACAATGGTTGGTTTCATCTATAAAATCCAACAGGATGGTGGAGTGGTCTAAGACTTGGAGCTTAAAAGTTTGCTTTTTTCAAAGATTTCAGATTCGAAATCATACAAAAGCTATTAACTATTTTGAGACTAGCTAGTCCATAAAGAGTTTTATTATGACTTTAATTAACCCACTAGTGGATAGTGAAATTATTTGCAAGGATCATTTTCGGATACCTGAGTTATAACAAGTAAAAAAAGAGGAACTGTTCTTTAGTTACATGTAGCGGTGCACCTACAGGTGCCGGAACTCCCTTGTGGGTCCCACGCGATCGATTCAAGCTGTTTTATAAGGGAATGGGGTGATTTTGATTCGAACACTTTGGAACGTCCAATTGAGTTGATTTCTGTAAAGGCCCGCTCAGAATTTGATTTTGGGATGAATGAACGGCTCGGATCGACCGTGTGAAACCCACAAAGGGGTCCTGACGCCAGTCAGTACACGGTCTGTACATGGGGTCGGTACCCTTGGATTTTCCGAAGAAAGAGACTATCACTCACTGAGATAGATTGTTACTAGTAATATTCATTTTCATCGATACAAGTATACAACCGTCTTATTGTGGTATTGACTCTCAGAAGTTTATCCTATGTCACTAATGCCAGTCGGCTCCACCAGTTTAATTATTTGTTTTCCCTTGCGTTTGATTATAGGCTTATAAAGCTACTAGCATTAAACAAAGGTTTGGACGTTTTCAGTTTCTGATATTGCTACTGTCAGTGGTCTAGTTTTTTTGGGTAAAAATCTCCATTAGATCTACCTTGGTATTAGTGTTCTTCAGTAAAGATGAAATTTTTTTTTGTCAACAACACTATAGGCATAGTTAACTGTTGGCCAAGTGATCTTATCTTGAAACTTAAAAGTTTGCTCCCACCTAAAGTCTTAAGTTCGATTTTTCTTGTCACTAAACTCTTGGGGCCACTGGGGAACTTTATGCCTAGTCATTACTTACAGGGTCTCGAAATTAGTCGAGATGCATGCAAACTGACCCGGACATCCGATTTATAAAAATAAAAACACTCTATACGCATAGTTATATTCAGCTGATATCTGAATCTCAAATCGTCCAATGTATGTAAGAATCACAAGAAGCTTATAAAATTTGAATATATCATAGGGTTCTAAACAAATCTGTATTCAAGCATCTGTGTTCTATATTTTCTACTTTTACAACAGCTTGTTCAAGATGTATGTGACATATTTTAAAGAGACATGCATGTTAGCCATAAAAAAGCGTGCATGGAGTCACCTAGCAAATGAAACTGTTAGGTGTACTCAATCCCACATTAATTGGTGATGTAATGAATGAGATAAGAGATAAGCTGATACCTAATAGGCTAATAGTGTAGTGTCTTGGTCCTACAAACTAGGAGTAAATGTTTAGCCCCCGATCGACTTTATGTTAAAGTCACCGGACATGGGAGACCACGATCTGCTTTTAAATACAATAGGAGGGAATGCTATCTTCTCTCTCTCTCTCTCTCTCTCTCTCTCTCTCTATACTATATAACTGTTGTATTAGTTTACGTATGTCTCGATTAATCTTGTAATTGTTTATTAGCACCTTTGTGTGGTGTAGTGAAACAACAAAAGATCGCAACTGTAAGTCTATACAACACGATCCTAGTTTGTATAATATCGTTCGCTTTGGTAGCTTAAGCTCCATAGACTTTCCAGTAGGTTGCTCATCCATGAATTGCTCTATGATGAGTACGCTTAACTATAAAGTTTCAATGAAATTTGACAAAGGCCTTCTCCAAGGTGGGATCATAATCTATTATATATGTTATTGAATTTCAAAGTCACCATAGCTATTGTGAAGCTATGGAGCATATATCACGGGGAAAAGAGATTTTAAATGAGGGGAATGGTTAAGAGGGGGTGAAAAGTATGAACTATTTTTATGGTAACTAGTGGAAAACATTGGAACTTTTATTGTGTAGTCTGTTGTTAGTTTGGGCTTGAGTTGTTATAAAATGGTGTGTGAATCAATCGATCATTCAATACTGCTATTTAGAGATACTTGAGGATCCGGGTTGTCACAGCAACATTATCCACTTTTACATGATCACTAATCACACAAGATAAGGGGTATCCTCACGAGTAGTTGAAATTTGAAGGATTATATGGTATTAGTAACAGAAGTGGCAAAGTAGCTCATCTCTCCATACCTCCCATGCTCTCATTTATGGTCTACCCATAATTATGATCCAAACTGTTCACCTCCCGGAACACGCATACAACTAAAAGTGTAAAAGAAAAATTAGTAACATCAAAAAATATGTGAACAAATTACACTTCGATCTGTATCAACTTTAAAATCCATTTACCATTCATATTGCATAACAGTTCGTATCATAGTTGAAGGCATGTGATTCGCTATCTGTTCGCGAGGTGAACGGTTCGGGTCATAGTTGTAGACATAAGATGAATGGAGGAATAAGGAGAGGAGGGTTAGGGCCGGCCTAATGCAGGCTGCCAATTTAAGCAAGTCAACCTTCGCCTTTTTGGACTTCAGATCTGGTTGCTCATTTGAAAATTCGTTCTTTATCTTGTCTTGAACATAAACAAAACAACAATTGATTAGTTTGGCATCTAATGTTAAAAAGAAAATATCAGTTTGGCCTTTGCCTCTTACCAAAACTGGGGAAAAAATTAATTAAAAAAATAAAATAAAAGGTAAACTATGCTACAACATCCCGAGGCTTGTCCTTATTTTAGAATGATCTTACTACCCTCTTCCCAATGCGAATCGAGATTCTCCAGTACGTTGATCTCTCATGCGAGGCAAAAAAGAACTCATGATTCCACTCAACGATCCAAGTCGTTTATGTTTTAGGCATCAATGTTTTTGCCATTCATGTTAAAATTCACGTCAATTGAATTATATATGCCTGAAGAGAAGTAAATTGTGTCATCCATTTCTCTTGTGGCCAAAATTATTCAATATTATCATATTTCAGATTATGAGATTTTATAACAATTTTATGAATCCAGGTGACCCAATTTATGAAGCGTATATGGTGCACATCATTAAATGGGTGTACCCCGAAATCGCTCCATATCATATACATAATAGGCACGTTATAACAAGAAGCATGTCCTAATGGAACAACATAAGATTGCAACATATCTACATATATGAATTGTGATATCACTAGTCACATGAAATCGTCTCTGATTCCTGTCACATAACATTCAAGGATTGCTCGTGAGTCATTGGATGAAAGTATATTAATTATACGAACAAAAAAAAAAAATTCCACTGATGTTCACCAATTTAAAATATTTAAGCAAGTCAACCTTAGCCTTTTTTGGACTTCAGATCCAATGGCTCATTCTATTTAAAAATTGGTTGGCTGGTATCTTATCTGATCTTGAACATAATAATAAAACAACAATTAATCAGTATGGCTTTTGATGTTCAGCTAAAAAAAGAGATCAGTTTGGCCCCGTCTCTGACCAAAGTTACGCTGGCATTCCTTGATTTCTGCCCTTAATATGGACTCCCTAGCATTCAGAATGACCTTACTACCCTCTTTGTCAATACAAATTAAAGTTCTCTAATGGTATGCAAAATAGAACCCCC
The DNA here is from genome assembly GCA_022606695.1 of Vaccinium macrocarpon. Taxonomy (NCBI): domain Eukaryota; kingdom Viridiplantae; phylum Streptophyta; class Magnoliopsida; order Ericales; family Ericaceae; genus Vaccinium; species Vaccinium macrocarpon. Next base: position 9,934,265 of record CM040176.1, on the reverse strand, counting down.
GGTTCCATTCAACAATCTAAGTCGCTTATTTTGTAAGCATCAATGTGTTTATTGTCAGTGTTAAAATTCACATCGATTGTGATACAGACTTGGTTGATCATATAGCCTAAAGACAAATAAACATTGCTAGAGGTCATCCATTTCTCTTGCGTTGTGACCATTATTCTTCTTTCAAATCGATGTCTATAAAATAAATGGGTTGAATAATCAAATGGCTTCGTTTTATGCCCTATTTTTGTTGCATGAAATGATTCGCATTTGAGGCAATGGACAACTTGTTGGTGCAAAAATCCGGGAGTCTTCGGCAAACTGAACCTATTGATGACGGAACTTGCTTCGAGGCACGTTACTATGTCGCTTTCCAAAAACAGTATTCGCCCCCACCGTTTGGTGTGCACCGGGTTGATAGCGAATCTGTCCGAGGATACAACGAAGCCCGATCAATTCAATGATCTTCTGCCTGTGTCCGCACAAACGAAGGATAGACAGAATACCGAGTCGAAAAAGAATCGAAAGAACCAAGGAATTGTTGGCACCGTTTCTGCAGAGTTACGGTACAGCAAAACTAGAAAGCAATTTGGAGTAATTTTGGCAGAGTAACAAGGCTAGAAATTCGTCCATCTTTTCATCATTTAATGAATGTAATTCTGGGTGTTATTTATATGCCAAAAGTATCATTTCACTTTAGGACACGCTCTTTAGTGAAAGGACTTGAGTTTGAGTCATAACCCTCCGTTCAGAGTTGCATCCGTACGCGAACTAGTGTAACCGGTATCGATACAGCTTTATGGTGTATCGATACCCATCATTTTGTTCGTGAAACAGCCGCTCATGAGCCAACCGGTATCGATACAGCTTAATAGGCGTATCGATACCGCTCCATTTCGAACGCCACGTCAGCAACACCTTATGGTCAAGTGGCAATAAGAAAGGGTGCCTACAAGGCGCCTGCAAGGAAAGGAAACGTCTCCTATCATTCCGGAGAAGTTTCCTGAAACATTTCAAAATCATAGCCGGAATACAATGATAATTTCAAAAGAAACTGGGAATGAATTAAAATCCTATAGGTCTTTGCAACTCAATGTTTCAGTGTGGTTAATAAAATACCAATATGTTTCAGCGCATTTTGGTACGTATTCAATTGAATATCGAAATTCCACTAACTTTCCCGGCCAATTCCTTGTTTCCATTGTATCTATATATGGATTATTCGAAGAACCTCAGTTGTGTAAGGGAAGGATTACTCTGTCCTGCTGTCAAGAAACTAAACTGATCTTAAAAGATTTCATTCACTGCCAAGCCTTCTAAACACTGAACACGCAACCAAAGATGGCCTATATTTAAACTAAGGATGATAGCACCACTGCATCCCCACTATTGAAGTCCACTTGTAACCAAAATAAATAAATCTGTCTTCAGGAGTTTGTCTGTGTGTGAAGGCAAATCTGTAGGGATGGTCTGCTAAAAGATGTGGTGTAGTCAGAAATGATAAGTGAGCAAGGAATCAAAGGAATTCTAGTATTTTGGAAAAATAGGGATTCATCACTATTCCTTCGCACCAAAGTACGTCCGTATATGATTCGTGATGAGTGCACTTCACAATGAGCAACCTAACTGAAGAAAGGTATAGATAGTTAATTGCAGATAAGAAAGTACTATCTTCAGGAAGTCCAAAAGGAAGTAAAATGGTAGAATGTGTCCATGAGAATTAGGAAGAATAGCGAAAAATGAACCAACTATAAAAATCAATTATGGGACACATTGTTGGTGTTAGTAATTGGCAATGGTTCCAAAAAACTTCACCCAACTAAAGTAATAACGAGACAATGATATGGTAAAATATGTCGCTCGTGAGTAACGCTCAGACAATGAGAATGGATTAAGAAAGGGCATTGCATTAATACCATGAAGCAAAAAGAAATGCAAACATGGATAATTCACTCACAAGTAGGACTAAGGAAGATTGCCTGGATCAACTGCTGGGCTGTTTGGACTTGTGATACAGTTCCATTAATTTCGACTGTCATTTCACCAGGAACCCCGCTTGTTTCCTCTATTGTGACAGTTGCACCACTAGCACTTCTGATGTAGCTAATGCTTGCACCAGCTGTACCAATGACAGCATCAGCATAAGCTAGAGGAATTTGCATTTGCTGTGTGACCTGCGAAAGTCATGAAAGTAATCACCTTATAGGAACAAACTTTGGAACATCTTCCTTCCATTTTTTGTTTGTACTTGTTTTTTCCTGGTTCGACTAAAGCACTTTGGAAAGTACAGTTGGATTTGCTTGGTACAGTCTTAAGGTCGTTGGAATAATTTTAGCAGCAGATAGAATTATTTTTAGACACTGTTCAGACAAGCTGTAACAATCCCCTGCACGTGCTGCGTGCGAGTCTTGACCCGTGTGTTGAAGATCTAAACAAAGAATCCAAAACATGCGGATCATAACAAAACAAGGTGCACTCATAAACCTAACCTAATGAGTAATGATCAAGTTTTGATTCATAAGCCTGAGATCTTAGTTGATTCAGTAGTTACAGGAAGTGACAAGAATCAAACACTTCAAAAAACAGAAGATGTAGGCTTATGCTATCAATATAATAAAACAGTTTAGTTTTGAGAAATTTAATTAGGCATCATGTTTCAAAATTCTATTTATGTTGCCATCATATGGGATTTGAATACTTATATTTACATCCCGACGTTGGATATTCAGACCTTTATGCACTTATTGATTCCATTATTTACGTTACTAGTATATGTATTGTAGGATTGACCAATTATCTTTTCCTTTATTAGTTTTGCATTGTAGTTGTTTATTGTTTCCAATTTTTCCGGGATTATCAAATTGATTCCTAAACGGGTGGTGTTAGTTTCCTTTTAAAATGGGATTCAGTTCCTATCCCCTACCCATGGAACATACCATTATCAAACCATTCCATTTCCTCACAAAATCTACTGTCCAAACCACTCAATCAAAAAACTTTTATTTCACTTCCCTTTATGAATTTGGCATGTACATATGGCTCCCTTAAAAATTCTAACCATGATTATCATGTTTATTATATGAAATTACCGAAGTGGTAAAACAATAAACCATATTCATTGTGTAAATAATCCTCTTTTAAAGGACATGTGAATGTGGTTGATTAATTTACTATTTTTCACCAAAGTGATCGTAAAACAATAAACTATATTCACTATTATTTAACTTCCCTTTATGAATTTAGCCCGCGTATGCGGCTCCCTTAAAAATTTTAACCATAATTTTTCTTCATGTTTTCATCCTTAAATTCTTTGCCTATAGGGTAAAGATTTTTGGGATGAAAACAAAAAGAATGTTTTCATCCTAAAATTGTTTGCATGTAGGGTAAAGATTTTTGGGATGATGTTTTCATCTTAAATTCTTTATATTTTCATCATAAGATTCTTTTCCTGTAGGGTAAAGATTTTTGGGATGAAAACATAAAGATTGTTTCCATCCTAAATTCTTTATGTTTTCATCCAAAATTCTTTGTCTATAGGGTAAAGATTGTTGGGATGAAAACATAAAGTATTTTTCTTTATGTTTTTATCTAAAAATCATTGATCCAACAAACATGGTTAAATTTTTTAAAGGAGTCACTGCGTGGGCCAAATTCATAAAGGGTAGTGTGTTCTCTAGTGTACCTAGAGTTTCCGAATGAGGAAATTTTAAAAAGGCTTGCACTTCTGATTTGAGTGTAGGCCGCGTGTATGGATTACAATTGGGGGTGAGCGTTCACTTATCCAGTCCTATGTGCCCAAACCAAAGATACTGGTTTTAACCCCATGCCTAGTGGGGAGCAGGGTTCCAATTCCAGCTCCACAATACAGTCAATACCTGTTTAATTATTTTGATTTTTCTCTTCATCTGTTAAGAGTGTTTCCAAAGAGCAAAAGTTATGATGAACATGTTCGTTAATTTGCCAAATTGACTGGACATGATACAAATAGCCGAGGAATGTAAACATGTTCTACTTTTTAATGGATATAATTTGTTTGCTCTCATCTTTTACAATTCTATTTGCCTTGGTGGATGAGGAGTCGAAGCAGGTGTTGCATAAGGTTGTGAGGGACGACAATGGGAATGTTAAGCTGGATTGTCCTGCTATTGGGAAGCAGTTTGTTCCCGACAAATGTGATATTTTCAAAAAGCCTTGGGACCACCCAAGCCACCTTGGGTCAAGTGAGTTCACTCTTACGTAGGCCCACCTCTGCCTGTGCTCTCTGTACTCAAGATCAGTTTAGTTTCTTGAGTACAGGGAGCACAGGCACCGATGTGCTCCAAGGGATTTAGGATACTTGTGCATCAACCACAAGCTTTCTCAAAACCTAGTAAGGAAATATGCCATTGGTTTAATGGATCATGAAGCCACCAAGTACACATCTTAAAATCATGTTGATGTACCAAATGGAAAGAAAATACATTTCAACACTATCTAATTTGTTTCTTGAGTACAGAAGCACAGGCAGCGGTGGGCCTACATAACACTAAGAGTGAACCCATTTGACCCAAGGTGGCTCTGGCGGTCCCAAGGCTTTTTTGAAAATGTCACACTTGTCGGGAACAAACTATTTCCCAATAGCAGGACAATCTAGCTTAACATTCCCATTGTCATCCCTCACAACCTCCATGAATATATGTGTATGTCATTTACGTATTTTCTATGAAGATCAACTGCTAAGTGTTGTCGAGATTCTCTTTGGTGTTTAGACTGGATTCAAACTTGTAAGTCCAATAGGCCGAGCTTCCTTTGGTTTGGCAAATTCATGTCCAAAACATATACATTTGGGTGTATTATATTTTTATGGCACTGTAATCTTTGGTATTTATTTTTAGAGTGTCTGTTTTAGGTGTGGAAAAGGAATCATCTCAATATGTATTTTTGTTCGAGTGCGGTAGTTTTTTAGTCAAGACGGATTGCTCATTTTGAAGACAAGGTTGGGTGTCAAGGATTTCTTCTAGCACAACATTCTGTTGGAGTTTGCTGGATGTTTTGCTCGAGCAAAACAATCGGCAAAAAATGCACAAGGCAAGAGGTAGATGCCGCACGTTTTTGCTCCAGCATTTCAAGGCCCTTTTATTAGCAAAACATTCTGTTTGTTTTTGCTGGATTTTTTGCTCGAGCAAAAACAGCCGGCAAAAATGCCCGAATTCAACAACTATAAAATCTCAGCCATTAGGTCGGAAAAAAAACAGAGATGCGGTGATAAGAGACCTAATACAAATATTTCCATCTCTCATCACTTTCGGCGGCTAGGGTTTGTGAACCTTGAAGAATTGTGAAGGCTTGTGAATGCCGTGAGTTTCAAGATCATCTTCAAGGGGTTTGTTCTTCATTGAAAACAAAGTCTTTTCGTGGAGTTCGAGAGGCGCTTCAAAGTCCCCGATTGGATTAGGGAGGCAAACCCGGAAGGCCGTGGATTGGCCGGCCAAGTGATCCAAAAGCAAGGTGTGGTGAACGTGGATTCGGCAAGTAGTTCTTAGGTTCAATTGGTGAGGATTCACGATCGTTGGTAAGATTACTTATAACTACACATTGAGTATAGTGTTTTTGATTCATTCCCGTGGTTTTTACCCGTATTGGGGTTTTCCACGTATATCTTGGTGTTTTTCGATTGTTTGATTTCGTTTCATTGATTGGTTAAAGTTTTGATTGGTGGGTCGATAACTAAAAAAAGATTAAAACATAACAAATCTATAAACCTAGGAAAACTAGGGTTTTTCAAAACTTCGTGGCTTTACTTGATACACGTGTACCGATGGAGATATTCTGATTTTTAAGCATAATGTTTGTGATATAAGAAGGATTACAAACTTTAGCTAGCCTTATAATGGTACTAGCAAGTGGACTTCTTTTTTCTTTTAGATCTGATCCTAGTGGGCTTCATAATCTTGTTATTCGCACTCAGAATTCATTGTTAGCAAACTGGAGTTTCAGTATGAAAGTTAATTTTTCCTGCTACAGAATTCGTTACCCTTTCTGGATGGAAGTCCCAAGGATCATCCCGTCAGTCTCTCTCACAAACGTCCAACAAAGGGTTTTCAGAGTTCAGCCCACAAAGTACAAGGTATTGTGGCATTGATGAATTATTCATTCCATTTTACAACATTACAGTATTATCAGGCATGTATTTCTCTATGTTAAATTGCTGTTATCCGCTGTGTGAAATGATTAATTATCTTTAGGGATTATATGTTGAAGGGAAATCAACTACTTTTGGTGGCTCACACACATTCAGACAAACAAACTCGCGTAGTTCTCTCTCTCTCTCTCTCTCTCTCTCTCTCTCTCTCTCACAATATGCAAAGGAGGTAATTAATCGTTCCTCCTTGTTTTGGTAGCTTTAAAGCACCAAATAATTAGCTTCAAAATTGTTCCACAATCAAGTTGTCTAATTAGGTTCTTGCACTTCAGTGTGGTACGTTGATTGTGGAAAAATTGGTAGAAACTCTCCTACAAATAAAAGGATAGAGCTTTGATTTAGGCTGTAAATAGTTCTCCAGCATTACTTTATTTGGTGGGTTTACTTTTGCTGCTTTATTTTTATCGTTGGAGGAAGAAAAGGTGTTGGCTTGAGAAGTAGTGGAAGTTTAGAGTCAGAATATGGGCCAAAATTTAACTGTTTGTGAGGTTTCATGGTTTATGCAGAAAGTTTAATAGAATACCAATAAATGCACCCCATGTTGGATGTTTTGAATGTATAGCAAGTCCTTCAGAACCCTCACCCTTGTACAAAGATGGACAAGCTTATGAAGTTTCTGATAGCAAGTCTTGATGAGCCTTTTGTCAGTCTTTTCTTTCCCCTGGCCAGTAACAATGGGCAAATTAGCATTTACGGATGTTGGTTAATACACCAATAGTGAGCTCCATCGCAAATGTTAGACATTGCAATGTGTATTGACCAAACTATGACCCATGTCTATCAAAATTTAGATCTTTTGTGGGAGGTTTTGTTTCTCATTTTCACATGGATTCTGTTCCCCCAGAGGTCCAGTGGCTGCAGAGGCAACTAATGAAGAAGATAAGGAACTGTTACAGGCATTGGCAGCTTCTATGGAAGGCATGAAAAATGCGAGTGGAGTCACCACCATAAGAGACAAAGATGTAACCGATGGAGCAAAGGAAGAAAGTACAGACGTGCCCACCGAAGAAAGCGACATATCCACCCCTTCCCGAAGAAGCCACGGGCGATAAGGAATCTACTTTGTCGGGTTGGAGTTCGTCTTCCAGACGGTCGGTTGTAGGCTTCAGAGGAGCTTCTTTGCGTACTGATTCTATACAAGAATAGTTTTCTCACCAGCTTTTGTCCTTCATTTTATGTGTGCATTACATTTTCACAAACACTGAAGTAGTGAGGGTAAATTTAGTAAACCAAAGAAAGTGCATTATGAATCTTAGTCAACGTGTGAAAAAGTACTCCCTCCCTCTCCGTTTGTCTGTCTTTTTCCACTGTTGTGGACATATTTGTAAACAAATGTCCTATATTGTTAAGTTTAATTTGCTTTAAATGATTTTGGAAACTTTGATTACAAAATCTAATCGTAATTGTTGATCAAGGTTCCCTGACTTGGCTTATAGGAGTATTAGAAGAGCCGTTGCTCGAGGATAGGATTTATGGAGTTATAGATCAAATAATGGCTGCTCTGCTCTAATTTCTCATTTTAGGTGATTTGGTCTACTTCTCTTATTCATTAATCTTTCAATCCACCAACAACAGAAATGCCATGTGCAAGGACACGTACACCAAACTATACACAGAATATGAGTAATGTGAGAACATAAAGTCATATTTTGCAAACACGTTTTTTAAAAAATATTCATATTCTGTGTATGATTCGGTGTAAGTTTCCTTTGGCATAGTATTTTCCATTTAAAATTGGTTCGCTATCTCATCTTATTTTAGACATAATAATAAAAACAACAATTAATCAAGTTATTCAGGTCTAATTGTAACCAAAGTTATGCTCGCATTCCTCGGAGTTTTGTCCTTAATATGGACTCCCTCGCATTTCAAAATGACCTTACTACCCTCTAGGTCATTACAAATTAAGACTCGTGTGATGCAAAATAGAATCCACGGTTCAATTCAACAATCTAAGTTGCTTATTTTGTAGGCGTCAATGTGTTCATCGTCCATGCTAAAATTCACATTGATGGGATTTGATACAGACTTGCTTGATCATATAGCCTGAAGAGAAATAAACTATTAGAGGTCATCCATTTCTCTTCTGGCCAATTTTCTTCTTTCAAATCGATGTCTACAAAATGAACGGATTGGATAATCAAATGGAATCGCTTTGTCATATTTCTGTTGCATGAAATGATTCACATTTCAGGCAACGGACAACTGGGGAAGAAAAGGAAAGCAAATGAGTGTTACGTACCAAAATTCCCACAAAAACAATGAAACTAAGATAATAGATAACAACAGTCTCGCAGACCATATAGTGGAGCCTATTGCACACAAATAACCTAATAATCAATCTGTCTGAATAAACCAGCTAGAGAACCTAGTAAATGCCATAAACAGAGTTCAATAGGCATTATTTGGGTGCTTTTTCATCTCACCAAGAAGTGATACATGCCGATAAAAAAACTGAAACATCATATGGGAACCAATTATTAGATGAAACAGGACTGCTCCCACTACTTAATAACCGTAGTTACCATAGACCGCACCATATTGCCCGCTTTGACCTGCATGCCCAGTGGCATTGGATGGGGGGGACGCATAGACAGAGCCTTGAGCAGCAGCATAAGGGTTGTAGCCTTGGTCAGTGGCACCACCTGCCTGGTTCTGCGCTGGCCCTGCAGCTTCAGCCATGAAATTCTGCACACAGACGTTAAAATCAGCAGCTGATTCAAGAAAGAGGAGAATTTCCTGAAACATTCCAAAGTCATAGCCAGAAAACAATGAAAATTTCAAAAGAAACTGGGAATGAATTAAAATCCTATCAGTCTTTGCAACTCAATGTTTCAGTACGGTTAACAAAATACCAATATGTTTCAGAGCGTTTTGGTACGTATTCAATTGAATATCGAAATTCCACTGATGTTCTGTACCAATGTCCTAGGAAACAAAAGTGGTCCAGCCAATTCCTTGTTTCCATTGTATCTATATATGGATGATTTGGGGAACCCCAATTGTGGAAGGGAAGGAATACTCTGTCCTGCTGTCAAGAAACTAAACTGATCTTAAAAGATTTCACTGCCAAGCCTTCTAAACACTGAACACACAACCAAAGATGGCATCTATTAAACAAAGGGTGATAGCACCACTGCCTCCCCACTATTGAAGTCCACTTGTAACCAAAAAATAAATCTGTCATCAGGAGTTTGTGTGTGTGAAGGCATACATCTGGAAGTTTTGGTCTGCTAAAAGATGTGGTGAAGTCAGAGATAATAAGTGAGCAAGGAATCAAAGGAATTCTAGTCTTATGGAAAAATAGTGATGCATCCCTATTCCCTTGCACCACAGTACGTCCCGTATATGATTTGTGGTGAGTGCTCCACAATGACCAACCTAACTGAAGAAAAGTATAGAGAAATAATTGCAGACAAGAAAGTACTGTCTTCAGGAAGCCCAAAAGCAAGTAAAATGATAGAATGTCCATGAGAAATAGGAAGAACAGCAAAAATGAGCAAACTACAAAAATCAATGATGAGACAAATTGTTGGTGTTAGTAATTGGCAATGATTCCAAAAAACTTCACCCAACTAAAGTAATAAAGAAACAATGATATGTCAAAAATGTTTCCTGAGAAAAACGCTCAAACAATGAGAAATGGATTTAAAAAGGGCATTGCACCAATGGCATGTAGCAAAAAGAAATACAAACATGGATAAGTCATTCACAAGTAGGTCTAAGGAAGATTGCCTGGATCAACTGCTGAGCTGTTTGGACTTGTGATGCAGTTCCATTAATTTCCACCGTCATTTCACCAGGAACCCCCCTTGTTTCCTGTATTGTAACAGTTGCACCACTAGCACGTCTGATGTAGCTAATGCTTGCACCAGCTGTACCAATGACAGCATCAGCATAAGCTAGAGGAATTTGCATTTGCTGTGTAACCTGTAAAAGCCATAAAAGTAAGCACCTTATAAGCTCAAAACTTAGGAACATTTTCTTCCTTTCATTTTTTGTTAGTATTTGTTTTTTCCTGGTTTGACTATAGCACTTTGGAAAGTGTAGTTGATTTGCTTGGTACAGCCTTAAGGTTGTAGGAATAATTTTGGCAGCAGATAGAATTATTTTTAGACACACTGTTCAGACAAGCTCTAACAATCCCCTGCACGTGCGACCCTTGACCCGCACATGCAGAGGTAAACAAAGGATCCAAAACATGAGGATCACAATGAAGCAAGGTGCACTTATGGCACAAACAACGGGCCAATCAATCAAGAAGGCCTTGTCCAAAAGCCTTTGAAAGCCTCTCTATGATATCATGTTAAAGAATTCAATTGGCAATGATTGAAGAACCCGGGCTAGGCTCATATACTAGTTTTGGAGGTTATAATTAAACAATATGGGACAAGCTCTAGCAAGCACCAATATTTCCATTCTTCATATCCTTTCTTTTTTTCTTTTTCTTTTTGGTCGGATGCAGTGCGGGGTACATTGGAGGCCATAGTCTCTGATGGGGATCAATCTTGTCCACAGTATGACGAGAAATCTAGACCTCTGTAATGAGGAACAAGGATTTTGGCCAGCTGAGTGTTGGTTAACTTGTCACAGCTTGACGCAAAGGCTTCAGCAATACTATTCAAATTTCAAGCCAGACAAAATTGAAGAGATATTTTACACTCTTAACTCATGAGGTACTACTATCCCAGGCTGCCAAAAATTAGGCCTACAATAATTTCCAGCTGAGGGAGCTCATAATTGGTCAGGCATGCACAAAGAGAACTGAATGAAAATGGAGAGGACTGTCTAGCTGGCAATCAAGGAATTACGTGGACTTCATGCATACCAAAATGCATATTTCCCAAGAAATCCAATACTTGCAGGTAAGTCAATTGAGTCAAGTTTTCTTGAATACCAATAAAGGGCAAGGCAATGCCACCTCGTCAAAGCCAACTGGTCAGATAATCCCTGACTGACACCTACCACTGAGATCCAAAAGTGTTATCATTTTGTTCACCAGGAAATTCCACTCATGCCCCAATTTGTGTTCCGTTTCTGGCAGTTTCCTCACTATCCAACCTAGCATGCTAGATCTGCAACTGAGGACGCTATTTGTTTGATTTGATGGGAACCAAAGGAAAGCTCCTTGGCAGTGAGAAACATGAAATGCCTGCCCAGCCCCAGCAAACCTGAACAATTCCCCAGTTTGTTCAAGAAGATGATCAAGTGATTTACGAGTCATACAATAGTTGGTCGATCCAATCTGGCTTTGAATCCAGAATTCCAGGTTCAAACGTAATGGTGCATGACTACTAGTCTAAGGAAGGGTCCAGGCATGTAAATATGTGATGCCTTTTCTCAGAAACTTTAAAATTCCTAATCCAGAACCCTAATATACAAAGTATCCAGTTTCATTTCAATGAGTGAGAACAGAAGAAGAAAAAACCTGTGTGATCATTGATGGTGGTGTCTGAGAATTCGATGATGCGTGTACATTCATGGGAGCTTCTCTTCCATATGCAGATATACCCTGATGAGGCTGTTTTTCTGGTGGAGGCGGCATTTCAACTTGAGGGTAGTAATTCTCAACTTGCCTAGGAGGAGGCATGTAATGCGGATTACCTCCATAACCAAGTCCTCCACCAACATTTGGAGGAAAAGCTTGGGGCGGTGGACCCCAGGATTGCGGGGGAGGCATGTGTTCCATCTGGGAATGAGGCATGTGGTTATTGTGGTCCATCTGAGGATGAGGCATTTGCATCTGATAAAAACTTATAAAGTGAGTCCAGAAATTAAAACTTTTTTAACGAGCAACAAAATATGAGTTTGATCTATTTTCTTCTTCTTTGGAATGCTCATTCTAGATCGAAGAAGTAATGCCAAATGAAAAACTCACTTGCATTTCAAACAACGGAATTACACTGCGATCAACCAAAAATTTCCTCAGGTGAGATGCAATTAATTCAATAGCTTTGTGGACCCCGGCAGGCTCTCCTACTACCTCAACAATCCTATCATCTTCAAGAGCAAAAATGGGTAGGTCTTCTGCAGTACACATTTCAACAATTGAAAAGAAGAAAGGTAACAAATAATTACAACCACAATATAACAAAGCATTTGAAATACAGAAATTCAAAATCTTCAACCGCTTAGAAAAGCTTAAGAATTAGAAACACAAAATCCAGTACAGCATTGATATATATATATATATATATATATATATATATATATATATATATATATATATATATATAGAGAGAGAGAGAGAGAGAGAGAGAGAGAGAGAGAGAGAGAGTAACCAAGACAAATGTACCACTGGGGAATTTGAGAATCTGTAGAAAGGGAAATTATTTTGGAAACAATTTCGAAGGTCGGGATGCAGGTAGGATTAAACAATTCAAAAGAAGGGAACCTCCGCACAATGTCGCTAACATTAAAGTTGAAACGGAGTTGGATGCGACAAATGACAAGAGGGCAGAGGTAGAATAAGTCGTTAAAATCCTCTACATAGATATTTTGCAAATTTGACTCCTACACCAGCATTTTAAATGCATCAAAATAAAGCTTTCAAACACACAATTCATATTGTTGGGTTCCAAATCTCTGGTAAATAATCCTCAGAAATCTATCCATACAAAACCAATTGGCAACTTCCAGCTCAAGCCAATGATAGCCCCAAAACCCCAAAGCTTCCTAAAATGAAGAAAAGCTCAAGAAGTATGGGGAAAATAACTGCTTCAAGTAAATATCATTTAAGAAAAATAAAGAAGGGCAAAAAAAACTTACTAAAATAAATTCAAGAATTAAATGATGCAATAAAAAGAACAAAGGAAAAGAATTGAAAATATAATTAAGACATGAAGCCAAGCTAAAACAATGTTAGCTATTGAGAACTTCTGATTAGCCAACTCGGTGATGCCAAACTGATGTAAAAGTATTTTCTATTAAAGAAAGAACTGAAGAATTGCGAGAGTAGTTGTCACAGTAACTGAGAACAAATTTAAAGAAAACAGATGTTAAAAAAAAAAAAAGAAAACATGTACCGATGACCCTAACAATACAACTAGATGCTTCTTGAATTGATTTGACAGTTGCTCCTTGTTTTCCAATTAAACTTCCTGCTTGAGCAGCTGCAACCAGTAGCCTAGTAGATACCTTGCCTCCTACACCTGGCGGAGCCTGAAAAGAATCACCCTCCAAGCCGTCCACAACCCGTTTGTGAACCCTTAGTAGGCCATCAACAGCAGGGGGGAGAGAGGCATCGGGTTCCTCCTTGGCAGATATCATAACCTTTTCAAAGAAAGTAAAATGCAAGATCAGAAATCACTGGCAAATAGTTATATTAGAACTAATCCATATCTTATTCTTTTGTGTAAATATGCAATGTCAATTCATACTAAAACAGCCAATCCGAAGAAATCTTTATATGCAAGATAGAACATGATTACAAATCCCTCAAGTTTAGAGATAAGATTGGCCACAATTATCTCAAAGAGCGTGAAGAAACTAAATATCAGAATGCCCAAACAGGATTTGAGGAAAAAAAAAACATAACTATTTAAATGTGAGTTTGTATGAGAGAGAGAGAGAGAGAAGGAAAAATGGATGTCTTCGAAATAGGTCTTCCACAATAAATATGGCAGTCTCCAATAAGAGAAAGGACAATTTAGCACAATACATTGAAGAAAGTAAGAGCATGAAAATCAAACTTAAAAGGTGTTCGATAACCAAATGTGCACGAATTATTTTTATTTTCTCAATAGCATAGAGCAATAGAATGCTAGAAACTCAAGATTATAAGAATTTATGAGCCCCCTAAGCCTAACAGACAAGAAGGGAACTCCAAATTCCTGTGAGGCCTCACAAGCAAAGCAATCACTGAACAACCCTTTTGAGTTCTAGTCTTCACCTTAGGCACACGTACATTCAACTTTCCAAACCAGTATGTTACCGAACAAAAACAATTCCAACCTTGATATAATAGAGCAAGTCCCCAGTGACAGAACCGTAAATTTCTGAAATACAATTATGGATCTGAACAATCTGTTATTTTGATTAGGAGCATCACATTGGAAGGTTATTTCAAAGATAAAGGTTGAAAAAGTATTTTGATTAGTTGTTAGTGGAATTATTTAACTGGCAATAAGTGCCTGACTGCCTGTTCATCCAACTCTAAAAAAAGCTGGAACTTTCTAGCGACAGTTTTAGCAAATCCAGATGATGTGTCATTTTGCATGAGGCAAGAAATCAATCATCTGGGTTCTGAATTTACCAGATAGAACTAGGAGCTTCTTGACACACATGTTTGTATAGGTGTCTGTGTTGATCCAGATAACCTTTTCAGCAGTTGCAATGCTCAATGCTGATCCCTGCAATCTGGATCTTTCAATTCGTCATGTTTGAAAACATATTGATTGATTTGTTGCCTTAAATTTTGCTGAGAGAACCTGCAAAGATTCATTGTTGTTATTGAAAGAATAGGAGCCGCTTTGAGTTATTATGGTTGTTTTTCCCAAATGTCCTCTTTGCTCCTTGCCTAAATTTTAAATGTGCATAGGTGTATTATTACACTCCAACTTGTAAGATTTAAACAAATTTACAATTCCTCATTTGCCAAGTAGTTAGCTGTTGTAGAGACCCAAGTTCATAGTTGATTATTTTGGGTACCGTGATCCAGTTTTATATGCGTATGATACAAACTCAAAATTATCTTCGAGCATGCTTGATGTGACGTAGTTGCAACAAAATGTATATTCCATCCCATGTTACGATATCAATACGCGAGCCGTGGACTGTGTGTTTAGATAGGTGAAGTGGGACCCACAAGCATATTTGGCAGCCTGGAGAAAATATAGGAGTATCTAAAGATCTATGGTAAAGTCTAACACACTACCAGCATTTCTTATGGGGCAGATCCGATCAAAAACAGCGCTTGCCGATGGTGGCGTGGAATGAAATATGCAAACCTAAAGGACTGGGAGGGTTAGGCTTCCACAATTTGCGTCATTTTAATCTAGCCATGCTTGCAAAAATGGGTTGGAGAATGCTTCATGAAAAGGATGCTTTGTGGACCAAGGTTCTTCGTAGTAAGTATTGCACTTCAACTAGGGGGTGTAATATCACTACCCTGCCTACAGACTCGCCAACATGGAAAGGAATTTGTGAAGGTATAGCTGCAGTTCAGGATGGCTTTGGTTGGCGATTGGGTAATGGTAAGTCAATATCTTTTTGGACTGATGTTTGGGTAGGGGACACACCACCAATTAATTATGCTATCATGGACATTCCATCGACTAAGTTATCAAAGAAGGTCAGTGATTATTGGTTTGCATTTGGGGATTGGGATTGGGCTTCTCTTTCTTCAATGATTTCTGATGAAGCTTTGGATCATTTAAGAGGGCAGTTTGTGTTGGGTGGAGTTGAGAATAGAGACAAGATTTTATGGAAGTTTTCACAAACTGGTGTTTTTTTCTGTCACGTCCGCTTACAAATTTATTGCTACTGAGTCACTCGAGATTGTCGATACTGGCCAGAATAAAATTTGGAAAGTCACAGGGTGGCAAAGATGGCGAACCTTGCTTTGGTTAGTTCGGAGGAATCAGCTGCTAACAAACTTAGATAAATTTCAACAGGGCCTTATTCAGTCTGGGACTTGTGATATTTGTGGTCAGCATGATGAGTCAACAATCCATGCCGTTAGAGATTGCTCAATCACGAAAAACTTGTGGAAAGGAATTGTGAAGGTGGAATCTTGGAACGAGTTCTTCTCCCTTCCCATCCAACAATGGATTGATAGGAATCGGGTCGATCCTCCCAGGTCTAGACTTGAAGGCAAGGGATGGGACACTATGTTTACAGCAAATTGAGACAAGATATGGTACTGGTGGAATAAGCTAATGTGGGATCTGGAGTTCATATATCCCCGTGAGCCAATATCGAAGATTCGACGTTCAGTGGCCGAAGTATCTGAGGCGCTAGCCTTCCAACAAACTCTCAATAGTAAAAGGGTTATGGTGAAGTGGCACGCTCCCCCCAGCGGTGTTCTTAAAGTCAATGTTGATGGCGCCTCTAATGGAACTCCAAGAGGTGCCTCGGCGGGAGGGGTAATTCGTGATGATGGTGGGAATTGGATTGGGGGTTTTGCTTGTAGAATTGGGAATGTGGATGCTCTAAGGGCTGAACTTTGGGGTATTTGGAGAGGTCTCAAACTTGCATGAGATTTGGGGTAGCGTTGTGTTTTGTTGGAAACAGATTCGCAAGTGGCTCTCTGGGCGATTTCGAACCACCATTCCTTTGATCCTAACTATAATCTAACTAAGTTGATCAATGAGCAACTTAAGATGGGTTGGACTTGTGATTTAAGTTTTGGTTGGAGAGAGGCAAATAGTTGTGCGCATAATCTAGCTAGATTGGGTCTTCAATTGGATCAAGGTGAGCAAGTGTATGTTCAAGCGCCACTAGAAGTACTGGATGATCTATGCAACGATAGTGATGGTCTTGGAGCTCCTCGAACTACTGCGGCAAGTGTTTATGTTTCTTAGGGTCTAGGCCCTCTTGTGTACCCAAAAAAAAAAAGTCTAATACACTGACTATATGAGGGAAAAGAGCAATACTTGCAAAGTTGAAGGGCTTGACTGTCATTTCATTTAGACAAGATCATAAGCTACCTCAAAGCCAAGACTATCACCTCAACATTGTTTCCATAATCTATCAAACTACAAGCTTGTCACAACCCTGATCTTTTACGCCCATCCTCTTCATTTATGGCATAAAATCAAATGCTCCTAGAGTCCTAGTAGGCTAGTACTATTTTTTCATCACAGTTTGAAAGCAGTTAATAATGGACAACCAAATACCTATATTGCCGCAAATACGTGTCTGCGTTTATATAAA
This sequence comes from Vaccinium macrocarpon, assembly GCA_022606695.1. Taxonomy (NCBI): domain Eukaryota; kingdom Viridiplantae; phylum Streptophyta; class Magnoliopsida; order Ericales; family Ericaceae; genus Vaccinium; species Vaccinium macrocarpon. The sequence goes on along the minus strand of CM040176.1, from coordinate 9,917,221 downwards.
TAAGAAAGCACAACTGTATCATGCATCTGTTGCCCATTTCAGTGGAAACAGCCAAGTGAAACAATAGTTGGATGACAGGAATCCTTAGTTTAAACAACCAAGCAATCAATGATGGATATCAACTGTCAAACATCCTGAGTTTGGCCGACCAAGCATCCACTCATCAACAACATCCGATATTTATTTCCATGTCAGTTAATCAAGATTATAGATGTAATGAAATCAGATAACTAAACTTGAAAATTATCTGCCCAGAAACGAACAATTGATTGACGCTGTATACGTAGAACAATTTATATTAAAGTTGCAAGAGACCTTTGCTTATTCAATTCAATCTTTGTCAAAGTCAACGAGTTTACTTGCTCTCCTCTGGTGCTCAAATAGTTTCAACATTTGTAGATGACCATGTAACCAGATTGCGGACAGTAAGTAGTAAACGTCAAGGACTAGCAGACAATAAAGGAGGGGGAAAAAATGGAAATAAACTTGCCGAAACCTTCACAGAACCCAAATAAGCTAACCAAGGACAATAAACAAAATGATCAATGGTACATGGTAACATAGCAACCGAGATCAATGAAGGAAGCATCACAGGGTTAAAAACAGCAATGCAGTCATCATTATTCAGATCTAACCGGCCAAGCTATGCTTAGGTTTCCCACGGCAAAATGCAGTAACGGAGAAAAAAGAAATAAACTTACAGCACGTTCTGCTGTTCCAGGTGGACCATCAAGAATCTTAATGCGAGCCCTTGTTTCTTCACACATTTTCTTGATAAATTCTCCTTTGCGTCCAATGATACTACCAACCTTTTGTGTAGGCACCAACATTCGGAAAACACTCTCTCCAGGCCACCCAGGCCACCTCTTTTCACTAACTACTGGGATTGAATCATTTTCTTGTGCTTGATTTTGATCAGGTTGGGAGTTCTCTGGTATTCCATCCACATCATGATCGTCTAATCCTTGACCAAGCTCTGCCATAAGCTCTGCTCCGACAAACACAAGACAATTATGAAATAACAAATATTGAACTCCAGCCATTTGATTTCCGTAATAGTAATGATCATCATGAAAAATATATTCTTAGGACAAATCCACAAAACCATTTTTTAGAATGGGGAAGGGCAAAGACAAGCTCATTTCAGCAAAACATTAAGAAACAAAATGCAAAGGGTACAGAACAAAGCTTCATGCTATAGAATCCAATTAAGGTACTTGTGGCACTCTGACGTTAGATTCCCTCAGGTTCTTTGAGCTCAGTTTCATCTTTTTTTCCTTCTTTTCTTGTTCTGTTAATAAATAGCAAATGTTCGTCTTTCTATCACTCCAAAATCAATCATTGTTTTAGAGAAGCTAATAGTTGTTTCACGTGCTTAAGCTAACTGAGGCTGGGAAAAGGAATAGTATTTGATTCTTTATAAAATCTTTAATCCCAATTTAATGGGTCCATGACTCTATAGATAGGTCTGGTTGTTCTGGTACAAGAGTAAGATGAATCTTCCTTTGGTTCTCTTCCATAGTTTAAGGATGCATCCTTTTCTGCTCAAATTAGTTTGAGAGATACAAGGCCTCGCTATGTGCTTCCCTATTTATGTACCTTTTTCCTTGGTTGCAAGTTGCAACTAAGTTTCCTTGGTGCCATTGAGATTCCCCTCAAAAAAGGTAAAGGAACATGGTCTTCACTCTTCCCTTTCTATGTTTCACTTCTGCGCTTAATTCTAAAGAAACTTCATGCAGAAAAATAAGCGGGCATATCATAAAAAAAAACTGTAGAAATGTCCACGACATTTTCAAAATGACTGATAGCTAGAAAGTTCTAGAAAGTGCTCCTGCCCACAACAGAGTCAACAGTTGGACTCACGGTTATGTCTGAATTAACTTAGATTTTTGTGGACTGTCATGTATTTACATCATGCAAAGAAACGATATTTTCAAATTGAAAAGAAAAAAGAACAAAAGATGACATATCTATATTCCCACGTTTATATTAAAAATATAACATGAAGCAACCTTAACCATAATCAAACAAACATGCAAAAGTGATTGAGGGTGCTAGGAGGGGCAGCAAGGCTACAAACCTAACTTTTGTCATTGTTTGCATTAAGTGGCTGCCTTGAATGTAAAATCCAAGTCCAACACTTGGCAGGCAAGGACATATAAACAACATTAGGAGGAGTACAGAGAAAAAGAGATCGTCACGCATCCCACGAAGAGAGCGAGTGAGAGAAATAGAGTAGCACAGCTGACAGCCCAGGCCCCAGCACTAGACCAATAAACGTACCACTAGTACAAAAGTAAAGCAAGTTAAAACCTTCCACAGATTAGAATCAAACTTAAATGCAACTCCTTAGTGACCTGCCACAACATGGCATTCACTGCAATTCTACAAAGCATTGTAAGGGTCAAATACATGGTTTGTACAACCTTCAAAGTTTTTTTTTTTTTTTTTTTTTTGGTACGTCGGAATTACCCTCAAAGTTTTGAGGAGGAGAAGTAGAAGACATTTCTTTACACGTATCTGGATGACAATGAGCCAGGTATGGGATGGGCGACCCCTCGTCATCACACATCCCACCCCACTTTGCTCCCAAGACACTTCTCCCCAACCCTGACCAACCCAGTGGTTTTCCCCTCCCCACCTTGTCCCACCCAAATAAAAATAGAAAGCTAAACATGTATAAGCAGAGAATGGATGGAAATTTGATGTTGTGGGTTCAATCAACGCAACTTAATTGGTGGAAGGGAAGTGACTGTAATCATGGTTTGATGTTGTACTTAGAACTATCTTCCTGGTAATACTCTGACATAAAAGCTTCCTAAATCTTAAAAGATGCTGGAAATATGATATTATTTAGGGCTTCTTCTGTGCATACGTGCATAGGACTATAGGAGCATCAAGGAACTTCACCCAAACCAATTGTGTCCAGTGTTTCTTTCCCAAAACCCACCCTACCAATCAACAACCCATGCCATGAGGGCAGGTGGGGTCAAATAGACAGGCACCCACCCAATTCTTAGACATTTAAGACATGGATGGATTTATAGGGCAGCAACAAATCATAGTCATACAAAAACAAGGTTCTAAAACTCGCTCAGCTCTCTCAGGGCAGCCAGGCACCTTCCAGGGCCATGTAATTGGCGCCGAATCGGGCAATTAGTCAGGCTAGTCAGCAAGGGGCCTTCTAGCTCTTAGGCGGCGAGTGCTCGACCTTCTTTTAGAACACTGTACAAAAAGCTTTAGTTTGCATTCGTTACGGATCCCCTGTGGGTTTCCCTCGGTAAATCAGATTATCCAGTAAACAGTAAATTGGGTGATCAAGAACAACCCGTTCGGGCATAGTATCTCCCCTGTTTGTTTCAGCCGAAAATGCTTTCCGGGTGCATGGTGCAAACGAGAATAACGAAACTTGGGACTAAACAAGGGGAAACTGAAAACCCATCATATGAAATTAACGAATCGAGACAATTATTACTATTTTGACAGGAAAAAAACATGAAAGTCCCAATCATTGAACATAGAACTAGACTCCACTAAGGGTCAATCCTAACAAAGGAATCCCCAAAAACAGAACACTGTCAACGAACACCACTTTATATGTCAACTCAGGACCTTTTTTTTTTTGGGGAATTATCAACTCAGGACATTGAACTAAACTGCAACAAGAAAAGAGGCGAAATTTGGATAAAGCAACAGATAAGCACGGTAAACTCATAAAAAAATATTAAAAAAATAAAACCCTAGAGAGCTGCATACGTCGAATAAATGCAAGAGATGTATGTACTTACATGAGTGACGAGAAGGAAAGGAGACAACGGTCAGCTGGATGCAGAAAAAAATCGAAGAGAGCAACAATTGGGTTTTGGATTTTCGGAGGTTTTTATCTCAGAAGGCTCGTCGCTATTTTATGGGAGTGTTTGGATACGAGTGTCTAACAATTTGCCTACTTTTGTTCCTAGGCTTAATTTAATTTGGTGTCAAAAAAATCGAAAAACGATAGACGGAACCACTTAATTTTGTGCTTTGAAATTTTTATGATTTTAGCAACTCAATCCATTTGCTAAAATCAACCATGATGTTAACAAATGAGTTGAGTTGCTAAAATCATAAAAATTTCAAAGCACAAAATTAAGTGGTTTGATTTTAGCAAATGAGTTGTCAAAATCTTTTGGCAAACTAACCTTAATTATGTAAAACTTACGGAGTAATTTTTTTTCTCTATTACTCTATGGAATACAATAGTTTAGGGGATAAAATTAAGGTGTACAGTTTTAGGGGGCGAAGGAGAGAACCTGTGGATGGTTTTGGATTAAAAAAAAAAAACTCTTGGTATTTTACTAAGGTCAATGTTCCACTAACTTTTTTTTGGTTTTTTGGTTTTTTTTTTATCTTTAGTTTTACAAAAAAAAATCAACTAGTTCCACTAATTAGTTTTTTAGCTTTTTGGTTTTTTGAGTTGTGTTACCAAATTACCAAACTACTTTTATACTCAAAGGATAAGGGGTTTGAAGGGGGCAGATTCGTAATTTTACATTATTAAAGTGGTTTGGTTGTTTTTAGGTTGGTGGAATTAAGTGGGTTTTTTGTTTGTTTTTTTGTGGGGGGTTTTTGAGTGGAATGGAGCAGTTTTTTAGTTAAAACAAAACTCTTTTTTTTTCTTGCATTGTATAAAACTTGCGTTTTAAAGATATACAATTTTGCTTTTGTCTTTAACCTCTGGTTATCAACATTCAAGGTTCACGACGTACACCGGCCTATTAATTTGCTTAACCTAGCCCAATTTTTTTAAGGTTTGTGATATACATTTAGATCTATTAGGTTAGGTTGAGTTTTTAAACTCATTTGGGAAATAGGTTAGGCTTCAAAATATATCTTAAAATCAAACGCAACTCAGCCCAAATAAAAAAATTATAATAATTCTCATTATAATACATTTATAATATTAGTATTTCATATTTAGATACAATAATTTAGAAAAATAAATAGGCTAGTTGGATGGGTTTGAGCAATTAAACTTTAAGAACCGGATTTGGAAATACTGACTGAAGCCCAATTATTAGTGAGGGCATGGGCATCTGCACTGCCTGATATACATTTCCCATTACGAGAAAAGCGCTTAACATTGATGTCAGACCAAGACTCTACTCAAGGAGGTGGGTGGTTGAAGGATCATCCAAAATCTTACATCCACAGTGTCCACGCCTCAAATTTAACAATCCAAATATAAATAAAATCCACATGGAACATGGTCAAAGTCTCACAATTTCTATTTGAATAATCAAAATCAAATATTACATTCTCACCGAAAATAGTCAATAAGTACTAACCAATGAAAAGCCAAATCTTGAAGCATAAGTATGGAGTTTAAGAGTTATTACATTGCTAAATTGTCAAAAGGATAAACTATAGAAGTTACAAAATCACCTTTCCAAAAATATAATACAAAGATAAGAAAATAACTTCAAGCATGATAATGCTCCATGTGTGTATCACTCAACAAGTATCCAACTTCATGCTCTATGTCGAGTACCTGAAAATTGATAGATTGAATTCACTAGCTCAGTCGGAAAACTATTCTACCGGTGTATAAACACGATACATGCACAATGAATGAGTATGGGAGTGGACACGACCAATGTATAAGGCTAAAATGAACGGAAGACTATAGCTCAACCACAAAGTAACCAAAGTGTATTCAAGTGTCTAAATGTTATAAAATCATTTTTAAGTATCCCACCAAATCTAAGTTTTAATCAAAATCCTCATTTTTCGCATATCGAAAGTCAATTTTCACCAAATATGTCAAATGAACCCGAAACATCATAACCAACATTTCATAAGAAAACATTCATCAATTTTAATAGGGAGGTATCCCCTGCCGGATTTCGTGGGCTCCGTGCACCCCTGCCCGATTCGTGGGTTCCGTGCATCCCTATCTGATTTTGTGGGCTCCGTGTACCCTTGACTAGGGACACTAAATGGGTGATCCCTAGAGTTCATTTTATCCAATAATCTCAATCCAAAACCATTTGTCTTTCAAAAGTTTTCAAAAGTCTCATTTGTTCCAAATTTTCATCATTTTTGCCAAAATGTGTCAACCGACTCCTGTCCGATACATAAACTATGGAATTTTGTTAATTCACGCGCCCAATGGTTAATTTTATGAATTCAAAGTGGATTCGGTGTTCAAAATGATAGTATGGGTAAAAAAACGCGAAGATATGGACGATCGGGGATCAAATGGGCATCAAATGGTGGTCTAAAACTGCCCCAAAAATAGGGGATAAACAGGGGCAGCAGCTACACTGCCTAGAAAATAGACAAATTTTCACCCTCAAAGGTGTGGAATTTCAACACAAATGCTAATGTGAAGTCTTAGGCCAAAAATTAGGTATGTAGAGCAACAAATGGACATCATGGGAAGATAAATTCAATCAACAATTTCATCAAACACTTAATAAGAGCAAAACATAAATTCAATGGATTTGAGTAGCAAGAACAAATTATATGTTATACATCACATAAAAACAACTAGAGGGAGTAGAATTTGTCTTCCTACCTCAAGATTTGAGCTTGAAATGAGTGGGTAAAAGAAAACTCTAGCCTCCAATGAGCTCTAACCCGAAATGTGGGTTCTTAGTGCGAAACAAGTGCAATCCAAGCTTCAATACGCGTAGATGAGATGATTTTAGGAGGGGTTCTTGAAGGGGACTTGAGGTTTTGTGAATTTTTGGAGCTTGGAGCAAGAAAAATGGAGGAAATGAGAGAGAGGAGGGAGTCGGCAGATTCAAAGAGAGGAGAGGGGGCTGTTTTTTTTGTTGTAAAATGCAATACTAACTTGTGTTTAAATACTCTCACCCCTTAACACTTTCACCCCTAAACTTTTTAATGTATATTAAACACACTCAAATGTATTCTACCACTATCACATTGACTCTCTTAGTTAAAATTTAATTCCTCACATTTACCCAATATTATTCCGGAAAAAATTATGTAAGAATACGGGTCCTTACACACAGCAAGATCTCATTGGATCTGCACCGAGCTTAAATACCTCCACTCAAACCAAAACTGTAAGGACCCATATTTTAAAGTGATTTTCCGGAAATAATGTTGGGTAAGTGTGAGAAATATTTTAAAATACAAATTAGGGTCAATGTGAGCATAGTAATTGCGTTTGGGTGTATTTAGAGCACATTAGAAACATGAGGGGTGTAAGTGCTAGTGTGAGAGTGTATATAAGCAAGTTTGGATCAGATTTTTGCCCAAAAATCACACTCCTCTCTTCTCTCAAAACCCACGTCTGCCTCTCTTCTTCTCCTTCTCTCAAAGTCTACTCAAAACCCCTCCATTTCTCCACCACAAATCCACCCTCCACCCTCAAATACTTCAACCTCCAACCAAGGATTCATCATCTACGCGCGATTTGGAGTCCGGGACTCCGTGATTTTTGCTTGGAGCTAGCATATTTCGGTTAGGGTTGGAAGCAAAAGCTAGAGTCTCATCTTCTTCTTGGTTTGCTTGAGGTAGGGAACAATTTTCTACCTCCTCTAAGTGTATATTGATTGAATGAGTGCATTATTCTCCTCCTTGTTCCTAAATGTCTTGTTGAACTTGATTAACTCCATGGAATTGAATTTGGCTCTTGAATAAATTTGGGTTTGCAAAATTGGTTGATAACTCTATGAATTGGTGGTGAATGTGTTTACCTCATTTGCTTAGTTGTGCTTTGGAACCCCAAATTTGGACTAGGAATGAAGCCCCATCCATTTGAGCCAAGTTGAAATTTTTCACTGAACCAGGTGTGGATCGATCCACTCTTAACAATGATGGATCGATCCAAAACTCTCTCGCTCCTCTTGGTCTTTGTAGTGGATCGATCCACTCTCAAAGTGGATCGATCCGAATGGTTTGTTATTGGTTTTCCTTAGAGTGGATCGATCCACTCCTTGCCCGGATCGATCCGTAATCGTCGTTCTCTCGATTTCCCAAGAGTGGATCGATCCACTCAACAAATGGATCGATCCGTAATGGCTTGTTCACCGATTTTCTTGAGTGGATCGATCCACTCAAGAGTGGATCGATCCGAATAATGGTCCGCTTCGCTGTTTTCCTTTAGAGTGGATCGATCCACTCCTTGAGTGGATCGATCCAGATTCCTTTGTCCAGACAGATTTTTTTTCCAACTTCGCGGGCACGCCCCGGCTTCGTCCGAACTCCGATTGAGGTGATTCTTGAACCGTTGGAAAGCTCAACGAGTCTACTTTCAAACCCAATTGGTTTCATATTCATATCCTTTGTATTTTGAGAGAAATGTTCTTTTAACCATCAGTGTGTCGTAATTTCTCGAGGTTTAAAACTCCGTTTTCGTGTTCCACCGCTCCGGGCCCTCATTGGCCATTTCATAGCTTCTCTATTTGACCTCTAAGCTTCGGTAAGCTATCATGGTGCGTTTTATGCTTTGTTTTGGTTGTCTTGGTTTCTCACGCACATTGGACACGTGTTGATTTGACTATCACCGACATGTTTTGAGTTTTTGAAACAAAAATGATTGTGTGAATGTTTTGGACACTCGTAAAAGGGTATTGTGATACGAGAATTGGTTTTGGGCAGTAAACTGAACTTATGAGTTGATAAATGGTAATATAAATGTGAAATGTATGACACGGGGCCCGAAAGGGTATGCCCGGAGTGACACGGGGCCCGAAAGGGTATGCCCGGAGTGACACGGGGCCTTTATGGTATGCCCGAAAGTGACACGGGCCTATATGGCATGCCCGGAAAATGATCAAATGGTTGGAATTCAATGAGATGGATATGAATATTGTGCAAAATATATGAGGCATGTTGAGTGAGTGTCAAACACGAATGACGGGAGTAAATGAAATCTAATTGATGATGTGCTTTCTTTGAGTGACACGGGGCCTTTGTGGCACGCCCGGAGAACAAATGAATGATTAAAAGGAATAAGGTGTATTTGATAAATGTAAAGGATGTTTGGGTTAGTTTAGACGTTTTGGGTATTTGTGAAGTGTTGGGAAATATAATGCTTGTGTGAATAACTGTGTTTTTGACGGGAATGAACCTATGACACGTAATGTGATGATTATGAGAAAACTTATGGATATTCTGGTTTCATTAGATCCTTGAGGCATCTCCTAGACACTTTGTCATCGAGTTGGTTTATCTTGGTCCATCTAGGTTTACTCATTCATGTGTATTATGCTTTCATGCGCATCTTTCATTCAATATACCCTTAGTGTTGGTAGAAATATTTCCTACGAGCTAGTGAGCTCACCTTATCTTTCCCAGGTACACAGCATGGAGCATGATCTCGGATGCGTGGAGTGTGATGCATGTCATGAAGACTTTATGAGCATGAAGTTATTTTCTCAACTTCATACTAAGTACATGTTTTGAAAGAAAATCCTGTAACTTTAATTTCTCCAAACTTTTGACTATTTCAGTTTATGTAATAACTTTAAACCTTTGTTATTTTGTATGGGTACGGGTACCCTTGATCAGAAGCTTATTGTACTTGACTTGACTTTATATGGAAAATTATTTGACTTTGATCAATCATACGTGGATTTTTATTTGTATTTTTCGCTATTTAAAATTGAGGGCGTGACAAAAACTGACCTCAGTCATCATGCAAAAGCTAATACCCAAATCTGGAACTCCATATTTGTGTCTCCCAAAGTCCAAAATGATGGGGGAAAACGGAAAATCTCATTTCCCTAAAGACAAAGTCTCAACCATTTTAAAACCATAGAAGTAGGAGAGGAAAAAATATAAGAGAAAAGAAGTGGGAGTCCGCAAAGTAGGGGGACTGAAAAGGAGGGAAAGAAAGTAAGAGATTTAAAGGAAAGGGGGAAAAAGGGGGGCAAGAAGAAGGGGAAGGGGGTGGCCCTAATTCACATTGACTAGAACTCCATTTTCAATCGTGAGTTCAGAGTTTTTAGACCTCACTGGTTTTCTAAAAGTAAGTAGTTGTTGGTCCTTCCAGTCTCTAACGTGCGAGGTTCACTTTGACTGGAAAACTCCAATTTTATTTTTTTTAAAACGAGAATGCTAATATCAGCATTGTGGGTGCACATTAGTACATGGACAGCTCCTAGCTGTCTATTAGTGCAGTTTTTAGGGTAAATAGCAGTTTTTCTGAAAATGACAAGTTGGTTAATAATCAAATGACAAGAAATTAGCCTCCGGAAGACTTTTCTCCAATCACTCAACTAGGATAGTGCGTTTATTTTCTCCCAAGATTGTAGAAATAAATTTGGTCACATGTCTCTACAAACAAAGGCGCTCTCCCTACAAAAAAATTGATTCTCCTCTTCCAAAATCCCACCTACGAGCACACCATTCGTTGTACATCACTTTGCAAGTGCTATACTATTTATCATAGCCATTTTTACATAGGCTTACTTTTGCCTAAGTAAATTGCTTGATTTTTTTTTGTCTTTATTCAAACAAATTTTCATTTCTCAATTTTTGTTGTGAATTATTGTCAAAGATTTACTTGGACTTAAAATCCAATTTTCAAAATTCTTACCTCTTTTATTTGAATAATTTGTCATTAATGTTATTTAAAGTGTGCGCTTAGATTATTTTTTTAATATTTAAAATTAGTACTCCCTCCATTCCTTTTTATTTGTCCTCTACGAAAAGTCGTGCCATTTTTCAAATGAAAAAATAAAGCGTTTTCGTGTATCATTTTTGAATTTTTTTTACACCAAATTAAAGTACTCATCATGTACTTTAATTCGGTGCCAAAAAATTTGAAAAATGATACATGGAAGTACTTAATTTTTTGATTTGAAAAAAAGTAAGAGAGAGAGTGAGGGACAAATAAAAAGGAAATTTGATTTTTAAATTTTCATCAAATCTTGATCACTTGTTCGTCTCAACAGAAACGTAAAAAGAGTCTATGGCTGTGTTCGTTTGGTAGTTTAGTTTAGTTTTGATGATGTCAAAAAGTGTAATGAGTGGAGAGAGATAGAGAGAGGAATGAGGGTAATGATGATGTCATCAAAACTAAAACTAAACTAAAACTGGAAAACAAACACAGCCTATAAAACTTGATAAACTATGGATATAAAATATATGTAAAATGAGCGAAATATTGAAAAAGACAATACAAATTACTTTTTAAGGCTTTTTGGACTTCTAATCGTATAACCTTTTCAATTATTGTTGTCTAAAGATCAATTAATCTCAAAATTTTGGCAAAAAAATAAACAAAATTCATTAAATATTTACAAAACCAGTATACTTGGTCGAGATACATATATTCTAAATTTAACAAAAAATAATTTAACCAAACAGGACCTAAACTCCAGCTCCTAATATCATGCGTCTCTCTCCCTTCCTCCGACTTCCAACAAGTGACAACCCTTCGTTTCCGCTACTTCCCTCTGCAATTCCCACCAAACGTGTTTGCTTCCCATTAATTTTGATACCTTGTTCTTCTCCTCCTTATCCGCTAGGCCTTCAGGTGTGTATATGTACACATATTCGACCCCAGTAATGTTCCACTGGCTTTTGAAGCCCATTTTCCCGATACACCCAAGTGGAGAGAGAACTTAGATCGAGAGAGAATGGCGATGGATACAGAGGTAGTTCCAGCAGTTCAAACGAACCCAGAAACGCAGAAGAAGAACAGGATTCAGGTTTCTAATACCAAGAAACCACTCTTCTTCTATGTCAATCTTGCCAAGGTAATCTCAAAACTTGTTTGGTATTTTTGGCTTTATGACACCTTGTTGGTGTGTTTTGGGTTGGCCTTGGCTCATTTTGGTGTTTCTTTTTGGTTTGTTTCTGACCAATTTTGGAGGGGTCTGGGTGGCATTTTACGCTGGTGTGCCCTTCTCCATTTATCTTTGTACTTATGTTCAAGGATAATAAAAGAAATTTGCCGATCAAAAATGGCATGTTGTTGGGGTCAGGGACTGATACAAGATTCGAGTGTGGGTTTGTGCGAATGCTACAACAAATTTTTGAGTTATTGGTTGGGCGAACTTAAATTATTACTATATTTATATTTATAAGAAAATTTTGAAACTTTGTAGGGCAGTCGCCCGGGCTAACCTGTCCATCCTTGTTGGAGGTTTAAAATTCAGTTTATTGATCTGGGTCTTTCCCGTTTGGAAATTGGATTGAATGATTGGTAAGAAAAGAAGAGGAGGGGAGAAGAAGAGGGAAGTTTTGGGGGCTGATTCCATTGTCCTTTTGGCTCTTTTGGCGAGGGAAGAATCGTAGGTAATTTAATGTTTAGTTGTGAGCTGAGGGAGTTTAAAGATTAAACCATTGAGCAATTCCTCGACGTTAAGATCGGTGTATAGGCTAAGTTTTTTGTTACTAATATTTTTAGTAAGTTTTGGCCTTTGTTCTGCACCCTCTTTCGTACATGGTGGCATCCCATGTACGGAATTGGTAAGAAAAAAAAGAGTAAAAGAATAGAGTTTCTCAGCAAATGAGAGGGAAATGTACAAAAACAATATTTTTTTTTATTGGTTCCTTAGCATTTCCCTTTCACATGGTGAGAGAGTCACACCCTTTCTCACCATCCATAGGCATTGCTACGCTTTAACACCATCTTGTACTGCTTTGATATGATCTCTTCTTTTGTGAGTTTAGAGGTTTCAATCAATTTAGGAAGGCAATGGCATTATTTTGTTAGTTTGTTAAGGAGTTCAAAATTTAAAATATGATGTTATAGATGGGTGCTGGTGTGCGGCCAGTAATGCACATCTGAGCCGTCCATCTCAGCAATCAATGGTTCAAATATGCTTCTTAACTCTCACCAGTAAGAGTACTTCTGTGAATCTGATTCATTGATTGCGAAGATAGACGGCTCGGATGCCGCACACCAAGGGTTCTCGATTCCTGACATTATTGATAAGGTTTTTAGTTTTTATTTTGAAAGAAAAAAAAGTTAGACTAAAGTCAGTAAGTTTCTGTTTTCAGTTGTGGCCAAACTTTTATTGGGAAACTTGTTCAAATTGAGTCCAATGTATCTACTTTTCCTATTTGAGTTTCTTTGCTTGGAATAAAATCAATGAAAACAAAACAACCAAATGTTTTGCTGAAGTTTTGTTCTCAGGAACAGAAACATAAGTCTACTTTTTCTATAAAAAGGAAAAGGAAGCAAGAAGATAAACGAAAGATGCGAAAAAAAAAATTAGAAAGGAAGACTTTTATTCTGAGAATCGGCCCATTGGATGTATGTAAAAAATTGTTTTTTGATGCATATATTTTGTTTTTCTGGCTCAATGACACATCTATTGTTGATTTCAAGTTAAATCATTCTCTTACCTTGATGCAGAGGTACATGCAGCAGTATAATGAGGTCGAGCTTTCTGCTTTGGGAATGGGTACTTCTCCTAAAACTTCTCTTATAGTAACTTCTTGTTTTTCACTCTATTATTGGATTGGGGGATAATATGGCCCCTCGACATAGCAGAATAGCGAGAAACATATTCACGTATCCATCCTGAATTGATTGGGGCAAAATGCTTAATTGCCTGTCAATTGGCAGGGGGTATGGTCTTGTTTCAGTATTTCTCTCATGAGAGTGGGATGAGAAGCTAAAAAGTGCTGAAATAATTTTGTCATCAGAATAATGTTTTTTTTTTTTTCACCGTAAATGGTGGGAGGGGGTAACTAGTGTGGCAACCCCTTGGGCTTGACTATAGGGACTTCCGACCTGCCAGTGGAATGTCCGGTTCGAACCATACCGCGAGGATAGGCCGTCATCATGGCACCACCTAAGTACAAGTGGGCACAAGTGTGTACCTCCACAATCCCTTGCCACTGGCAAGACTCGAAACTTGAGTCTCCCCTGGGAATGTGACGCACCTTGCCCACCACGTTACCACCATCGGTGGTATCAGAATAATGTTCAAAATATCCAAAGTTCTGAATATGATGTTTACCTAGGGTCTGAAAATGGTTGGGCCGTCCCTGCCCCCAGATAACAAAACAAAAGGCACAATTGCAATGGTTTTGGCATCTATCAGCATTTCCACCCAAATTATTGAGGATTCATTGAGTAGATAATTTCACTTCATCTATTGTGATGGGAATATAAGATCGGTGAATGTGGAGATACTCGGGAGCAGGATTTCCTCTGCTGGTGTAATTTGACTCTTTTAGTGGTTAACATGTTCCAGATCCATTGTGTGTGCAGGCTATCTGATTTGTTTATTTTATACTCCATTTCGTAGAATCTACTATCATCGTCACACTTGCTAACATTCTTCACATAAAAAATTGCACTGCAGCAATCACTACAGTTGTCACAATTTCTGAGATTCTGAAGAACAACGGATTTGCTACTGAGAAGAGTAAGAACCTTTTTTCTTAATCCTTATCACTGCCTTTCAAAGGGGATTCGGATTTGGTTTCATTGGAAGACTAAAACACTTTGGCTTTTGAGAAGAATGAGGATTTTGCTCTTATTTATGACTAATCATCTTGATTCTAATTATGTTGTCGAATTGGGACAGAGGTTTTGACATCTACTGTTGGCACGAAAGATGAAATCAAAGGCCGACTTATTCAGAAGGCCAGGGTGAGTGTCATTTTGTTGATCGATTTAGAACATTGATATATATCACTATATCTCTTCACCTCGTACGTGTATTCTCTTGTGGCTTTGTGAGTTCCGTTATGTTTGTGAATATTATCGGTTTTACATTCACAGAGCTGAGTTCGTTTGTTGATATTCACAAGAGGTGAAAAGGGTGACATACTCGTGGTTATTTCAACTGATTTACGTCCACTCCACTTAGCCAGAAAATTACTTTAAGACAAAACAACCAACAAACGACCTCTCTTAGTTTAATTTTGTTTGCCATGATTTTCAGATTGAGATTGTGCTTGGCAAGACTGAAAAATTCGACAGTCTGATGACGGCTCCCACTCCAGCTCGGGAGCCAGCCGCTGACAAAAAGGATGAGAAGCAAACAGTTGCAGCATAGTATTGTTTTGCCTTTGTTGTAGCTTTGAATTTTGATATTTCCCTTCTTGTTCACAGTTGTAAAGGTACAAGACACACAGGAATGTATGAACATAGTTCGTCGAAATTCCTGCTGCTTTGCAGTTGTTAAAGTAAAACAGATAACTACCTTGATGTAGTTGAAATATATGTGATGTATCCCAGTTTTCCTACCGAAAACGATAAAAATATAAAATCTGAATACTATATTATTAACCTTTCAAAAAATAATATGCAAATGCTAATACTATATATGCAAAGATGTGTGTTGTGTCAGGCTTACATATTGGTCTCGGTAGCTGACCATAAGCTCCTCCCGACGCCCCAAGTTTCCACAAAAAAAATTCTTGAGGTGGGGCTTAATGTACTAAGACTGACATATATGCGTTCAAAAAATAATGTTAATATGTAAGTATTAAGAGTTTTTTTTTCGAAACATCCCTTAAACTATAACCCATAGTACTTGAACTTTCAGAATCATTCATGTAGTCCCTAAACTACTTACTTGAAGTGCATGTGGTCCTTTTTTCTTTTTCTTTTTTTAACAACGTTAGTTCTATGGATGGAAATGATCTCTCTCTCTCTCTCTCTCTCTCTCTCTCTCTCTCTCTCTCACACACACACACTGATAAGCCCCCAATATTGTATAAGTCGGGGCTTATTTCGTTCAATTATTTCACATGCGCACGCGATTTCGCACTTAAAATGGTTAATATGCGCGTAGTGTGTTTTTGGTGAAGTTACAGGTTGAATGCATGAAATAATCACATTTGGAGCCCTTTGGGAACCGTGTCACATTACCGAGGTTCACCCTCCCCGAGGGCCCCACGATGTGTTCAAGTGCTTTGGAGCAAGTCCGGAAGCACACAAGGCCAAGGGAGTCACCAAGTGAAGTTTAAGGCATCATTGAACCTATAGTGGATCGATCCAGTATCTTGGGTGGATCGATCCCTTTCAAGTCAAAACATCATCGGTCCTTTTGGATTGATCCATTGCAACAAAGTGGATTGATCCACTCCAAGGCCAACCATGCATCGGAGATAGTGGATCGATCCAGGTCCCAAAGTGGATCGATCCACTCTAGTCTAAAATTCGTCCAGAGCCTTCTGGATCGATCCACTCTGAGAGAGTGGATCGATCCACTCACGATCAAGCTGTAAAATTTCCAGCCACTTTTTGTACTTTCTATTTATGGCAACTTTGGGGTTGTTGTGTGTGCTTTAAAGATATTTTGTAGAGAGAGAAAGAGGAAGACTATATGACTCACCCCCTCTCTCCTTCTCTCATGATGTTAGATATTGTTTTCCTAGCTTAGTTATTTGCTCTTCCTTCTCTCTTCCATGGGAGTTCCTCTCAAGCTCTCTCTCTAGTTTCTTCATGTAAGTGTTAACCTTAAGTTATTTTGATGTTCATTAATGTTGTTGCTCTTGTTTAACTCTACATAGAAATCAAGTTTATTCTCAATTCCATCAAATATTTAGTTTCCTTGTTCTTCTTGCCATTTCCTTAAGAAACACTTGGTTTGGTTGGTTGTTTGTTAACTTCTTCAAGTATAAAATGATAGGCTAGGATAGCATCTTCATTAAAATCAAGTTTAATTAGTTGCTTGTTATGTTTTTTATTTCCCTTATAAAAACAGTCATGTTTTATGCAGTAATGCACGAGTAGTCGGTTTAGGCTCGGTTAAGGGGTGATTAGCACCCCGTGACTTGGGTTGGTTCACTCTCCTCGCTAATGTTGCAAACTTTGTATGTTAATCAAAGAGTTAGGATTAATTTTATGTATCAAAATTGCGATTTGTTAATCTCGTTGATCACGCGTAGCCAAGGGCGTGACCTTTTGGCACGTGTGATGCTTCGGGCTATGGCAATCAAAATGTTTGTATAAATGGCACAAGAATCCTACTCTTTGAGAAACACCACTTTTCTAGTAAATCGAGTTTAAGTACCAAATCTTCCGTTCGGGGTCGTTTAACGACGCCCCGAGCCGGTTATCTTAGGGGAGAGTGAATTGGCCTAAGGCATGGGTGTTGAGAACCTCGAAACCTTGCCTTCCTTTAATTAGTCTTTCTAATCTCGAAGTCACTTTCGCGTAGTTAAGTTAATTCCACCCACAAATCACGAAGCCAAGTTTGCGCTTTAAGGCTAAACCTTCATTCGCCGAAACAAATACTCATACTTTCGGCACATTAGGTCCTCGAGGACTCGACCCGGACTTAGGTTACTATGCCACGTCATACCTAAAACCCTACGCTTGGGGAAAGCACATTGAGATACAATCCAAGGGACGCAAGCATTTTTTGGCGCCGTTCTCGGGGACCCAATGGTTAAAGCCGCGTGAGTTTGCCTCACGCCACGCCAACTTAATGAGTATCCCGTTTCATTGGTACATATCGCTTAGTTTAATTTTTTTAACTAGTATAGTTCTAAGAGGATACCTCTAACCAAACGGTGATTGTTTAAATTGAGGTTTAACGAAGCTCGAGGAAGTGTATTAGTTTTTAATTTCTGTCATACATATATAGGCGGAGAATAGCCCCTCGTAATTGTTTGTGGTGAGGCGGTGGTATAACCCTCCTCCTGCTTTGTTGTTGGTTTATGCAAGTCTACGTGAGAGATCGTCATCGTAGAATCATTGATTTTGATAATCCATTCGCTGACATGGACGAGCATGAACAACCACCACCACAGCCACCACCAGAGCAGTCCATGCGACAGCATCTTAACCCCACGCGCCAAGTACCACCATCACCCATAGTCCATCCCAGGCCTACCGCCAACCATGCGGTTTATACGATTAAGCCCAACACCATTTCCATGTTGTATCATTTTTCTATGGGATGAAATCCCAATGTCCTTATGCACATGTGAGGGAATTTGAGGATCTTGTGAACACGCTTGTCACGGTCCCGGCTGAGCTTGAGTCCGCACGCATGAAATTGTTTCCATTTTCTCTTAAGGACCAGGCCCGAACTTGGCTTTCAACTTTAAAATCGGGCTCCATCACTACATGGGAAGAAATGCATGATGAGTTTTTCAAGAAGTATTACCCCTTGCATAAGACGGTGGAAATGAAAAAGCGTATTTCAAATTTTGCCGAGAAACCAAACGAACCATTTTTCGCTGTATGGGAGAGGTTTAAAAACCTTTTAGCTGCTGTCCCACATCATGGTTTTTCGGTAAAAGACAATGTCACTTTTTTCTATGAGGGCATTTCACAAGGCACACGGCAATTCATTGACACCATGTGTAATGGTGAATTTTTAAACAAGAGTCCTCAGGGCTGTTATGACTTCCTAGACCAACTAGCCGAGAACAACCAGTCGTGGGATTATTCGGATCCCTCGGACAAGATCTATCAACCGGCGAGTGCGAGTGGGGGAACAAATCAAGGTTCGGGTGAGAGAGGGAAGTTTGTGCTTAAAGAACAAGATGATTTAAATTTTAAAATCTCCCAACTCACTAAAAAGTTGGAAAATTTGGAAATCAAGAGTGTGAAGGAATGTGTGTTGTGCGTAACCCAAGGGCATTCAACCGATGATTGCCCGACTCTTCCGGGTTTGAAGGAAATCCTTCATGGTGGGGTAGCGGAACAAGTGGAGGTCAACGCTGTTGGCCAACGGTACGACCCTTTCTCGAACACCTACAACCCCGGTACCAAGGACCATCCTAATTTTGGTTGGGGAGGCACCAACCAAGGGCAAGCTCAAAGGCCACCCCCGGCCTACCACCAAGGCTATCGACCACCCCAAGGTCAAACTCAAGGCCAAGGTCAAGGCCGGTACCCCCCGAATCAACAACACCATGGGTCTAATTTTTATCAACCGCCTCAAAAGCGCTCATTGGAGGACACCCTACAATTTTTCATGCAAAGTCAAACGGTCACCAATGAGCAAAATGCTCATGCATTGAGAGAGAGATTGAGTCAAGTGACTCGATTAACCACGTCAGGTGGGGCGGCTTCAACAAGAGAAGGGAAAGTTCCCATCTCAACCTCAAGCAAACCCCAAGGTGTCCATTTAGCATCCACCACGTCGGGCCAAGACGAATAATCTTGAACAAGCTAAGTCGATTTACGCTTGAGGGAGTGGTAAGGAGATTGATAAGACTATCCCTCCGAAACCCACTCCACGCGTGGTCCCCTCTCCTCCGGTTGTTGAGGAACCTTCTTCGAGTAGCACGGTTGAGCCACCTAAGGTCATGGAGCAAGAGCCTCCCGTTTGTCCGTTTCCGGCACCCAACCCCCAAAGGTTGAAAGTGCCGGCCAAGCCTTCTTTGAACAATGGTGTGTATGAGGTTCTAGAGCAAGTTAAGATCAACATCCCTCTTTTGGATGCCATTAGAACCATACCCCTCCTATGCCAAATTTCTTAAGGACTTGTGTAAGCGTTAAACGCAAGTTGAATGTCCAAAAGAAAGTGTTTTTAATCTGAAAGCGGTGAGTTCCATCATCCAAACCAACATAGCTCCAAAGTATAAAGACCCCGGTGTCCCACCATTTCCATTGTCATAGGGGGGTAAGCGAGTTGAGAGAGCGTTGCTTGATTTGGGTGCGAAAGTGTGAATTTGCTTCCTTTCTCGGTGTATGAGCAATTAGGTTTGGGAGAGATGAAACCCACGAGAGTGACGTTGCAATTGGCGGATCGTAGTATCCAGATTCCTAAGGGTCTAGTGGAGGATGTTTTAGTCCAGGTGGACAACTTTGTCTACCCTGTGGACTTTGTGGTTCTAGACACGTGTCCCGCTACTAACACTTCACAGGCACAAACACCCATCATTCTCGGGCGCCCTTTCTTGGCGACTTCCGATGCGGTCATACATTGTCGTAATGGGTTATTGAACATGACGTTTGGGAACATGAAAATGGCGGTCAATGTGTTTAACATAGGGTCTCAAATGGGGGACGATGATGATATTCATGAGGTGAGCCTCATTGACACTTTGGTTCAAGAAACGTAGACACCATACTCTATAAGGATCCACTTGAGGTGTGTCTTACCGCCGAGGAGGCAACGTTCCTAGATTCACCAGAAGTTGAGTACTTGTACTCTTTGTTAGAAGTAGAGGGTGTCTGTGGTACGGACACGTGGTCTCTGAAGTTTGAAGGTTTGCCTCCCCTCGAGAGCAAAACTCTTCCGTCTAGTGTCCAACCACCCAAGCTTGAGTTGAAAACCCTCCCGGACACTTTGAAGTATGCTTTCCTCGGTGTTAGTGACACCTTCCCTGTGGTGATTTCCTCTTCTCTTGAGGCACACCAAGAGTCCGGTTTGTTAGCGGTGTTGAAAAGGCATACAAAGGCCATCGGTTGGTCTATTGCCGATATTCATGGAATTGATCCCTCGGTTTGCACACACCACATATATCTAGAGGAGGATGTGAAGCCGTCTCGCCAACCCCAACGTCGTTTGAATCCTATCATGAAAGACGTGGTTAGGGCGGAAGTCTTAAAGTTGTTAGATGTAGGGATCATTTATCCTATCGCGGATAGTAAGTGGGTGAGCCCTATTCAAGTTGTTCCAAAGAAGTCCGGCATCACGGTGGTCAAAAATTCCAATGATGAGTTGATACCTCAAAGGGTGACCACCGGATGGAGAGTGTGCATTGATTACCGTAAGTTGAACGCTAGCACGCGTAAGGACCACTTCCCCCTCCCCTTCATAGATCAAATCTTGGAGAGGGTGGCCGGTCATGCTTTTATTGTTTTTCGATGGGTACTTTCGGGTATAATCAAATCGAGGTCTCTTCGAGGATCAAGAGAAGACCACCTTCACGCGATGTCCGTTTGGTACTTTCGCTTATAAGCGCATGCCCTTTGGCTTGTGTAACGCGCCCGGAACCTTTTCAAGGTGCATGATGGGCATTTTTAGTGACATGGTGGAGAAAATTGTCGAAGTCTTCATGGATGACTTCTCGGTATTCGGGGACTCATTTGAGTCATGTTTAGAGAACCTTGAGCGTGTGTTGGAGAGGTGTGAGGAGAAGCACCTCATTCTCAATTGGGAGAAGTGTCACTTCATGGTGACCAACGGGATTGTCTTTGGGGCACATTGTGTCGCCGTCGAAGGGGATAGAGGTCGATAAGGCCAAGATAGATTTGATCGCAAACCTCCCTACCCCTAAGTGTGTGAAAGACATTCGGTCTTTTCTTGGGCACGCGGGTTTCTACCGCCGTTTCATTAAGGATTTTAGTGCCATCTCGCGTCCCTTGTGTCACCTCCTCTCAAAAGACGCGCCATTCATTTGGACACCCGCGTGTGAGGAGGCGTTCTCTAAGTTGAAATCTAGTCTCACCACCCCACCGACAGCGAGCTCCCATTGGGACCTTCCGTTTGAGTTAATGTCGCGACGCGAAGTGACTATGCGATTGGCGCCGTCTTGGGGGGCCAAAGGAGAGGGAAAGAGCCGCGGTGTCATTTCTTATGCTTATGAGCAAAACTCTTAATGATGCTCAATTGAACTACTCCACCACGGAGAAAGAGTTGCTCGTGGTTGTCTTTTGGCGCTTTGATAAGTTCGGTCTTACTTGATAGGTCGCCTATTGTGGTTTTCACGGACCATGCCGCGTTGAAATATCTCATGACTAAGCAAGATGCTAAAAGCGGTTGATTAGGTGGGTCCTTTTGCTCCAAGAGTTGACTTAATAATCAAAGATAAAAAGGAGTTGAAAACGCGGGTCGCGGACCATTTGTCTCGTCTTGAGTTTGAGGATCGCCTCCTCGAACATTCCGATAGTTGACACATTCGGATGAGCAATTGTTTGGTGTCTCGCGTCTTGCCCGTGGTTTTGCCGATATTGTGAACTACTTAGCCACGGGCCAACTTCCTACTGTTTGGACTCCGCAAGAGCGGAGACGGTTCTTATTTGAGGTGAAAAGATTCTTCTTTGATGATCCTTATCTCTTTAAGTATTGTCCGGATCAAATCATCCGGTATGCGGTGCCCGATGTAGATCAGCGTCTTTGTCCCTTTCCTTTTGCCACACCGAGGCTTGTGGGGACACTTCTCCGCCAAGAAAACCCCGCCAAAATCCCGCAATGCGGCTTTTTATTAGCCGACACTTTTTAAAGATGCGTTTGAATTTTGCAAAACATGTGAACGGTGTCAACAACTAGGTAGTGTCACCCGGAGGAATATGATGCCCCTCACTAACATTCTTGTAATTGAGGTTTTCGATTGTTGGGGCATTGACTTCATGGGTCCGCTTCCCGATGTCGTTTGGCTATCTTTACATACTTTTAGCGGTGGACTACGTGTCCAAGTGGGTTGAGGCTATTCCCACGCGTACACGAATGACCACAAGGTGGTTGTTGCATTCTTGAGAGAGCATGTTTTGGCTAGGTTTGGTACTCATGGCATCATTAGTGATCAAGGGACCCATTTTTGCAATAGGCCCTTTGAAACTTTAATGCGTAAGTACGGTATCACACACAAGGTCTCTACGGCCTATCATCCACAAACCAATGGTCAAGCCGAGCTTGCTAATAGGGAAATTAAGCACATTCTTGAGAAAACGGTGAATCCTAATCGAAAGGATTGGTCTCTTCGTTTGACCGATTCTCTTGTGGGCCTATCGCGATCACAGAGTATAAGGCGGTTTTTGGGGATGTCCCCTTACCGCTTGGTTTATGGGAAAGCGTGTCACTTGCCGGTTGAACTTGAGCACAAGGCCTATTGGGCCATTAAGTCTTTGAACTATCGTATGCCCGCTTCCAGCGCGATAGGAAGCTCCAACTCAATGAGCTTGAGGAGATTCGAGAGATGCATATGAGAGCACGCCATTTATAAGGCTAAGGTTAAGGAATTTCACGATAAAAACATTCTTATGAAGGATTTTCATGTGAATCAAAAGGTGCTTTTGTATAATTCTAGACTCCATCTTTTTTAGGGAAAATTGCGGTCACGGTGGGTTGGGCCATATTTTGTGCATCGAAAGTGTATCCTCATGGGGGTAGATGTGTTTAATCCGAAAAGATGGTCAAATTTTCAAGGTGAACGGTCAAAGGTTAAAACCATTTTTGGAAAATTTTAATGAAGAGGAGGAGGTTGTAAAGTTGGTCGATCCGGTTTATTTGGATGACCCTCCAGTTTAGAAATGTTTATGTGATTTGCCCGTGGAGTCTTTTGTGACTTCACATTTCACGGGGAGCTAACGCGTACCTCTAAACTTAATTGTTTGGAGGGCAGCCCTTTGCCCCCTCTTGCATTGGGTTTCCCATCATTGACTTGGGACTAGCTATGCACGCCGGCTAGAAAACAATGCTTGGCGTGTGCCCAAACTCGGTTAGAAGGGCCATTCTTTATTCTTTTTAATAAAATCTTGGAGACCCCTGCGTGAGGATAAGATAACAATTTAGCAGCGTCCGGTGACATAGGGCTTGTTAATGTAGCCTTTTTCGATAGGAGTAATTCGCAACTAAGCGCTGCGCTCTTTTAGATCGGCCCGCAGCGAGTGAGTTTCCCGTGAATGGGTGGGGGGCTCGAATATTCCCATGCTTATGCGCACGACGGGCTCTATCTTGTGCTCCGCCGCCCGAGGAGTTCGTTGGGGACGTTGGACTTCATTGTCTGACGGGGTATTGTGTGCGACTTGGACGCTCCGAGTTCTGACGTAACAAATTTCTAGGAGAAGTAAAATCGGTGGAGTTTGAGAGAGCTCTAGTGTTTACCGTGCTCGAGCGGTGTTCGATGGTGCAGGTATAGCCACCGAGCTTGAGCTACGTATGGCCTCGCCGCCGATCTTGAGCTTGGGAAGAAAAGTAGTAGTACGGCGATGCGATGGCGTGAAGATCATGGTGGTTTTCATTTTTCTTTGTACATAATTGTAAATATTTTTTATTGTTGAGCCCGGATAACACGAGCCGGGCGTTTCTCATATCGTTTCTCTTAGTAGGTAGTCGGCAATTAAGTCTTTTGCGGGGTGACCATGCTACCGCAGGTACCCGACCTTGGTAGTTTGGTCCTAACTTGGCGAAGTGCGGCATTCGAGAGCTCAAAGCATGGGTGCGATGAAGCGTCGCGGTTGTAAGTCCTATAAAGTCGCGTCGGGGATGGACACATGCGACTAGCCGCGGGTCCCGGAGGGCCGAAGGAGGAAGCCTTGGATGCATTGCCGATGTCAAGCGGGTAAGTGGTAGCAAAATTCCTCACACTTGGTCGGAGGTCCAGGGGTTGACATGCCCCCGCTTCTGCATACAATTTTTGTTCCCTATTTCTCCTTACTTTTTCGTTCTCTTTGCGTTGAGGACACCATGAAACTTTAAGTTGGGGGGGAATAGTGTAGTTGTACATATTCCATTCATGTTTTCAATTCCGTCAAAATTTTTGCGATAAAACTTCCCGTTTTTAGTACAATCTCATGATGGGATACGGTAGATATGCTCAATCGTTCTATAATGGCTAGAGTATCGTATTTGGTGATATTGATTGAGATGTTAACTTGTGCATGCATATATACATGCAATTTGATGAACGCGTCTAGCTAGCATGCGTAGTTGAGTAACGCATCACTTAGAGTAGAGATTCATCTTTCCAAGCATCCCATGTTTCTTGTTTTTTCAATTCTTTGGTGAATATGATTTTTGGTTTGAGTTAAGCTAGCTTATTGTCACTTTCGTGCATCATGTTGGAGTTTTTAGCGTCTTTGAGGAAATGATACAAGCATTTTCTTTTGTGTAATCAAACCACATATGAGTCCCATTGTACCCATTTTGTACCAAGTCCGTGTTTCCGCTCATGTCAAGCCTTGAGAAACCGGTTGTTTGGAGGAAATTAGGAGGTGAGATAAGGGGGCATGCCAATTGAAAATTTGAAAAAATCCAACGGTAAAAAAAATGAGACCGGATGTTTGGAGGATAGGTGGAAGGGGAGATGGGCTTATACATCTCACAAGGGAATGAATCCAGGAGTTTTACTCGGCCACATCGGGCAATGTTGCTTGAGTTGAATTGGGAATTTGGGGCATGAATTGAAATCACAAGGTAAAGATTCAAGAAAACAAGTCCAGAACATTTGGATTGATTCATGTGATTGAGTGGATTGATCCACTGGGGTGAAATTTATTCCAGACTGTTGTGGATTGATCCGGTCTAGAAAAATGGATCGATCCGGTGTTGAAAAAAAAAAAAAAAAAATTCGGTGTAGTGGATCGATCCCGGTTGAGAGTGGACCGATCCACTTTGGGGAATTTTGAGGCGAAGGTTTCGGACCGATCCGGTCTTCACTGATGGGTGATCCATGGTTTCAAAATCCCGGGTTAAAAGCCCGGTCAAAGTGAAAACCCATTCTTCTCTCCTCTCTCTAACCCGATCTCTCTTTCTCTTCTCTTCTTTCTTTCTTCTTCCACGGTGAAGCCCACCACCACCGTACCCCTCCACTACCACCGAAAGCAACCACAATCGCCTCCTCCTCCTCCACCGAAAAAAAACCCTTTGCACCCCGATCTCTCTCTCCTTCTCTACCGCTGCTCTCATCTTCCCCCAAATCAACTCCCCTCCACCGAAACCCACAAAATCAAATCCATCATCTCCCTCACCTCTCTCTCTCTCTCGGTTCTCTCTCGGCTACGCCAAACACCACCACCACCGTACCCTCTACAAACCGAAACCCACAAAATCAAAACCCACTCACCATCACCGAGCCCTAAACCGACCTCTACACCTGCGACCTCCATGGGTGCCGAATTTGCAACGGCCACGTGAGAATCCAAGGGGCTTCACTGTGAAATCATCAAGGGTCTCAAAATTTACGGGTTTTCGCCGATTGCAAGGGGTTTGCTCATTTGGGTTGCTGAAATCCTTCCATTTTTACAAGGTACCCCTGTTTGTTATCTTCCACTGGGCTAAATTTACCGCATTAATCGAAAGTAATAGAGCAAATTGGGGCCCCATCTGTGTTTGATATTTACAGATTTGGGTTACTGTATGTTGAGTTCTGACTGTAAGTTGCTATTCTCTTGTACCGAACTAGTTGTGGGTTAATTGTAGATACTGTTCTGCTGAGTTTGTTTGAAACCTGTTTTCTGTTGTGTAACTTAGCTACATTTGTTGTTGTTGGTCTGAATTGAAATGAAGTAAGGGGGTCGGTTGGTTGTTGATCGGAGTTTCATTGGGGGATTCGATTTGAATTGTCAGAAATGGCAAGAACCAAGGGCTTGGGAAAACCATCTGAAAAGCTATCCAAGAGACGCCGATTGAACTCGGATGGGGAAACTAGTAGTGAGGAGTATGAACCAACTCAGGGGGATCGTTCGGGGGCCAAAAGGCCTCATAAAAGAACACATGAAGAGGTAGTCGCCGACAATCGAAAGGAGTGGTTGGAGGGTTTTAAAATAAAGAGGGGAAAAAATGAGAGGCAAGTTAATGATAACGACTTGGGTGAGGACTTAGGAGTGAAGGAAATCCGCCAAGAGGGGCTTGCACAATGGTTTGAGCCGGTCCTGGGATACAACCTGAAGTGTGTTAAAGAGTTTTACATGACAATGAAGGTTGTGAAGGAGGGGGATAAACCGGTGAAGCTTAAGGCGAAGGTTGCGGGCAAGTCGATTCAAGTGACCCCCGACCACATTGCAGAGCAGTTGAAGTACACTCGGCCTGACCCAAAAGAGGTTAACTATCCCGATGGGGAACGCCCCGACCGACCAACTTATCAAGGACTTCCTCTATGAGAAGCCTCGGGGAGAAGTTGCACCCTATCAACCCAAGCCGTTTACTAGACGATATCCGGATTCTCAATAAGGCCATTCATGCTAACCTCTACCCTAAAGGCAAGGACACCAAGCCCAGTCGCAAGTCACTTGAGTTGATAGCTTCCTTTGTGGATCAGGACACCACCGCGGACTGGGCTCATTACATCCTTTTGCAAATGGTGGATTATCTTGATACAAAGGCGGGTGATATCCGGATGTGGTTTCCGTGTTTGATCACTAAGATATGCCACTCTCAAGGAGCGAAAGGCCCGGGGTACTCGAAAATGGAGCCGCTTGAGGGGGGAGTGATTGATAGCACCACATTGGAAAGGAGCAAGGCCCAATCAAAGAACAAGGTTCCCAAGGCCACTCCGAGCTCTACACCCATTCCTTCTACCTCCATTGTACCTCTCCCACCTTCAGAGCCAAAGCCTAAGTCACCGGTTCCTCCACCGTAAGAGTCGGGCGACAAAGAGTTACTGGCCGGTGTATCCAACAATTTGCTACGGTGCTCAAGAAGCTTGACAAGATTGAGAGGGAGAACAAATTGGCAAGACACAACAGGGAATGGCAGAACAGGGTTCTCGAGAGCCTTAGTGGGCAACACTATGAGGTGCCACCGGAGCTTGTTGTGGAGGACAGCGATAGCAATGATGAGGATTGAGATTGGTGGTAGATGAAAACAATGGTGGGAAAACAAGTAGTAAATAGTATATAGTAGCATTAGCGAGTCGGTGGAGTCAACTAGGTTTATTTTGGTTTCCTAAGTCTAGTTTGAACTCATGGTTTTTAGTTGATAACTTAACTTGTTAGCTTAGTGTAAATACGTGTTTTGGATGCCAAAACTTGGCATACGATGGTGTAGTTGAGGGTTGGTGGCGGCCAAGGGGTAGAATGACCCAAGCTAGTATATGGCCGCCACATTTTTGTAGTCCCTCCTTTTGCTAACCAAGGTCATTATAAGCTTTCACTGTTTAAATTCATTTCTTAGTACGTGATTAACTCCGATAGGTGCACGCTTAGCAATATTTCATGCTTATACTTGAATGCTTCCCGTCGTTAATTAGCTTTCTTGTTTCCAAGCGCATTTTTTGATTAGCATGCAGTAATCTTTTGTTTCGTTATCGCATATCATGCTAAGCGCTCATTGTGGGATGTTTGATTCTTCTATGTGTGTGATTGAAATTTTTGAGACATAATTTGTCTACGCCCCTTTGGAATTGAAACTTTTTGGGGTACATTACACTTGCCTACTCGTGTGGCCTAGTAGTTTCATAATTGTGCATGGCATGTGTGTGCGTGAGTTGCTTTTGGTTGACTGATCCGGATGACCGGTACTCTCCCTAGATTTTTATGGATTGAGCATAGTTATCGTATCGGGTACTCCGGGAAGTTTTATTTAGTTTAGTTGGTTGTTGTAGTTTAATTTGCTAGGGACTAGCAAAGTCCAAGTTGGGGGGTGTGATAAGCCCCCAATATTGTATAAGTCGGGGCTTATTTCGTTCAATTATTTCACACGCAAGACGCCGATTTCGCGACTTAAAATGGTTAATATCGCCAGTAGTGTGTTTTTTTGGTGAAGTTACAGGTTGAATGCATGAAATAATCACATTTGGAGCCCTTTGGGAACCGTGTCACATTACCGAGGTTCACCCTCCCCGAGGGCCCCACGATGTGTTCAAGTGCTTTGGAGCAAGTCCGGAAGCACACAAGGCCAAGGGAGTCACCAAGTGAAGTTTAAGGCATCATTGAACCTATAGTGGATCGATCCAAGATTTGGAGTGGATCGATCCACTCAATCAAAAACATCATCAGTCCCTTTTGGATTGATCCATTGCAACAAAGTGGATTGATCCACTCAAGGCCAACCATGCATCAGAGATAGTGGATCGATCCAGTCTCAAAGTGGATCGATCCACTCTAGTCTAAAATTCGTCCAGAGCCTTCTGGATCGATCCACTCTGAGAGAGTGGATCGATCCACTCACGATCAAGCTGTAAAATTTCCAGCCACTTTTTGTACTTTCTATTTATGGCAACTTTGGGGTTGTTGTGTGTGCTTTAAAGATATTTTGTAGAGAGAAAGAGGAAGACTATATGACTCACCCCCTCTCCTTCTCTCATGATGTTAGATATTGTTTTCCTAGCTTAGTTATTTGCTCTTCCTTCTCTCTTCCATGGGAGTTCCTCCCTCTCTCTCTCTAGTTTCTTCATGTAAGTGTTAACCTTAAGTTATTTTGATGTTTATTAATGTTGTTGCTCTTGTTTAACTCTACATAGAAATCAAGTTTATTCTCAATTCCATCAAATATTTAGTTTCCTTGTTCTTCTTGCCATTTCCTTAAGAAACACTTGGTTTGGTTGGTTGTTTGTTAACTTCTTCAAGTATAAAATGATAGGCTAGGATAGCATCTTCATTAAAATCAAGTTTAATTAGTTGCTTGTTATGTTTTTATTTCCCTTATAAAAACAGTCATGTTTTATCAAGAATGCACCAGTAGTCGGTTTAGGCTTTCGGTTAAGGGGTGATTAGCACCCCGTGACTTGGGGTTGGTTCACTCTCCTCGCTAATGTTGCAAACTTTGTATGTTAATCAAAAGAGTTAGGATTAATTTTATGTATCAAAATTGCGATTTGTTAATCTCGATCACGCGTAGAGCCAAGCGTGACGGACCTTTTGGCACGTGTGATGCTTCGGGCTATGGCAATCAAAATGTTTGTATAAATGGCACAAGAATCCTACTCTTTGAGAAACACCACTTTTCTAGTAAATCGAGTTTAAGTACCAAATCTTCCGTTCGGGGTCGTTTAACGACGCCCCGAGCCGGTTATCTTAGGGGAGAGTGAATTGGCCTAAGGCATGGGTGTTGAGAACCTCGAAACCTTGCCTTCCTTTAATTAGTCTTTCTAATCTCGAGTCACTCGCGTAGTTAAGTTAATTCCACCCACAAATCACCGAAGCCAAGTTTGCCGCTTTAAGGCTAAACCTTCATTCGCGAAACAAATACTCACGCTCGGCACATTCGGTCCCTGAGGACTCGACCCGGACTTCCGGTTACTATGCCACGCGTCACCTAAACCCTACGCTTGGGGAAAGCACATTGAGATACAATCCAAGGACGCAAGCACACACACACACACACACATGCATGCGCGCGCGCGGGGGCGCGGGCATGCGCGCGTGCACACTAGTCGACTCCCCTCCCCCCTCCTTACTCCGGCAATCTCATCTCTGGCAAACCCACCTCGGGCGACCTCATCTCTGGCCACCAACTGTGGCCTCGTGAATCTATTGGCACTGTCAGCGGCAAGACCTCCAGTTATGGAACCAATAGAAGACATTTGCGTCCCAATTGAGCCAAATTTCTCATGTAATTTCCTGATCCTAACGGCTTCGTCTTTTTGGGATTCACCATCCCACTTAATTCTTCACATAAGAAGATGGAGTATTTAAATTCAAACACTAGGTTAGTATTTCAAGCAAATAAATTACTAGATTTACAAATTCATGGTGTAAAGTGTAAACGCATTCTTGAAATTTTCTTTTAATTTGTGGCTGGTCATTTTGTAGCGGGACTTCTTCTTTTTCTTGTTCTAAGTATACTTAGTGAATATGAGAATGCCCATGGTATTTGTCATTTTTGGTAGTTGGATACTTGGATTCTAATTTTGTGATTTGAGGCTTATCTTGCAAAAGTAAGGCCAAGTCACCTGCTATAACTAATCCCTTGTATCTTCTCTCTCTTCTCTAACACAACTCCCAGAGCCTTCATGGCTGCCACGATCTTCCACGAGAGAGAGAGAGAGAGAGAAGTCATCCATAAAACATTTTCCCCTGGGTTTGGGATACTAATCTCTTGTGATGCGTCCACAAAACATTTTCCATCCATAAAACTAACGGTGTTAAAAAAAAGGACCACATGCACTTCAAATAAGTAGTTCAGGGACAACATAAAGGATTTTGAAAGTTCAGGTACGAAGTAAGGAAATGGGTGATAGTTTAAGGGATGTTTCGAAAAAAAACTCAATTATTAATACTATAAATGCAAAGATGCGTGTTATGACAGATGTAATTATGGATGTCATCAGCAGTTGACCATAAGCTCCGCTGACACCCAAAGTTTCCAAAAAAAACTATTTTGGGGCTTAAAGTACTAATTACATAACATATATCTGTTTAAAAAATAATACTCCACTAATATATGTAGGTTTTAATACTATACTACTTGATTAAAGTCAGCTAAACTATTTATCTTGCATTAGTTGGGGTTAGTTATTGAAACCTAGTACAGTATGCCTGTGTAAAACATTTTGTTTAGTTTAATTAGTAACCAATCTTTGAATTATCATATTTCCAGATGTTATGACCTCACAAAACTAGAATCGTCATATGTACTTTGCATTTTTTTTTTGAATTCTCGCTTCATTCCAACGGTATATTATATTATCGTTTAGATTAATTGTCTTATAGATATTTAAAAGTCCAGGTTTAGGATGGATTTCATGCACCTAATGTGTTGCACCGTACAACGCAGCATCTCAATTGTTCAAAAATGTTTTTAACAATCCAGATTCATACCGGACTATTAATTGTTTTCATACAAGTCAAAATTAATTGTTATCAATAAGAATTAATCCCCGAATCTAGACCATTAATTTTGGAGTTGGAATGTTGCAATGTGCGTTATACGGTACAACGCAGTAGGTTCACGGCAGGGACCGGGTTCCTGCCGAGGAACAACAGGAGGTTTCAGTGAGAGCCTGTTTGGTTGCGGATAATTTTTCAAAGAGTCAAAAGGGGTGGCCAACATAAAGCACTTGAGTATATCTGCCAAAATTCCAATGTGGACTTATTGTTTGTGAACAGGCCAATTTGGGAAATCCCCGGGACAAATAGCAAGAACTTTCTAAGGTGAGAAAAAGTCAACCCAGGGTTATCCCCGGGCGGCTTGATCTTAATCCTTTTAGGATAATTCATATTAAGGGGAGCTTTGGCAGGACACGGGTTGCTGCTGTACAGTCCCCGCATAGCAGTTGTTGTGCACCATCTGGGTCATCTATTGTTTGGATGGACGGCCCAAATTTCACCTCAGCACATTTACATCCGAATCATTTGTTGCCATGAGTGCAAGATAAAATCTGGGTCGTCCATATGAGGAAAGGACGGTCCGGATGGTGCACAACACTGCAGCAACCCTAAATCTGCTTTGGCAAAAACGAAAAAACTGGTTTTTTGGTTTTTTTGTTGTCTTTATTCAATTTTTTTTTTGCATTTTTTAGTTTCGCTTCAAATTTTCGTGATTTGTGGATTCGTTTGAACGAGATGATTCTGAAGAGTATAAAATTATTGTCAAAACTAATTTTTTTAATAAAGCCAAAATTAAACCAATAAATTGGTTTATTTTCAACTTTATTAAAAAATATATAACTTTTTTTTACCATAATTTTATACTTGTTGGATTTGTCTCGTCGATATGAAGCCACAAAAATTTGATGCAAAACTAACAAATGCAATTTTTTTTTTTTGAACAAAGATAAAGAAAAAAACCAAAAGATCAGTTTCTCTCTTGTTTGCCAAAGCACCCCTAATTGGGCTTCCCATAACTAGACCGTAAAATTAGACACCAAAATTAGTCAAGTAACGTGCAAACTAGCCTAGACATCATGAGCTATAAAAAAAGGTGTGAAAAAAAGTAGTTAATCAATTTGCAATAAGGATCGGGATCCTCTCCAGTCCCTTTAAGGGGATGCTCAACCTTATCCATTTCCAGGACCTCTCCTGGTCCATTCGATAGTCGGTCGGTTGTTATTTTAGACTCGTCGAGAACATTAGGCACGCAAAAATTCATATTAATCGGATATCATTTAATGTATTCTCTAAACACATTTATCTCTGAAAAACAAGTTCAAAAAATATTGAAACACTGGATAAAAACCCAATTCGTAAAGATAAATGTGTTTCGAGAACCCTTTAAAGATATATGATCAACATAAATTTTGGCGTGCCTGATATTCTCTATGAGGTCTAAATTATATCACTGATTTGATCACCAAAACGGACCTAAAAAAGACTCGAAAAGGCCCTTAGAAGGACTACAGTCTTGGAACAGTTTCGTGAGATCAAACGATTAGTTGAGCTCTCCTTATTGCATATTCTAGTCTCAAAAATTGAAAACAACATGTGTAGAACAAAGTCACAAAGTCAGCATGTTGTTAGGTAGAAATTCCCATTCAAGACTGACGATTCAATATTTTGAGTAATAGTAGTACTAAATTAAGAACACATTTGAAAGGTCAATAGAGCTTTAGTGGGTGGATTTAGAAAGTAGCATTTAACTAATTTAAATAGTTACCATTGACATTTCCAAATAAAGCTTGTTTATCAAGTAAGAAGCTTCTCTTCCCTCCACAAAAGTGGCATGCACTTGGGGCCTATTATGGGTCTACTTTAATGATCGAAATTGTTAATCTTATAAAACTCGTTGAGAAAACAAACTATGACAAACATAATGTTCATTGGGTACCGATAAATTTTCCACCGACACCTTTTTTATTTAAAGAAATGAGTTTAGCTCACGTAATTTAATTGTTCAATCTTTACATATAAATGTGTTCGGATTAAGTAGTAGTAATTGGTTTTCAATCAACATTATTTTGACATCTTAAAATTTTCTCAATGAGTTCTAAAAAAAAGTTAACGATTTATTCATGTGGGTCCCTCGCACACGCAATTCTTACCGTTGAAGTTCACCGAGTGGCCTCCTCAAATTTATTTATTGGACAGATTTGCTCCTCAAATTTATTTATTGGACAGATTTGAATATCCTTTTGTTTTAGGGTTGGAAACGAACCGAACCACTTGAGTTTAAGTTTAATACTCATTCAATGATCAAGTTGAGTTCAACACTCTAAAACTCAGGGGGTGTTCTACTAACAAAAAATTATTATTTTTTAAATCGAGACAGGTCATTCTCTCACAATAAAAATCGTAAAAAATTAGTTTTTTCAAAAAACTAACTTAGTGAAACACCCCCATCGGTTTGTTTTTATAGGCTCGCCTTGCTTAGTAACTGAACTGATTACCATTGAAGTTCACCAAGTGGCCTCCTCAATATACTTAGTGGACAAATTTGAATGTCAGGGTTGGAAACGAAGTGAACTACTCGAGCTTGAGTTTAATGCTCATGTAGTAAACTGTAAGCAAGTCGAGTTTAACACTCTAAAACTCAATTATGTATATTTATATGGACTCGGCTTGCTTAGTAACTGAACTGAGCTCGGTTCATTGACACCCTTCTTTTCCAAAAGAGTGCAAACCCGGATTAAACAGCCCAAAAATTGCTAAACAACTGGACCCAAACAGCTGGGCCTATGCCCTAAGCTCCAATAGCCGTTAATTTAACATGAACGGCAGCGCAAGTTACGGTCTCCGGACACACCACAGAAAAAACACAGAAATCAACGCTAATCTAGTAGTAGGAAAAAACATCAAATTCTGTTTTCATTCTTAGAGGGGGAGAGAGAGAGAGAGAGAGAAAGAGAGAGAGGTGGTCGGAGGGGGCTTCACGCTCTTCACGTTGTTGTTGACTCTCCGTAGCTGGGAGAGGAGGTCCGACGTAGTCTCAGATCGGAGCAGCTAAATTATTGTACGAAGATCTTTTACCTCGCTCTTTCCCATTTGTAAGAAACCTATGTAATGTGGCTCGATCGGTGTTTTTGCTGACTGATTTTGGTGCTTTGATTCTTTTCGTATAAACCTCTCTTTCAATTGCTCGTTGGAAGTTTTGGGTTTTCTTGAATTTTCAGGAAATGGTTGCTTTGATTATTGTTCTCTATGAGCCTCTCTTTCTATTGCTTGTTGGATGTTTTGGGTCTTTTCTAGGATTTTCAGGAAAAAGGGTGCTTTGATTATTTCTATATGACCCTCCCCTTCTAATATTTGTTGGGTTTTTAGGATTTTCTTTTCTTGGTTAAGGAATGCGGGTTTGGAAATTCCCGTGATTGACACAGGATTCTAAACTAGGAGGTGCAAATCTATGTCAAATTTTTTGGTCTTGAATGCGGGTATTATGAATGAGTTTGAAAACAAATTTGGGATGTTGAAGTATTGCAATTTTCAGAAAGGTTTGGGGTGACGAACCTATATTAGCTGAAGAAAAGGAAATTGATGCAATAAAGAAGGGCTTTGTTGAAAACTTTTTGGGGAGGTGGTCTAGGTATCAGCTACCTCGGTCATACTTGAAAATGGCGGCTGCTTCCTCGTTTGTATTTCTCTATCATGCGGATTTACATATCTTTTGGAATATTTTGTTAGCATATGAATGTGAGCTCTAAAACTTGGATTTTAAGCACAATTTATGAATTATTTGGTGAATTGTGTGTCTGTGTGCTATTTGGCATTGGACATTTGTTATGTGTCCCTGTCGTCCTTTTGGATTTGGGTCGTCTTGGGGAGTAATGAGCCTTTACTTTCTAAGCTACATACATTTCATATTCAAATAGCTCCTAAGCTTTGAAAACCGGACCGAATCGGAAAAGGGACAGAGTGGATGGTTCTCCTGAATCAAACCACGACATCATAGTCACATATAAAACTAACTAATTTTGATAATATAAAATAATAAAAGGTTAAAGAAGTTTGGACTTTGGAATGAATATGTATTCTCACTATAATGCAATTTTTTTTTCTATTGTTTGAATTCTTGAACTAATAATTATCATATGCTAAGATAGATAATGTTTTGTGCTGCTGTTCTTTCCTTTTCTTTTTCCTTTTTTTAAAATTTTTTATATGATTGCTCCATAACTGTATGTGTGTAAAACAGAATGGTATCATTTTCTTTATTAGTGTTTTTTGGCCATTAGAAGGAGGCATAGAACTTAGAAGGGGATTGGGTTATTCTTCAACAGAGGTGATGTTTGTATTGTGGTTTAGTCCCACATTGTAGGTAATGAAACTTGAGCCACACCAATCATCTTCATCTATAAAATATTAATAAGGGGAATTCGGTTGGCGGTCAACTCCCTGTTTGCTATAGATGTCTGAGAACTGGTCTCACAAGCCAGTTGTATTGGGTCAGCTTTAAAAGGGAGCAGTAAAGTGGTCGAGTTCAAGTTTTTTGCGTCCAAGTTCGAATAGCCTGTATCCAGTTGGAACTGTTCAACGGTTTAAACCCTTTAGCCCAGCGGCTTGCTCCAGTCTGGTCCGGTTTTTAGAACATTGGTTTAATGTCTTGTTGAATTTGTTTGTTCATAATTTGAAAGCAAACATATAAGTTAGAGTGAATTGAATCCATGTTCATCTGAGCAACTTAGTATTTTATCATTTTGCAACTTTGGGAAAGTTTGACATCCATATTTACCAAATTACCATTGATTACATATACACCAATTTGTTTGCCCAGATGGCATGATTTGGCTATGTTTTATTGATATGCCATTTGAAAGTTTGTTGATCAGTGAAAATATCCGCAGGAAGCAGCCCATGTGATATCTATGAGATCTCGAATAGATTTCAGCTATGAAAGGCCAATCCAAAATATTTTTAAAAATTAAAACTATTTTGAGATTGTTAACTATGTTATTATGTCTTGACAAGTGACTTCTTTGGTTGAATTTCGAGTAGTTACAGTTTCAACTGGGCTCTTCGTCCTGTGAGATGTAGAATTCCAATGCCCCTAATGTTTACCTATTTTAATCTGCTCATTGGTGTTGTTTATGGCAAAAAGAATTCAACCAAAGGAAGGGGAAGGAGAAAACAGGAAGATCTGCCTGAGGCTCTTAGTCTTGTAACTTGTTAATTTTATTGGGGAGTTGCTACTTAATGTAAACATGATCACTGCAGAAATGGATGTTTGAGTATCGTTTCCTAGCTAGCTAAGGAGGTTTGCTCTATACCACCATTGTCTTGGCTAGAGGTTGGAATACGATAGAGCAATTTCATGTGGATGGTTGGTTTCAATTGTACGTTTTTCCTTCGACTTCGATTTTCAGTTTCAGAGGATTGCTGTTTTGAGGTAGAAAATAACACACGTCTCCAACAGAAAGAACCGTGTTTGTCCACTGTCTCTGTGAGATTGCGAAGAAGTTACCTACAAAAGCCATGTAATGGAGATAAATTGTAGAGGAGTAGCCCAGAGCTGGAAATGTACTGGTGTCTGAAATTGTGTGCATGCATGTTCATATTTGCATGTTTGTGGTTGGGAATGAAACAGCTCATGCCAAAACAGAAATGTTCTACTGCGGATCTTAGAGCATCTTTGTGTAAACTGTTATTGGGTATTGGATACCCGATAACAGTTTGGCATCTCTCTGCGTACGTTTTACACCAACCTTTTACCCCAAGCATGGCGAACCTGTATTCTCATGCTTTTCGCCCCCAACCTTTTGCACCAAGTAGTGGTCTCTTCTAAAATAATTGCCGGATAAAAAAGACATTGAATTTTCGTAGTTTTGCTACTGTTTTAGATGTTTTATTCGAAATTATCTCTGTTACTTTATTATCATCTGGTATCTGGACCTTTGCTGATAAAACTGATGATACTGAGTGAACTGTTACTTTTTTATCACCGGTTGTGTGGCCTCCATAGAAAAGAAATTGATGCTTTTACCTTTTGCCGTACTTTTGTTCAGGGCCATGGGGAGGGATGTTGCTGGTTTACGCATAGGCAAGCAGCCTAGTGCTGTCAAATCAAATTCGGATGGCGTGTCTCATGACAAAGTTCATGTTTCTCCAAAAATTTCTGGGTTAAGTATTGAATCAAAGGACTATGAGGCAGATGTTCATACTGTGGAAGACTCACTTACAGAAGAATGTCACGAGAAGCTGGATGTACCACTCGTTCAAAGTGAAAGTATGAATCATGATGCCGGTTTGCCTGAAGGGGATACATTGAACCCTGAGGTCCAGAAGTCAGGCGAGAATAAGTTGAGCTCACCTGTCAAGGGAAATATCCAATCAAAGGACAATCCACAGCTCCCTATTGTTGCAACAAACAAGCAGGTTTTAACTAAAACTCAAACTCTTAGGGCTGAAGCTATTGATGCTGGTGAGAACAGTTCAAACACTGATGATTTCCTCTCCCCCGGCGCTAAAAAGAAATTACAAGCAAGTTGATTCTAATAAATGCTATGTGAGCATGGCAAGTTATGAACCAACGGGACCTCATTAAACCCTAACATGATGAATCTAATCAGTCAGTGATGGTTTTAGGTGTACCAACTAAACTCGATCTAGTCGCACAGCTGTCTGGTTCCCTCATATGAGAATCAGACCTCCCTGACACGATTATATGCTTAGTACTGTAAATTTCTTTTTTACCTTAGACTACTCCCTTACAATAAAGCAAACTGGCACTTCTTTTATTAATTTTCACGGTCAATTTACGGATAATTGTTTAGTTGGCCATATAGAGTTGATATTTCGGTTATTCAGTGGATTTGATGAGGATTGAGAGTCCGCGCACTTGAGTCTTTTTGTAGTATCATCATGCTATTCATTTCATACTCGACTGGATCATTTTAGTCTAGTCCTGATTTTCTTGATAACTCTTTATGAACCTTGGGTTTATACTTTATCATAAGCAAAATTTGCAATTTTCAAGGCAAAGTGCCATTGGAATTGGGATGAAATGAGAAGACTCCATTTTTATATATATATATATATATATATATATATATATATATATATATATATATATATATATATATATATATATATATATATATATATATATATATATATATATCCGGACCTCCCAGATTTAAGAAAAAACGTATTTTTTTTTGTTTTGCAAATTGTTTTTGGAAAATCTGAGCCATTCAATATGTTCAAAAGGTGTTTTCAAGGGTCCAAGCGGGAAATCTTCAAAAAAAATACTAGGAAATATAGGATCATGATCTCCTAAGGGATCCCTTATTAAAATTTGGTGCGGACCTCACTTTTCTGAGCCAAATTTTGACGATCCGAACCGCTCATGTACAGTTTTACTGAAAACTGTTTGAATCAAGCCCTTCCGGGTATTTTTTTTTTACAAATCTTCGTGTAGGCCCTTAAAAATGCATTTTAAAAACATTGAGTGGTTCGAATCGTCAAAATTTATCCGGAAAGTTGAAAAAAGGCTAGGTCCACCGCAAATTTTAAATAAGGGATCCCTTAGGAGATCGCGATCCTATATATATATTATTGTAAGTTGTAGGTTCATATTCACAAGATTGCATGTCTTTTTACGGTTCAAAAATATTGCTTCTCCATTGTTATTGTACCAAAAACAAGTGAAAATTGCTTCTCTAAAATGATAATTCTTGCCAGACAATCTCTCCTCGGGTATCAAGGAAGTCCCTGCGGCCTGATTACAAGAAGCATCTTGACGAGGAAGATAATTGTTCCGTCGCTTCATCGTATCCTCTTTTGCTGTAGGGATTCAGTGCTTTCTTCTTTTTCTTATGTGGTTTGATTAATGCAAATCTCTAAGTTTGTTTGGTTCCATTTTGAAAATACAAGTTTGCAAAACACTCTTCAGTAAATTTTTTAAAACAAAACCCATTGGTCTTATTTATATGGAAAGAGTTTTTGGAACATCCAAAAATTTCGTTGTTGTGTTCAACTAAGCAATTGATTGTTGTTCTATATTTCCATGAAAACATATCTCTATAAGTATTCAGCACATAAAATGTCTGTATTTTCTGACCAAAACGAAAACAGAACCGAACAGGCTTTACCCCTTAATTTTGTATAGAACTGCAGCATCTGTCCGGACTGTCAAATTTAAGACCACTGTTCCAGTTGCTCCTGTATTTAGATGCGTGGATCGTGTAGAGAGACGTAAAGAGGTATTTCATAATTCCATGCTCAATTTAAGAGATCTAAAACTTTTATTTGTGGCTTTTAAATTGAAGCTTGGGATATTCTTCTCTTGGTCCATT
The DNA here is from genome assembly GCA_022606695.1 of Vaccinium macrocarpon. Classification (NCBI taxonomy): domain Eukaryota; kingdom Viridiplantae; phylum Streptophyta; class Magnoliopsida; order Ericales; family Ericaceae; genus Vaccinium; species Vaccinium macrocarpon. The sequence continues at coordinate 9,877,615 of CM040176.1, read as the reverse complement.
TTCTAGTTTTATTCGAAGTTGGAGGAAAAACATCAAGCTCTAGAGGAGGAGAAAAAGGAATTTGAAGCTAGAACGAAGGTAATTCCATTTGTGTACATGTATGGTATTGCTTTTTCCTATGTGCTTCCATTGCTGATCATATTGATCTCATTTCTTAGTTATGCATACCATTTACCTTTTGTTGATTGACAATTGTTAGGAGGAACAAGAGGCAGCTATAAAGCAGCTTAGAAAGAACCTGGTAATCAAAGCAAACCCAATGCCGAGCTTTTACCAGGAAGGACCTCCACCTAAGGCTGAACTGAAAAAGGTAGTCATTTGGACTTATTCTGAGTTCATGAGCAGTTTAATCCAAGATGTTTTTTCATCTGTATAAATGATTCAAGGTTCACATATAATACCTTGAACAATGGAACCGGTAAGAATACTGAAAATTCGAAGGGTCCAAAGGACCATATTAGGCCACAACAGCCCAACTAAACTGAGCGGAGCATAACTCAAGTTCAGTAACAGAATTAGTCTTGTTCTATTTATACTCTACCTACCTGAGCTTTTGTGAAGTACTACATGACATCTAATTTGAAAATGCCACTTTTTAAAAATCTAGTAATCGGGTGGTCATAACATATAAGACAAAAGTATGTCCTTGATTTATCTTTATCTGTACACCGCCGGTTAAGGGATAAGAAGAACTCTTTATGTAGTGTCTATAGATTGTATAGTCCACCAATATGCACTTATGCAAGCCAATCACATTGGAAAGGGATTCTTCAAATTGACATTATCTATGCGATTGAGGACAGAGACGCATTTGGACATCCAGTTGTGCTGTTCTGTATATCTAGCTTGGTGCTCTTCGTTAGGTTGGATTACCATTTGACATTTTGGTAACCTATATGCTTCTATCTAAGTGTTTTCTATCTTGCACCACTGGGAAGTGTTTCCATCGTGGTATTTATTGTCCAAAACAGCTCTATTGTACTTCACCACAGTAGATATTGAAAACATTTCTATACTTGCTTGTCATAATTTACTTAAGTTGGATGACAGCTTCCATTGACTCGTGCCAAATCACCAAATCTGTCCCGGAGAAAGAGCTATGGTGATGCAATCGGCTCGTCATCAGCAGAAAAGGGTGTTTGCCCCAAGGGAGTTCGCCAGAGCCTTGGCAATCTCAAAGTGGGCAGTTGTACCACCAGACCTCTGGAAAACAAGGATCAGATCAGTGGAAGGAGTGGTAATGTCACTCGCAAAATTAAGGATCGTTCCCTAACAGTCAAGGAGACGGCTAAAACCACCACTCGAAAAATGGCTGAGCAGACTGCAGACATCTCTGTCAACGGCTAGATATCGTTACATTGAATCTGAAGAAACGTTTTCATTTGCTCATTCACATATTCTCCTTTCTTGCTTAGAATGACTTGATCATGTGGTAACATCCCAAAACTGAGTTGTATATTTTCTGTACCTTATAACCTTTACATGTACACTGTACTATCTATAAGCAGAGATACTCTTTAAGGATTGTAATGCAGACCCAACTGTTTTTTTTTTTTTTCTTTCTTTCTTTTTTTTTTCCCATCCCTATTTTTATCTTGTAGACATTCGTACTCTTAATGTGGTGATGGTGCTTTTTTTTGTTGACCATTCTCTGAGGAACCTGGAGATTTAACTTGACAGGCTTGTTGTGATCCCGATACGTTGTTGCGAAAATTGTTTGCATGCTGACCCATCTAGCCATCTTGGTTATTGTTAATTTCGTAACCGATTCTGATCACCGGGACACAATATTAAATGTGATCACTCTCTGGTGTATTGTTTTCTAGCTTTCGTTTTGTTCTCAGCTCCACGATTTTATTTATTTATTTTGTCCTCCAGACCATTCATGCATAAGTTCATTGATTTCGTTAAAATCGTGTTTCTTTCCGTGCTGATCTTTCGTGGATTAAAACTCGTTGGACATCGGATTATTTTACCTTGAGTATCTGACTATTCCATGATCTTTTTCATGTAATAATCTCGAGTAATATTTCCGAAGCACAAAATATATATATATATATATATATATATATATATATATATATATATATAATATATATCTCGAGTAACTTGATAAATTTTTATTTTTAGTCTAAAAGTGGATGTAATTATTATGAAACGAACTTTCTGCTTAAATAATAATAATAATAATAATAAAATAAACATGAATATACCTCGAGTGAACTGGAATTTCTTTTTCAAAAAAATATGTAGGACAAATATTTCATTTCCAAAAACCAACGGGCTCTCCGCCTCTCACGCTCTCAATTCTCATTCTTTCTAGCGCTTGCCTCTCAATGCTTACTCTATGAATTTTAGTTAGTAGTTTGGATTTTTTAGCGAAGGATAGCTTTCACGCTCATGCATGTAATATACTAGTATGACTCTAATTCCAAATTTTTATGCTTAACACAATAAATAGTTAAATACAATTCGGCGGAGTTTTCCAAATGATAAAATCAATACTTGCTATTGTAAAAATCTTATATTGATTTTCAATATAAGATATATTATTGATTTTGTCACTCCCCCTTCATGTTTTAAATTTTCCCTTCCTTTGTTTGGTTCTAAAAAAAGTAGAAGAAAAATATTCAAATTCCTATTTAGCTTTCCTCCCATTTTCTCTATAATTTTTCCTCTAATTTTCTTAATTATTTTTCATTCTTTTCTCATTCTTTGCCTGACTTCCAAACAGAGCCTATATACAGTTATTAACAGCTTATCCAGTCTCTCTCTGTCTCTCTCTCTCTTCCAAGAACCATGAAGGGTGCTACCAATAGCTTACTCGCCTCCCCTCTACTTCTCCACCCCATCAAATCTCCAAACCACCGCAGACCTATTTCCATCACAAAGTCGCCGCCCCTAAACCTCACTTGCCGAGCGGAAAACAAACCCACCATCAATCCCAAGAAGAAAGCCACCATGGACGGCCCAACCCGATCCACTCGCAGCAGAAACCCTAGAAAACCATCATACGGCACGTCGAGGCGGTCCGCTCTGAAGAAGTCATTCAGCCAAGAACAGGTGACATTCACCGGTCCACTCTCTGACGACCCTGTGGTTGGCATAATTGGCGGAGGGATGTCTGGTCTGGTTTGTGCTCTTAGTTTGGAGGAGAGAGGGGTTCGGTCCACGGTGTTCGACACGGTTGGTTAGTTCTCCCCTTTTTTTTGAATTGTTTTCATTTCATGTGTGTGTGAATATGCATCTGATTCTATTGTAGGCGAAGTGGTGTTTGGTGGATGGAACGGTTAGGAATTTAGAAATGTGGGTTGACAGTGTTCTTCGTCTAATCAGCTTGTGATTCATTAAGTACAATTTTGTTAGTATTATGATTGGGGAAATGAGAAGGACGGACCTGGCGCCAGGGTTAAAAGCTGCCACATTATGGCCTACACGGGTTCGATTCCTGGAAACAACCTCTTTGGTTGCAGGTGCATACGCCAACACTTCCCTAGACCCACATAAGGGGAAGCTTCGTGCACTAGGTATGCCATTGGGGAAATGATTTTTCCACCCCACTTTCTTGTAAATGCACTCCAAAATATATTTTTCGTTTGCTTCTAGAATTGTATTATGTGTGAGATGGCGGAAGACACATTTTTGAGTGATTTACAAGAAAGTGGAGCGTGAAAGTCATTTCCTTTGTGATGGATTCTGTTTTCATGGGGTCTGGTCATTTCTGTTTAACTAGAGAAGATTTTGACAATCACCCTACCTAAAGTAAATGTGTATTATCACGTAAGGTTTTGTTTCTGTAATCGACTCTGGGATTTTGGTGTTTCATTTCTACGTCATAGTGAACGTGTATTATGCTAGTAGGGAATGAGATTGACTTAATATGTGGAAATTATAAAATGTGGATAGTGAGAAGGACAGAAGGTTATGCCTACCAGGTTCCTGATTCTGTCTATCATTTTGTTAGGGGCTTCATGGATTGGGAGGAAGAATGGGAACTAGAGTCATTGACCCACAACCTCTAATATTTGACCATGCGGCTCAGTTCTTTACTGTCAGTGATCACCGATTTTCTAAGTTGGTTGATGGATGGTTGGAGAAACGTATCGTTCGGCAGTGGCAGGGTACTATTGGAAACCTTGAAGTAGGCGGTCAGTTTGTTCCACTTCCTTCTTCCCCTCCAAGGTATATAGGTGTTAATGGGATGCGCCCCCTTGCAGATTCACTACTGTCCCAGGTGATTAGTACCACATGCTTTTTTATTGATTTATGTACCTACTACTCTATTTTACATCATGATCATGAAGTAGAGCACGTGGCAAATTTTAGGCCAAAGTTCTGTAGAAATGGCTATTTGTTAAACTACTTTTTGGATATTTGTCAAACCTAGGATGACATACTCTCTGTAATCGGTTTTGAAGTTCTTTAATTGCTGGAATCTAGAGTTGGACTGCATCTATGATGTTCCTCATTCCTATTATCACACTGTATGTCTATTAAACCTAGGCTGCACTAATACTTCCGGAGTAATTTATGGCAAGTCTATTGCCTGATTGTGGTAGGAATATAATAATTGCAGCAAAGACACAACTTGTTTTGCATTTCTTTTATGGGTAGGTATTTGTGTTGTCTAGGGCTGAAACTTAGTTTTTATTTGGATTCCTATGTCTCCGATGTTCTCTCTCTTCGGTTAACAGCCTATGAACATTTGGTGCAGACTTCAATGGTTGAGGTAGTGCGACCTTCCTGGATAAGTAAACTGGAGCCTTTTAATGGGATGTGGCACTTGAGTGAGAATGGAAAACCTCGGGGGCAGTTTGATGCCCTTGTCATTGCACATAATGGTCAGTCTTTCCTGCAGTGTCATGTATTATGCTTTTAAGGTTTCAGTTTTGCTAGATTGTATTTCCTCCGACACTTCCTCAATGAGGTCAAGAGCATGATGCCAACATGATAGGAATGATAAACAGGCACATGTCAATAATATTTTTTGTTTTTTTTTCTTTTTTCTTCTGATCAATGATAACAAATTCCGAAATGTTTAAATATTGAAGATAATGGTGCAGAATATATGTGAATTCGAGTTCTTTCAAATAATCAGACACATGCTTAAACTCCTGAACATGCAGTTTAAGGAAAAGAGTTCATAAAACTTATAGATACATGACAAATACTTGTGCACATAAACTTTCACGATTTAACTCTGTCAAAGCTTCCAACTCAAAACCAATTGGCAATGAGTGGAGAAGGCTCATATACTAGCTTTAGAGGTTATAATGAATCAATGTGGGACAAGTCCTAACACTCTCGCACGTCGAGAGTTAAACAAACGATTCAGCATATATGACAACTATCGACCATCAAACAAAGCGGAACTAACCATTAACGACATAGACTCTTGTCCAAAAGACTCCGGAAGCTAGCTCCGATACCATGTTAAAACATTCAACTCAAAACCAATTGGCAATGAGTGGAGAGGATGCCCCAAGCTCACATACTAGCTTTGGAGGTTATAATTAACGAATGTGGGACAAGCTCTAACAAACTCTAATAGTATCCACCGGATGATTGTAATAATGTGCCCATAGCATGAGACTTTTAATTGGACATACATTTGATTTTAATAAAAACATTGCCCTATTACTATCCGCAACGAAAGTCGATTAGTCATGACTCATGAGGAATTGCAATTCATACTTCAATGATCGAAAGATACCACAGCGAGTAGTCAGGTCACCAGCTTCTAAAAGAACTGGAAGCCAGGGGACACTTATTGTGGGACTAGTCATAAAATTTTCTTTCGCTTGACATTTAGAAACAACATACGTATGTACACTCATATGTGACAAAAAGGAGGCCAAAAAATTGTAAACCACAAGTTTTCTGCGAAAGGCCTAACTTTGGGAGGAACGATGGCGATTATAGGACTGTCTACGGTGGGCTACAACCCTTGAGCGAGATGAATGACACATTTTCTTTCTTTCTTTCTTTCTATCGGTTGGAAAATAACTCACTCATACAATACCTAAGATGAGAGAAGTACAAACTTAATTCTACACCCTTTATACAAAGAGCCTAATTTTGTGAAGATACTCTTTTTTGATAACTCAGTATCTTAGTCTATTTGACTTTCTAATCCAGGAGATCGATCTTACTTACATGTGTTGATGGCTATTACTTTCTCAGCAAATTATCAAATGCTTAAATGTGCTGTCCAATTACTATTTTTTGTACCAGGAAAATGTGCAAATCGATTGCTTTCTTCATCAGGCTTACCCCTCATTGCAAGACAAATGAAGGTACATCCAGTTATTTTATTCAGGTGTGTGAATTTGATCCATCATATGGCCACGTTTTTTCCCGTGTCATAATGGTGCTTTCAGACCAATATTGTTTTGCGTAGTTAAATCATGCCTCATTGGGCTTCTACAAGAAGAAGGCGCTTTGGATTATTTTAACATAATTAAGTTTTAGAGCTCTCTAGTAATAGAGATTACAATTGGCATCAGGTTGGTTTTATTTTATTTTAGTGGGTATAGATTTGGCTTTTTTGCTACAAGTTCTGTAATTCCTTTAGAGGCCTAGCACTGCAAAAACTTTATAGGAAGATCAATAAAGTTTTGGGGAGAATGAAATGCAGGTTCTAATCCCTTTGATTTGTTATAGTCTATATTCCCAGTTGGCTAGTTTCACTTACATTGAATGCATGAAGTTGGGATTATTTATCCGTGGAATATAGATCTCTGAGAGAGTGTTTGGAGAGGACAAAGCCAGAATTATTTCCGTTTTGGATTCTTCTAATCTTTCTATCCTGGGGTTGTTTTAAGACACCAAAGAAGTAGATTTCTGGACAAAGTCAGACTTTTGCATGCTTTCAGCCTGGATCTGGGTTTATTGTTGATGAGATGCCTAGTTCTACACTAACTCAGCCTAGATGCTACAAGTAATAAATAGTTCTTCCTTCTTTCTTTTTTGCCTTTTCATCCTTGTAATCAACTATTTGCAGAGGCTGGAACTGAGTTCTATATGGGCTCTTCTTGCTGCATTTGAAGATCCTCTTCCTATCCCTCCCAATGCAATTTCATTTCCTTTTGAAGGAGCTTTTGTAAAAGGTGTTGATTCTCTCTCTTGGATGGCAAACAACACACAGAAACTTTCGTGTTCCCTCAACACTGGCCCTCACTGCTGGACCTTTTTCAGCACTGCAGCTTTTGGAAAGAGGAATAAGGTTCCACAGGTCAGATGACTGAAATAGTTAACAGAGTGAGCATATGTACAAATGCACACATGCACACAAAAGACTTGCAAAGGCTTGGACCAAACCAATAATGCCATTTGGGTTCTTTTTGGTTGACGACTGAATTTTACTCAAACCAATATGGTTGCCTTAGCAAAGCGAAGAGTCTAGAAGTATATGCAAGTGGTTTCTTTGTATGTAATCTCTTGTTAGGTTCTTACAAATGATTCCACTGTGCATTGACAGGAGAGTATTCCAGCTGTCACAGCAGATAAGGTGAAGGCGGCAATGCTTGAGGGTGTTGAGAGTGCACTAGGGCTATCAAAAGGCTCACTTAAGAGACCCTTTTACAGCCGAGTTCAGTTATGGTATGTGTTAAATTTCTGAGATTATATTTATATCTGGGGTGAAGATCATTGATGAACTTACAAGATAGAATCTGATAGTGCAAATTTCTTTTTCTCTTCCTTGTATCAGTATTTGCTATTTTTCAATTAGTTTCACATTCCCTAAAATATGCAGGGGTGCTGCACTTCCCACAAACACTCCAGGGATCCCCTGCATCTTTGATCCTCATGGAAGGGCCGGCATATGTGGTGATTGGCTATTGGGTTCGAGTTTAGAGGCAGCAGCCTTAAGCGGCATAGCTCTTGCTAATCATGCAAGTTTCTTTTATCCCTTTTTCTCTCCTCTCTCACCTTTGCTTATTTATGTTTGTGTCACTCACACAAATTAAGGTAGTTTGAAATCACAATAACACATTCTTTTTATTTTTCCTCTCTTTTTGTGTGAGTATCTGTATTGTGTGCAGACTTATAATTTGGCATACGTAATATGTACTCTTGACTTGAATTCTTGCAATGTAGATTGCTGATTACTTCCAAAGTGGTGGAAGTCGTCCAGATGAGTTTGCTGTTGGTTTACACAATGAATTTCAACCACTCGGAGGACATGATATTGGACAATTCCCCGGCTTAGTGTCTGCAGAACAAACAGATGGAGCTCAGGCAATTCAATTTAGCACTTGAATTTGTTTGGTAGGAGTATGAGATTCTTGCTGCGATTAGTATTACCGTTATTCTGGTTAAGTGCTTATTTTCTTAACTTGGCTGTGAGCCTGCAGTATTTTTGTGGATCCTTTAGAATCTGCTTAGATGTTCTCATGCTAGCTTTTTGTTTGATATTCTTGCATGATCAGGTGATTCAGTGATTGGAGAAGTTCTTGAAAACTGGTTCTCAAGAACCATTCCGAACAAGGCCTCTCGCGACAGTTGCAAAGGGGACCCTGTGGACCGGGCTGTGAAGCTGAAATCATCCAAACGCCAAACAGACCTTTATTTGTAAGTGTGATTATATGGGTAATTCATGCCAGTAAAAAGGGGGAGAGTTGTGCCACGTAGGCCTGTTTTTTGACCAGATATGAGCGTTTGATTGAACTATACATCCAAGGGGGTTAAATATCAGATCTTATTTTTGCAGTTTGCTAAACATCAGATATGTAATCCTTTTTTACGATATGGGATTGTGATGATTAATCCCGTCATTATTACAGAATTACATTTCGTACGGGGATTATTCGTTGATTCATAATTACTACAGTTAACAAACAGGCCCTTCTTGTCATCAGACATGAAATGAGTGGTTTTGTTGAATTTGCGCGCTTTTTCTGCTTCAAAAAGTAACACTTTTTTCATTTTTGATAAAATTGGAAACGAAGAGTAGAAAGCCCTTGGTGTTGTTCCTGCACTATAACTTCATGAACTACTAGTATTGGCTCTAGGATCAGCCGCTGATTCAGAAGGGAAAATTATTGAAATGGTCTCTGTAGTTTCACCCGAGTCTCGATTTATTCCCTCTAGTTTCAATTGCACTCTAACGAACTCTATAGTTTCAATTTTGGTTGAATTGAGTCTCTTCTATTAACTTCCATTAGCAAATTAGACGGAAAACTCAATTTGGAGATTTTTTGAGAGTCAAACTCGTCTTTTCACTCATCCTTCTTCTTCCCCAATATGTAACCCTAACCCTAACCCTGAAAAAACCTTCACTGCCCATCCCCATCGTCATTCAAACCGCACTACCACTTGGTATTGCCATACCCACCGCCGTTGGGTCACCGGTAGTCGCTCTTGGTACTTCCACCACCGTCACAGGATTTCCACCCACTCTTTCCGCCGTTGTCGGAGCCTCACTGCCTCTTCTCGTTGCAGTTCGATCAGCACCAACAAGTTTTGGCACCCCCTGAGCACTGGATTTGCTCGTTTTCCATCACCACCCGATTGTTCGTGTTGCTCAGTGGCCTAACCAGTCCAGTCGGACTATGGGTTTGAGTTTTTAACTTAGATGGGAGCTTTTCCACCCTTGTACCGCCATCGTTTGCCTTTGTGGAGGATGTTTGTGGCTCGGTTTGGCTGGAATTGGCGATGGGTTGAAGAAATTTCTAGGTTTTTAACTCAGATTATGGTGAGGGTTAGGATTACATATTGGGAAAGAAGAAATGTGGGTGAAGAGACGAGTTTGACCCTCAAAAAATTCCAAATTGGGTTTTTCCGTCTAATTTGCTAACGGCAAGGACTCAATTTGACCAAAATTGAAACTACAGGGTTCGTTAGAGTGCAATTGAAACTAGAGGGACTAAATCAAGACTCGGGTGAAACTCCAGGGACCATTTCAATAATTTTCCCTATTTAGAATTCGGACTTTTTGATCATTATGTTTATCCTAAATTTTCAAACACTGAATGTATCTCCAGTGGCCGGGAGCAGGGAGTGTGTTGTGCACGACTTCAAGGCCCATCCCAAGTCCTGTAATTTGATCCTCATTAATTTTGTTCGTCTCGTCAAGTATTTAATCCAACTAAAAATTTAGGTAGGAATACAGTTTTGGAAAAAAAAAAAACACCTGCAATTGTTTTTTTAATTATTTTGTTTTCAAGAAAAATATAGTTTGAAAACAAAGTATCGATGTCTGATCAACCTAAATATTTGCGTGCAATACATGCTTGATGAGACAAAAAAAAAGTAACAAATTTTTTCTCAAGTAGTAACGGTGCCCAACGGGTCAACCGATCCATCCAAATTGACCCAACCAAACTGTCTGCAAACCCATCAGAAGTATGTTATGGATAAATGTGGATCCTAATATTTTAGTTTTGGCAAATTCAATTCAGGTTCGATCAGCCAAATAGCCCTACCCTTCTCCACAGTGGCGTAGCCAAAAATCTTTATCAATGTGGGCACAAAATCTAACACATGCTTTTTAATAATAATAATAATAATAATAATAATAATAATCTATTTCTTTTTAGGAGTCTAAAATACATGATTAATTTTTGTCTGTACGATTTCATCAAGATATTTTTTTTAAAAAAAGTGTTTTACTTCCACATTATCTTAAAGTAGCTAAAAAGAGAAGAAAAAAAATCATATGCTTCAAACAAATTTTTAATTTCCATAATTATTTTCACGTGTAAAATAAGTAAATTTTCTTTTACAAGTTGTTGATAATAAATTTAAGAAGAGTATGAGAAAAAGAAGGGAAAAGGTGAAAAAGCCTGACTTCACTTACATTTGGGGCGAAATAGTAATTATGATTACATAAATACGATAGTTTGGACTTTGGAGGTTAAAATTGAGTGAATGAAGGCTTGGTCATAAGTAGTAATAATTATTCAGTGGTCGCGGAGCATTGTTAACATGGTGCCCTAACATTCTTGTTTATCGCATATCTAATTGAAAATCACACATTTAGAATTAAGCCCCACAGTAATATGTAATGGAGAACGATGGTAAGACAATATGTGATGGTGTCCTACAGTCACACAATTATTTCCATTTATGAGGTAACCAAATATTACTTGAACTAAAAAATAATAATAAAACTTACTTCAATAATCCTCTTTATTTCCCTCCGCCACTGCTTCTCTACTCACCTTATCTAGTATCTACCCGATCAACCAAACCGACCCAATCTTATCTCACACATAGTGGGTGTGGATGAAAAACACGACATTTCGCGATGAACGGATTAGTTTGGGAACTGAACCGATTTGTCCAAAACCGAAACCGATCAATGGAGCTGATGCCTGTCAATTAGTCCGATTCTTTTACGATTTCTTTGGGCTGCGTTGGTTTACGAGGATCGATATTTACCACAAGATTTAAAACACTAACTGTAAATTTATAATTGGAGCCTTCCTTTTAATCTTGATTCTTGGCAAAGAAAAAGTTCGTTTTGAGTATTTATAAAAAAATGTTGCTAATTTTATGTATTTATCCAAAATCCAAATGCCATTGTGAGCCTTTTTTGAGTATTTAAATGTCAAAATTTGAGTATTTTTCTTTTTGAGTATGTCATTGAGAATGCTCTTATTGTTTGAAATGTATAGATTCTACCAAAAAACGTGTCATCCTACCAAAAAGTAATGTCATCCTTACAAAAAATTATATTGTAATGGAAGGACCTATAAGATTTCAACCAATAAGAGTAATGATAATGTTCACCCTCTTTAAAGAAAGGTGAACAAAATTGTACTCATGGGTCAACTAAAAAAGTTAAGAATGGAAAGGGCCGATGAGTGTAGCAATTCCTCTTGGCAAGAATATACGGTTTTCATCTGTTATGAAATGTACTGCCTTCGTCCGGATTTGTTAGTCTATTTTTGGAAGTTTGTGCCACTTTTTAAATGATTATATCTTATAATTTATAATGTTTTATGTAATTTTAAAATTATTATCTTATAGAACAAATCGAGATCTATCAAACAATATCTATATTGGACATATAATTACTTACCAATTTAAAGATATCACTGATTTTTTATACGGTTGAAATAGAATGAGAGACAAACAAATCCGGACGAATAAAGTATGAATTATGATTTTACCCGTAACTATTGCCTGAGCAAAAATGTTACCCACATAGCAATGGAACACAACAGCTACACAGCAAGTAGCCAAACAACATCGTTCGGCTTAAAAAAAAAACCCCAAATTCCAAAATCTGCAGTTACATACCCACCTCTTCTTCCTCTTTTCCTCTTCCCCCTAAATCCTCAGTCTACATAGAGAAGAGAGACGGTGAGAGAACATGCTAACATATGAGGAAACTAGTTTTGTCAAACTAAGGAGGGGGTTAACAAATCAAATGATCAAAACAACACTGCAAATTCAGGGAATTACCTGAAATATTCGAATTAGGGTTTTTTTTGTAATCTCAACAATTCAATCTAGGATTTTTGAAATTGAACCCTAATTTTTGGGCAAAACTAATTGAAAAGAGAGAGAGTGAGAGCTTCGTTGTGTATGGTTCCGCATGATTCGAAGCTTGTTGGAGTTGAAGAAGGAGGCCTCCTCCTTGCCGGAAACAGAGGCGTCTACTTAGACGGTGTGGTATGCAATGGTGGTGGTGGTCGCCGCCGAGGTGCTGGTGGTGGAGGTCCTCGTCATCTTCTTCTCACACCCTTGTTCTACGTTAACGAGAGGAAAATGGGAGAATGGGGTTTTGTTTTCAGATTTTGAACTTTTGAGTTTTTTTTTTTTTTTTAAAGTAGCAAAACGACGCGTTTTGCAATTGTTGTGTAGTTGCCGTGTGTGTAGCAGCGTTCATTGCCTGAGAAGCCGAGCCCGTCATTAAGTAGTACTATTGGAGTTAAGACCCTTCCTCTCACACGTGCACGGTCAAAGTTTTGCATTTGCGTACTCCCTTCCATTCAATTCTATCTACCAGTGCTGTCGGATAACTTCCAGCGATCTGTAACCATATTAGGCTTAGTTTGTCAAAAGATTTTAGTAACTCATTTGTTAAAATCAACCATAATTTTATCAAATGAGTTGAGTTGCTAAAATCATGGAAATTTCAAAGCACAAAATTAGGTGGTTCCATTTATCGTTTTTCGATTTTTTTCGCATCAAATTAAAGTACTTGAGGAATACTTTAATTTGGTGCGAAAAAAAATTGAAAAATGATAAACGGAACCACTTAATTTTATGATTTAAAATTTCTATGATTTTAGCAACTCAACTCATTTGCTAAAATCATGATTAATTTTAGCAAATGAGTTGCTAAAATCTTTTGACAAACTAAGCCTTAGTCTCGTACTATTTTTTCTTGTTCTAAAATTTTCAAAAAAAAAAACTCATGCCGTTGCCGTGGCCTTATTGCTCATCTCGACTACTTATGGGCTCAAATCCACAAATTCGGAAACCCTATAGTGCAGTGTCCGAACTATCTATTGATTGTTGAGATGGACAATTCAGATGTACTCTACAAAATTCCCAAGTGAACTAGTTCTAAAAACTGATAAAAAAAAAAAACTAGTTCTAAAAGATTTAATAGTATCAAAGATTTCAAACCTATAGGTTTTGTTCGGTTTGAGTTTTGAGGGAGGATTTTGGAGATAATGAATAGAGAGAGATAAAAAAAAATAATTATTGAAAACTATACAAGGTAGATCTTCAAATCTAAACCGAACAAGGTGATATAATCTTATGAGAGAGCACATCCCTCTGATATGATCGACCAACCCATTGATCTTATTATTACCAGGCAGTCAGGTACACAAACGGCTGTGATGAGGCAAAGTACAGCCTCTTTATGGTCATCGATTGGACTCCTATCTACTCCACTTTGGAAGTTCCAATTTTTAACTTATTGCATTTTGATTTTTGAATTTTTTTTACTACTATTTTGGAAGAAATACGGAATGTATTTTATATAGAAATAGTGTTCGGAAGTATAATTATCAAAATGGATATAAAAGTTTTTTTTTTTTTAATCATATTCCTCTTGTTTATTTGTTATTGTATCAAAATGTGTATAAATAACCATTTTGGACAATTTTTTAGACATTGTTAATGAAAATTCTGATCTTCCCACTTTCAAATAAATTACCCCGTACTTGTTATTTTTCCATATTTGAAATTATACAATAATTTTTTCCAAGGTAGGAATTATCAAATATTACATCCAGAAAATGTTTTTATTATTATTCATTCAACTTTTTTTTGGTCATTCGTCACTCCTAATTTATTAGGGAAATGTGGCTTGATTCCGGGATGCAGTGTGGGACATATCCAAGAGTTCTACCGCATGAGCTAGCCACCACTGCAATATTCATTAAACATTAAACATTTGTTGTGGTTTTTTTAATACATTGCCTACACTATTGCAAGACTCATAAAATAAACAAGAAGAAAGAGGAAGTTTTTTTTTTCTTTTCGAATTCACGATTTTATTCTTATCATGAGGAGGATAATTGGCTCATTTAATTTGAACCCATCTAGAATGCAAAAATGAGAATGGAAAAAGCACCTCCTACAATCTTTTGGCTTTTGCTCTCTTTTATTTAAAAACAAAAACTCATTTTGGTATAGTGAATTATTGGTATGGGATACCAAACACTCATAAGGCAAAAGCCAAAAATAAAGATGTAAAAAATAGGCGTCCAAACACCCTCTAACCAAGATTGATGATAAAAATTTTACCCCCAAACCCTCAACTGCCTTCGGACTATGAGCAAATTTCCTACCCAAACATAGTTTTTTATTTTGGTGATTTTGTGATTTATTACCCAATTAATGTAATCGTGCGGGTGTAGACACATAAAATTTATAGCCTATCACAAATCGTCACGTGTTGCTAGGGCACACAAATTTTCCAATTAAATGTTGTCAAGTGTCCACAAGTCAAAGTCAAAGTTTATGGACAAACCAATTAAATGCTACCAAATGTCTGTAGGTTAAAAGATTAAGCATGATAATGGCCAATTAAATTATGCCACGTGTTTACAAATCAAAAGTCAAAAGTCAAATATATGTGAAAGGACCAATTAAATGGCGCCACATGTCAAAATGACACGGTAATTTATTTATCAAATTTGACCAATTAAATTATGCAACTTGATGAGGTAAATTATGTATCTCATTACCTAATTAAAATTTAATTATTTTCCTTTAAATCGAATAAGGAAATAATTAGAGAGACAAGTATGAAAAGATTTGCAGTCTTGCCATAATTCTCTATCTCTCATCCCTATAAATAAAAGATGCTCTCTCTCATATTTAACAGACATTTCAGCTTTCATCAACTAGCATAGCTCTGAAGATTCTAGCCTCCAAAGCCCTTCGGAACTTTTCAAGTCTACATCAAGACATTGAAGCTTCAATAGCTCTGAAGATCAAGCTTCAAATCCCTTCAAAATTTCTTCAAGTCTTCAAGCATTCAAGCTCAAGAGCTCTGAAGATCAAGCCTCAAAGCCCTTCAAAACTCCTTAAAGTAATAAAGACGTTGAAGCTTCAATCAAGACATTCAAGCTCCAAGCTCTGAAGATCAAAGCTCCAAAGCCCTTTAGAATTCCTTGAAGTCATCAACACATTCAAGCTTCCATTAGCTGTCATAGCTCTGAAGATTCAAGCCTTGAAAGCCCTTCAAAACTCTTCAAGTCTACATCAAGCGAGACGGTTCTTCAAATCAAAGCCTCAAAGCTCCCAAGAACTTTCAAGCTTCCATCAGCACTGAAGATCAAGCTTCAAATCCCTTCAGAATCCTTTCAGTCCACATCAAGCAAGACACCTCTTTAGATAAAAGCTTCAAAGCTCCGAAGAACGCTTAAGCCAAATCCACAAGTCATCAATCTACTTCTACCAAATTGAAGAAGATATCAAATTCCAATTTAAGACCAAGCTCCAAAGCCCTCAAATCAACATCTGCAAATCTGTCTCTCCTTCAACAAAATTAAAGAAGATCTCAAAGACCGATTTGAGAAGAAGCTCCACAACCCTCAAGTCAACGGTTATAAATTAGTCATCTTTTTCAACAAAATTGAAGAAGATCAAGCAAATCAACTTGAGAAGAAGCTTCAAAGCCCTCAAGTCAAAATTCTTCAAATTCGTCGTCATCTTCACAAAGATCAAAGAAGATCTTGTCGTTCAATTCGAGAACAAGCATCAAGCCCTCAAATCAAATTCTTCGAGAGAAGAATCAAAGGATTATTTTATTTCATTAGAAATTGTTACAGAGATTGTAAACCCTAATTTCTTACATCAATAAAATTGATTTTGGTCAACATATTTTCGTTTTTTTCTCAGACTCGAAATTTGTGTAATACAGCGGGGAAGGACTTACACGATGGAATAAGGTTCTGTTTCATTAATTGGCTTTTTTTAGTTTTCCACATTTTTAGAGACAAGTCACTATACTTAAATTAAAAAATGAAACTACATTAGGGCTAAGGGACCAAGGCCTCCCCCTTGTTCCAAATTTCTATAAATGTCTTATGCTAATTTTTTGAAGTATTATAGAAGTCTATACATTGTGGCCCCCTGCTAAAAATAAAGAAGAGCAATGTTAGGAACATAATTTTAGAACACAATTCCTAATACAACCATGTCAAAAGCCATATCATACATATGGGCCCATATACATTGACCGGTCCCGAATACATTTAAAAAAATTGCGTTCTTATTCTTTTGAAAAAACAAGGTTGCATTAAAAAATAATCTCTTGGTCCTCTTGGTCTCTCTCACCTTTGGCTTGTTAAGAGCACATAGGTACTGTATTTTGTATTGGGTACTCCTTAGACATTTAAGTGTTTTAGATTTCTGAGCTTTGCATTTTAAAATATTGTTATTAATGTGCAGCCCCCCTCGTATATATAAATTTCTAGTGCCGTCCATGATAATGTACGTTAACTAGAAATACAACAAAAAAAAATAGTAATAAAATTACAAAACTCAAAAGGAAAGGGGCCTTAGACCCAGTTTTTTTATAATATTTCAAATCAAAAAATAAAGTGATTCCGTGTATTATTTTTCGATTTTTTCGCACCAAATTAAAGTACTCCTCGTGTACTTTAGTTTGGTGCAAAGAAAATCGAAAAAAATAAACAGAACTACTTCATTTTTTTATTTGAAAAATCATAATTTTAACACTGCTAAAATCTTTAAAACAATTGGGCTTAAGAGCAGATTTATCTAAAATTCCATCACTTGACACGTACAAAACGGAACCGCTACCTGACCCAACATTAACCCATCTGCCAAAGAACAACAGAGGGCAGAAACGGAAGAAAACCAAATTTCACTCCCCTGAATCGTAACAATCAGATCAGAATACTCTCCGACAACAAAATCACAGCCGTGGATCACTAAAACGGCAGCGCCGGAAAATTCAGATCAAAAGGTAAAGGCTCCTTCTCCTTCTCTTCCCCAACCACTACACTTCCTTCACTCCGAACGACGTCGTACTTACATTCAAACCCCGCTTCACTCCGTCCATAAGCAGCGCACCACTGCTGGAGGTGGCTTCAAAGCCCACCGTCACGGACAGCCGCGAGCGGCGGAGGACGGAATCCATCGACGCCGGCCGGGTGGTGGAGGTGGAGGAAGTTTGTCTTGGCCCTGGCGCCGCGGAAGCCGCGGGCAGCGTTGTCGTAGGCGGCGGCGTCCTCGGCGGTGTCGAAGGTGCCGAGCCACTTCCTCGTTTTCTTCCATGGGTCCCTTATCTCCGCCGCGTACCGTCCCCACGGCCTCTTGCGTACGCCCCTGTAATGCGCCTCTTTTGTTGCCTGATGACGAGGATGTGACACGGGGGTGGTCCCGCTGCCGTCGGTGATTTCGCCGCCGTGCTTTTGCGGAAGAGGTTGGAGGACCATCGTGAGATCAGCGTCTTGGAAGCGGTTTAGAGAGAGAGAGAGAGAGAGAGAGAGAGAGAGACAGAGAGCAGTGGGGACGGAGGGGTGGTCGTGTAAAGTATTTATGGCGGTCGCTGTTGAACCCGACATTAGTTTTGTGGGATCAATAACATATTTCCCCCCCTAAGCTATCATGTTTTTTCAAATTATCCTATGAACTATCGGAACCTTTCAACTTAGGCCATTTTGTTAGTCTTCGATAGTATGATGGCGGTCGTCAAAGAGTCCAAAATAGTGCTCAAATATTTATTTATTAAATATGAATATAATGCCTGGTGTTCCTTTGAAGATTAGTGCTTTTTGTTAAGAGGATAGGTTCATCCTCTTAGAGCAGGTCCACTCATTATTTCTTAGTATTAAAAAGACGTTTTTTTAGTTTGTTACAATGTTAAAAAGTAAAAAAATAACAGTATTGTTGCTTAGTTTGATGTCATCTCGATCCAATCTCGTATTAAAACTGTTAGGATTAAAATCATCTCATCTCATTCTTCATTGAAAACCAAACAATTTAAGTCATGTGAGATAAATGGCAATGGCCATCTTTAACAATTACTCCTTCATTGCCATTTTTTTTTTTTTGAAATAAAAAAAAATGGATGGAATTGGATTTTACCAAAAGAAATGTCAAGTTATGATTTTGGCACCGTGAATGGCAATACATGGACTTGCTCTTAAAAACAATAAGAGCAAGGATGGATCCACAAAATTGCCAGGGGATTCACTATATGTTTTTAATGTCTACTCCCTCGTAATGTCTCATGTTCAATTCGATATGTTCTTCCTTGTAGAGCAAGTCCTCTTGTTTTTTTTTTTTTTTTTTTTGGTGTTAAAGGTTGCCGCAGTGTTAAAATGTAAAAGTAACAATGTTGTTGTACCATGTTGGTGCCATGTCAACCCAACTTCATATTTAAAATGTTGGATTGAATGAACTCGATCATATCATTCTTCGTGGCAAACCAAACAATTTAAGTGACGTGAATGAAATATTAACGGCCATCTTTTGTGCCAAATTTGACAACAAATATCACATTGCCATTTTTTTTTTTAAATCAACAAATAGTTGGATGAACTTCAATTTTACCCCAAAGGAAAGATGTCAAGTTATAATTTTGGCACCGAAATGAAAATAGTGGACTTGCTCTTAAAATCTTGCACCTGGAACAAAAGGATGGATTTACAAAAAGGCCAGGGACTTTGAGTTGTTTTTTTTTTTTTTGATCAGAGGGACTTTGAGTTGTTCGCTTTGCTTTTTTAGAACCACTTACGCTCCCAAAGCAAGGTTTTCAACAATTTTTTCCTTCAATTATTGTTTTTATTTCTATATTTATTTGTCTCCACTCATTACTCAAAAAGCGTTGTTTAAAATTCAAACCACACAAACTAAATGTCTGAATGGTTTACCCTTCTCTAAAATCTTCAAGTTGAATTCCAATTGTCATCCGCTTAAGGGCCATCTCAGCTTATGCATAAGCTTGTGAAATAGCTTTGGGAGAATTAAGAGCGAACAAAATCGATAAAATCAAATTAATTGAAAAAACTTGTTGAATAAATTGGTTTAATCACATAATTTATCACAAACCGGACCAAACCAAACTGATATCACCACGAATAAGTGTTAGTCCAATTTGCATGTAAGTTATTAAGTTGGCCTGGAAAACCTGTATTACCCCCAAAAAAACACACTTATACTAATGTAAGAAAAATATACAATGCAAAGTATTTATTTTCACTCGAGACTAAATTTCGATACTTATTTCCCAAAAAAGGAAAAATATAAAAGTTAATTTTGTCATATCTAGACTAGAATTCAAAGTATTTTTTGGAATAATGATAGTATTTTATTGAAAAATAAGGAAAACCCCCGACCCGTAGGTGACCATAGATCTGGTAATCCATTGGGTCGGGTTTGGGCTCAAACAGAACCATTTAAGCAGCAGTAGCATTTGCTGATTTGCAACTGCGGCCTCCCTCTCTCTCTCTCTCTCTCTCTCTCTCTCTCTCTCTCTCTCTCATCTGATTCTGAATTCTGTAATTTCCGATCACCAAAGCTTCACTCCGACTCCAATCAATGAGAATTCCGAACGCATCACCGCCCTCCGTCTCCACTTCTTCATTTTCCTCCTTCCACTCCTCACCACCATCCTCAACAACCACCGCCGCTTCCTCCACAGACTCATCAACATCCTCCCACGCTCCCTCCTCCTCCTCCTCCTCCTCCTCAACCCGCTGCGTAGGCCTCGATCTTCTCGTCAAGGCAATTCACCTCGTCGCGACAGGAGGCTCCATCGTGGGTGTTCCGTACATTCAGAGGAGATCGGTCATCAGGAGAAGGAGAAGATCGAATTATCTCAGATTCAATCAGTTATTCGTAACTGATGGTATGGGAAGTGAAGAGAGAGGAAAAGGAAGTGTGTCCGAACCCAAATTGAAGAAGCAGAGGAGGAGAGTTATGGCATTGCCGTCTAAGTATCACGATTCTGTTCTTCAGCCATGGAGGCTCCGCAGTCGATCCGTTACCGAGATCAGTGATTGATCCAAGTGGGTGATCATATTTTTTCAATCTGATCTGATCTGGGTATTTTTCCCTTCATTTCTGGCCAAATTACTCACTCCAAATGTGTGGTTCGGCGAAAGTTCTGATCCTTTCTCTTATTATTATCATAAAATCCCTCAATTCGAAAGGTTCGTTAAAGATTTGCTCCTCTGTTATCACTGTAAGAGATGATTTATCGTCTTACTAGGTAACCTTTGAGTTACTGGATTTTATATAGTTTCTGTATTGCTGGTTTTTTCCCTTTTGATTTACAAATTTACTAGTGAAAGGCTGAAAGCAAGTCAATGAAGATGAGCAAAATTTTGCAAATGGGTCATCGGAAATGGGTTAGTTTTAGATATATGGGATGCCTGAAGTGATAATATATAATATATCTGAATTCGAAGAGGAAATCTTGAAAATTTTGGGTGCTTTTTACATGTTCTTATCTCTGCAAGTTCAGATTCATTCCCGGATAATCAGAAAAAAAAAGGGGTTCAGATTTACTCCGACAAGTGTAAAATTAACTCACTTGCTATTGATTGTTGCATTATTCTGTTCTTCTTCTTTTTCCCATTTTCTTGGTTTTACTTTGGCTGATAAGTTGGAATTCCAATGGGTTATTAATCTCTTTGGATCATGCTTTTGGATTTCATTTGGTAAAGGAAGCAAAAGCCCTTCAGATTTAACTTCATAATTGGAGTTCTAAAGATTGGCCTTTTCACTTCAAAGATCTTGTTAGGCTGTGTTTGGATCTGTTAAATTAATGATGTCAAGGTATTAACAAAGGCCTGAACTCACCCTCTAATGCCATCGTGTGGAAGAGGCATCAGATGAATACTACTGCGATGCAGTTGTGAGAAGAGGAGAAGATTTTGGGTACAAATGTTGTACCCCTCACGCACATCCGAACCGTCCAAAAATGCAACGGACGGTTCGGATCAAAAGTGCCGGATGCATTTTAAAAAAAAAAAAGAAAAGGAAAAAGGTTTTAATCTGAGCTATCTGTTGCATTTTTAAATGATTCGGATGTGTGTGAGGGGTACCATGTCACGCACATCTCGAAAGAAAGAGATCCAGGAGGTTGGGTGTATCGTTGTTTCGAGCATGAGAAATGCAATTTTTTCTTTTTCCTCCTACGAGTTGCGAACCATTTCCATTGATCGATGTTGAGTGGCATTTTAAAATTGGAAGCCACGACCACATTGTTACTCAGTTTGCTCTCTGAAATGTTGGAAAAAATAGAGGCACCAAAATTTCCACCATTAAATCATAGAGGAAATAAAAAAGCGCAGCAAATAATATCTGAAATACACAAACCACAAGTAAGCGAGAGACAAGCGTTTTTTATGTGGTCTCTCTCAAAAAATATGAGGTACGTCTACGGGACCAAGTTCACCATCGAATGAGACCGCCATTGTGTTTTCTTACTTCTTTTCACTATGCTTCTCACGATTTTCCTCATTGTACTTGAGCTTGCGACAATCTCGTTTCATGTGTCCTTTGTTGCAACAATAGTAACACTCAATATCTTCCTTTGAAGGTGATCTTTCCCTCGACTTATCATGGCTTTGAGATCTTCCCCTTGACTTATCACAGTCGTGAGAGGTGTTACTTTTATATGTAGATCTCCCTCTTTCTTTCACAAATGCCTCCGAATGAAAAGAATCGGTGTATTTCTTCCTTGTCTCTTAATTCAACAAATTACATGTAACTTGGCTCATAGAAACAACTCCATCCAGTGCCGAGTTACTAATGTGAAAACTTTATATCCAACTGGCAATGAGTGGAGAGGTCTCATCATATATTAATTGATCACCCATTCCACTCCTTGGCAATGTGGGACTTTCGTTTCTTAACATCCCCTCTCACGTGAAATCGCATTTGAGGTCTGTACTATGTGACCACTTTTTGGGTCCTATCATCATGCAACTTTTTTGCTAGTCTGTCATCGTGGGGTGTGGATTGTGATTATTATTATTTTTTATAATGTAAAGTGGAATGGGTCCCGCTCTGATACTATGTGAAAACTTTATGTCCAACTCAAAACTAATTGGCAATGAGTGGAGAGGTCCCAACATATATTAAGTGATCACCTATTCCACACCTAAGCAATATGAGACAATATTTGTTAGCAACTAACTCTCACCACTAAAATTTCTCAACTTTTGGGTAGGGAGCTAAGAAGCATCAAGGCTTGTAATTCATCGTCAAACACAATTTTCATAGAAGCAAATTGATTAACAATGATATTCATTTCATTCAAATGCTCAGCAATAGGCTTGTCCTCTTTATATATCAAATTCACCAATTTTTTAAACAATAATACTTTGTTAGTGGCCGATTTTCTATGATAAAGACCCTCCAATTTAGTCCAAAGAGTGGAAGCCAAAGTCTCGGTTGAGACACAGTGGAAAACACAATCATCAATCCATTGATGAATAAGCCCAACGGCTCTTCGATTAAGTTTGGTCCAATCATCCTTGGACATGTCCGCGGGTTTAGTCTTTGCTTCTACAAGCCCATACAAATCTCTACAATACAAGAGGTCTTCCATTATAATTTTCCAAGTCACCCAATTTGTTCCATTGAAACTAACCATTCTTCCAATATTTCCGTTCATGATTCAACCAAAATAACAAACTCTAGCCAACCGAGGGGCTTTGATACAGATGTTGGGAAAAATAGAGGCAACAAAATTCCACAAGTAATGAGGAGGAAATATAAATGCGTAGCAAATAATATCCGAAATACCCAAACCAAAAGCAAGCGAGACAAGCGATTTTACGTGGTTTTCCCAAAAAATATGAGGTACGTCCACGGGACCAAGGTCCGATTTCACTATCACCAAAGTTCTTACAAATGGGTTACAAGAAATACAAAAAATCTCACAAACACCCTAAGGTGTATCCAACAAATTACAAAAGTACAAGAGGAAATACCTCATCAATTTGATGAACCAAAAACCCTACAATACAACTGCAACTGGAGAGCACAAAAACAGTGAACAAATCTGTCCCAAAGATCACGTAGAAGCTGCTGAAAGAGTAGGAGAACGAAGGACCACTGGGCCTTTAATCCAAATCCACCACTAACACACTAACACATAGGGATGGCAACAGGGCTGGTTGGGGCGGGTTTTGATGATCCCTACCCTGATCCTAAAAATTCCTAACCCACCCTTAACCCGCCCCTAACCCGATCAGGTAATTTATGGGTACCCCCGCCCCTATCGCATATCGGGTTTACCCGCCCCACCCCTATTTTTTCACATATTAGTTAAGTATATTTTAAACTCCAATTAGCGAGTACAAATGATAAAAGTTCACAAAATAACTTTTACAACTTAACCAAAATCTACTATCTAATGTTGTATTTTAGTTGTAAAAGTAAAATTATAAGAATATAAATAAAATTTAATGCATATAAGTGAGAAAATATAATTTGATATATGCGTATAAGAGTATATAAATATAGTTTTACATATATATGTATTTCGGGCCGGGTAATATCGAGGCGGGGTGACCATAGCCTTGCCCCTACCGTAACCCTAGCGAATTTTTCAAAATCACCCCATGCCCCTACCCTTTACCCAAAAAACTCATAAAAAACCCTACCTTATCGGGGCAGGGTAGAGCGGGTTCGGAGCGGGGTGGGTTGAATTGCCATCCCTACTAACAGACACAACGCACCATCACCTTACGTTTTTCTTTTTGGAGGCTACTGATGTTCTGATCGACTTTCCAAAGAGACTAGAAGTCGGACAAGGGGGGTGCTGCACATCAACTTTCGGCACCACGCCATCATCGTTCCGACGATTGGAGATGTTCATCGTGTAGAGCTCATCGAGTACTACAACTCTACCAAAAATCAACTTGATTGGATATCGTTAAGTCCCATATCAAAACACATGAAAAACTGGATGAAAACCAATGAACCCATTTTTTTTCAAGTTATTTTTGTTCCGATGAGGAACTTATTGATATCCAATCAAGTTGATTTATGGTAGAGTTGTAATACTCAATGAGTTTAACGCGGTGAACTTCTCTGATCGTTGAAATGATGCCGACGCGGTTTTAGAAATTGCTTCAAAACACATTGCGCATCATCCCCTTTGTCCCTGGAAGTCTCTCTTTTCATCTTCCAAAGAAAGCTAAGAAATTCATGTGCAAAACATGTGCTCTTAGGTTAACAAAAAGCGTAGAATCTTCTACCCAAACACAAGCCCACTGATTTTAATCTTTTGGGCCAAACAAATAATTGGGCTAATACAAAATTATTGGACCTCCACAAAATTAGAAGGGACATTTACAGGCCGGTCCATTTCTTGATTGCTAATTACCGGCAACTTTTTGTCCAATCCACAAATGCACCAATAACTCCCCGTAGGCCTGTATGAACATGAGCCAATTCCCTCGCACGAAAAGGTGATGCATTGCACACCTAACTCAAACCTTAGTGAGCGCCTAAACCTAAACCTTAGTGTACCCTACGAAAGTACCTAAAATGCTAGGGTACCCTATGTTAGTGCCTAAACCACTAAAACTCTATAATAGAAAAGTGCGGCATAAACCTAAACCCTAAGGTACCCTATGAAAGTGCTTAAAATCCTATGGCATCCTATGAAAGTCCTAACTACTAAAAATCCTATAATAGAAAAGTGCACCCTAAGTGCCTAAGCCCCAAAAAAGAGTAATTGACCTTAGTAGTAATTAAAAAAGTGAATAACTGGAGTTAGTGAAGAGGTTGGCAGCATTTATGGGCGTTTCGTTCTCTGCTGAAGAGGAGAGGGATGGTGCTATTGAAGAGATATCGAGGTTGTGTAGGTTTAGCAATCTTAAGGAGTTGGAGGTGAGCAAGACTGGAAGATCCGGTCCGTTCGTTGAGAATAAAGCCTTTTTCAGGAGAGGTGAAGTGGGTAATTGGGTCAATCATTTGACACCTGAGATGGCACAATGTTTAAACGAGGTGATTGAAGAAAAGCTGGGTGGTTCTGGCTTGACATTCAAGACTGGTTTCTGAGAAGGATACAAAACAAGGGACTCATGCGGTTTTCCTACTTAGAAACCGCGCATTTCCCTCCATGTTGTTTATGTTCTTATTTCCATGTGTTCTTCTGTTTGTTAAATGCGATGTGCAGTATTAAGAACTAAATCGTGTAATATCTCATGCATTCCTTTCGTTGCGGCGCTTGAAAATCAAATAACCTTGCCTTATGATCTATCAGTAAATAGTGGTGAATATTGATTATCGACCATCATAGAACTTAATGCTTTGGCAATACAACTAGACCTAAATAAAGCATTTGATAATGTGTGCTGGATTTCCTTCTCCAACTAATGAAAAAAATGGGTTTCAATCGAAAGTGGCTGGATTGGGTCGAGCAATGCATATGCTTGGTGAAGTTTTCGGTCAATGTTAATGGAGGTCAAGTTTGCAATGTTAAGTCGGGAAGGGGTCTCCGCTAGGGTGATCCGCTATCCCCCTACCTCTTTCTTATGGTAGCTGATGTCTTCTCACTGTTGTTGAACAAAGCGATTACCAATAAGTCCTTGGGTGGTATTAAACTGAGAAAGAGATGTCCTACTGTCTCACACCTCTTATTTGCGGATGATTCTTTGATTTTTCTTGAAGCAAACCCTGTTTTCTGTTCAAATTTTATGCAAATTGCAGAGTGCTTTAGTGCTGCTTCGGGGCTGTCTATTAATTTCCACGAATCAAGCATCCACTTCTCAGCAAATGCTACTGACGCTCTCAAAAGTGACATTTCTAGAATTCTGGGTATGAAAGAGATGGATATGAACACCAAATATCTCGGTTTGCCTACTTTTTGGGGGAAATCAAAGAAGGAGTTTCTCGGGTACATAAGAGATAGGATTGTCGCTAAGGTTAGAGGATGGGGTAACAAGCAGCTCAATCAAGCAGGGAAAGAAGTGTTAATCAAAGCAGTCTTGCAAACAATTCCTATGTATCCTTTCATGTGCTTTAAAGCCCCAAAGTCGACTTGTAATCAACTAAACTCAGTGATCAGTCATTTTTGGTGGGGTGATGGGGATAATGGTGGTAGGATACACTAGGGTGCATGGAAGAAGATGACAGTACAAAAAGGAGCTGGGGGTATAGGGTTCAAGGATTTTGGGGCTTTCAATGATGCCCTCCTTGCGCGACAATTTTGGAGGTTAATCAACAATCCTGATGCTCTGTGGGCACGAGTTCTCAAAGGTATTTACTTTCCCAACTGCTCAAGTTTAGAATCATGCAAAGGGGGTACACCATCATGGGCTTGGAATAGCCTCTCAGTAGGCCGATCTCTGTTGGAAAAAGGTCTCCTTTGGTCTGTTGGAAATGGTAAATCAATTCAATTTTGGGAAGGATGTTGGGTGCCCAATCTGCCTAACTATAAGGTTAGCTCTACTCCACCCCCTGGATGTGTTTGGCTAAAGGTTTCAGATTTCATGGATAGGAATGGAACTTGGGATGAGAACAAACTAAGGAACTGTGTGAGTGATTATGAAGTTCAAGCCATTTTGCACGTCCCAACGAGTATCTGCAAAGGCCAAGACAAGATTATTTGGGCTCACACTTCCAATGGGTAGTACTCAGTGAAGTCTGGATATTTCCAAGCATACAAGATGACTCAACCTAACACTATAGCTCCTTCCTCCTCTTATACACCGCAAGCCTCCATGTGGTCTCGTCTCTGAGCTATTCCTACTTCCCCTAAGGTACGTATGTTTATGTGGTCAAGAATTGGATAGCTTGTAAGCATAATCTCTTCCGTAGGAAATGTGGAGGTAACCCTTTGTGCCCAATTTGTGAATCTGAAAATGAATCTATCGAGCACATTTTGTTTCGCTGTCCTTGGACTCGGGCCGTTTGGGAGTGGAAGGGCTTTTTGGGTACTGGACCATCCTATCGTCACAGCTAATCAATGGATGGAAGAGCTGCTATGTGGTAGTTTGGCGAAGGAGTCCAACCAAGAAATTGTAGCGGATATCTTTCAGTTGTGTTGGGCGATCTGGAAATCGAGAAATGATTGCATTTTCAATGGCAATTTACCGAAGCCTGAGGATACTATCCTTAAAGCTTCTAGGGCAAACATTGATTACCTTCAAGCTATTTTTACCCCCCCTAAAATTCGCTCGTTGTCTGACCCAGTGGGTGATAGATGGGTACCCCCCCACCTATGGTTATAAAGTTCAATGTTGATGGAGCTTTTTATTCCCCTTGCAACTTGGCTGCCTTTGGTATTATTGCCAAAAATTGTAGTGGATCAGCTCAAGTTTGGCGGTTTGGAAGAGTGATGGCGTCCTCAACGGATTTTATTAAAGCTTGGGCTTTGCGAATTGCTTGCATGGTTGCTCTAGAAGAGAACTTAAGTGAGGTCATTTTTTAATCAGATTGTCTGCCTCTCATCAATAGTTTGAATGGGAACGTGTCTCAGGAGCTTTGGGATATTAGAGCGCTACTGGTGGATGTCAAAGGTTGGGCTGCCACTAGGAATTGGAAATTCAAATGGTGTAACAGGAAGGCAAATGGGCTACCCATTGGCTTGCTATGAATTGCTTAGCAAAGAAACTTCTTCTCCATACGGGTTGTATTCCGCCTGGATTCGATATTGTCCTTGAGAGGGACCGCCCACCCTAGTCTTGTTTTGTATTGGCTTCGGTTTATATATCGATGATCTTTTCAAAAAAAAAAAAGATTACTATTTACAGATATTTGTTTTTTGTACTGGCCCGTAATAAAACCAAATTAGAATAAGAAGGGACCCAACATGAAAGATTACATACATATCGATACACGGATGGCGCC
This sequence comes from Vaccinium macrocarpon, assembly GCA_022606695.1. Taxonomy (NCBI): domain Eukaryota; kingdom Viridiplantae; phylum Streptophyta; class Magnoliopsida; order Ericales; family Ericaceae; genus Vaccinium; species Vaccinium macrocarpon. The sequence goes on along the minus strand of CM040176.1, from coordinate 9,849,343 downwards.
ATGACATGTTATTGAGAGTGGGCTACTTTTTCGATTTATTGAATTCATCTACGACATTGACTTTCTTGCGACTGAAGGTAAAAATTCTAATTGAGTTTTGTGTGAAGATAGGTGATTGTTTGCTATAAATTTGAATGTATTATTCATGTGTAGTGGAGTGTTGGCTGTGTTGACCTCATTTCGAGTAACTTATTTGGCTATCACAATCGGTAGAGATGGCGGAAATGTCAATAAAATTTGAATAGGAAAAGAATTAGTAGTATTTAGTATTTACACTTCCAAGAACTAGCTTGGCATATGGTTGAAGAAAGAAAGCCCCACATGCCTGGTATTTCCATGAACCGCCCGAAACCCGCAAAAATTCATTCTACTAACCCGTGAACAACTTGAATGACCTGTTTGAACTGCCTGTAGGTGATTAGGTCAAGCAAGTCGGTTCGGATTGGTCGGGTTATCAGGGTGCTTGCTCATCTTTAGTGGAGAGAGAGAAGTAAAAAAAAGAGACCTATATTTTTAATCAGGGACCATTTTTTTTTTGATCACTATCAGGGACCATTTCACTTTCTTTTTTTCCTAGGCTAGAAAATGACATCTCAAAATGTATTTCACCATATCATGGAGAAAATGCCATCTCAGCAATTTTCGTCACCAAATTGATCCCGGGTACTGATAAAAAAAAAGAAGAAGATCCCGGGTGCCTAATTTAATAAAGGCAAATTAGTGTTAGGGTTTGCTGAAATAAAAGAGGGTAAGTTGCAGGGTTACTTTCAAATTTTCCCGGATCTAAAAATAAGGCCTAGTTTGGCTAAACCAAAAAACTTGGTTTTTTGGATTAATTCAGTGTAAAAAACTGGGATCGTTTGGATGAATGAAAAAACTCACTGATTCATCCAAACCAATTTTTTGGATTAATTCAGTTGGAGTCCAGTTTGCATGAGTGGATTAATCCAAAAAAATAAAACACCAAAAAATCAAGTTTAAAAAAGATTAAACCAAAAAACCAAATTTTTTGGTTTAGCAAAACTAGGCCTAACACTCGCCCGACGGACTCGTGCTCTTGTCAAACGCCGTAATCTACTAGAGTCCAGATCAGACCAGAGTCTCCCAATTCCCGGAAGCCTCTCAACGTGTAAACGTCTCTCTCTCTCTCTCTCTTCCAAAACCCACTACCAGCCACCCAAATCCGAAGGTTTTACAACTCTCTCTCTCCCAAAACCCACCTTCTCTCTCTTAGTAATGGCTCCCGACGCTTCTGTTGCCCTAGCAGGTCCTCTTTCTCTTGCTCTCTCCATGCCAATGTCTTTTGCAATTTCATTAATCCCTAATTACAAAAATAAAAGTTCATTAATCCCGTCTTCTTCTTTGTGACTGCAGTCAGGCAAAAGGTTGAACAGTTCTTGAATGCTGCTCGCACCGGAAACCTCGATCACCTCAAGAGTAAATGTTCAACTCCCTGTTTTTTGCAAATTTGTCCTCTCATAGAGTTGTTTCTAATTTTCGAATTTGGGTTTTTATCCGAGTACAGAGTTTGCAGCGCAGCTGGACGATGGGAAAGGACTGGCACAAACGGTGGCAGATGTGAAGGATGCCAACAAGAGAGGGGCTCTTCATTTTGCTGCGAGGGAAGGACAGACAGAGGTCTGCAAGTACTTGGTGGAGGAGTTGAAACTCGATGTGGATACTAAAGATGAGGACGGTAATAATACATGCAGATTCATCGTATATCTGGATACAAATATTCACCTCACGCATCCACAAAATTGCACAAATCAATGCATGTATTTTGAACCAGGTTTTTCAAGGCTAATGTCTAAGCGAAACCATGAGTTTCCCAAGAATCTAAAATTTGTCCAGCTGTAGAAAAACATTGAAACGTATTGACCTAGTTTTTTTGGAAATAGATTGTTTTCTTCATTATTTAAAAATTTAGGTATTTGTCTATGTTTTTCATAATCGGATGCGACACTGCAACAAGAATCGGGCAAGTGAAAATTGGACGAAGGTTCATATTCCTGTTCTAAAAATCGCTAGGCGCTAGTCGGGCGGAAGAGGGACTAATCGGCTGCCTAGGCAGATTTTAAGCTAGGCGTTGGACATCCGCCTAAAGCCTAGGTGCTGACTAGTCGGCTTAGGTGGCCGAATTTTATTACAGAGCTTCATAAGAATCAGATCATACAGAAATAAACCACGAGTTTTTATTTTTACTAGTGTCACTCTGGTTTAAAGTTGGTCCAGATCATTTTATTTTCTTGATTTTTCTCTAGTGAAAATTGTTTGACCAAAAATGGAAATATTCAGAAAAGACAAAAATTGACTAGAATCACAAGCCAGATTAAAAAAGTAGCTTACACTTACTATTGTCCGCGGGATGCCACCTTATTAGAAGTGTATGCTTCTTAGGTTGGAGGATGTGTTTTGGGGCTTTGCTCTACCTTGCAGGCATATTTATTTGCACTTTGCTCCACTGGTTTAGTACCTGAACTCTAAATGCATATGTGGCAACGTTTTTTTTTTCCTGGTAAAACTGCACCAGTGTTCATTCGTTCTTATGACACTACGTAGGCTCATCTCCTGGAATGTCTGTTGTTTTATAGGCGAGACTCCTCTTCTTCATGCTGCTCGGCAAGGGCATATTACCACGGTCAAGTACCTTATGGAATGTGGTGCAAATGCTAATATACCCAGTGAGCTGGGGGCTACAGCTCTGCATCATGCTGCTGGAAATGGTGCGCAGTATGTTTTATTTTTGCTTGTAGAAGTTGATTGGTAGTTTTGTTGTAAATAAGTTGATATAATTTTGTTTTATGTGAAAAACGTATAACTACGGCTATTCTGGTTCTCTTTTCCTCTTTTATTTCACTAAATTTGTTTCCACCTTATAGTTGGATGCCTTGGCATTCGATTAGTATTTATAGTATGTTCTACTAGTGTTTAAAAGCTAAGATGTCTAATTATATCCTTCTCTATTACTGGGATGCATGCCTATTTTTGTGTGTGTGTGTGTGAAAATTGGTCGGGCCACATGTGACATGGATTACCCTTTTAAGTATGGGTGCCGAGTACATGTCTGAGTGTTGCTTATTGGATTCATCTAATTTCTATGTCATAACCTTTGGGGAATTAGAGATGCGACAGGTCAAACCTTAGTTGCTCGAAGCGGGAGGGGGATTGGGAGTGGGGGTGGGGGAGAGGATGATCATAGAAGTGTGGGAGTGCCGTTGGGAGCTTTTATGGGGAATTAATTAAATATTTTTGTATTTTAATATAGTTATGGATGAATTTAATAGGCAAATTCAGGAGAATATCCCATGGTGTATGTTGTTTGCAGATGATATTGTCCTTGTAGATGAAACGGCTTGTGGTGTTAATACTAAATTAGAAATTTGGCGGGAAACATTAGAGTCTTAGGGCTTTTGGATAATTAGGAGTAAAACTGAGTATATGTTCTACAAGTTTAGTGATATCAGAAATGCGTATGAGGAAAGAGTGATGATCCAAGATCAGGAGGTACCAAAGAGGGACCATTTTAGGTATTTAGGCTCTATTATTAGTCAAGATGGAGACATTGTAGATGATGTGACTGATCCAAGTGGGATGACTCAAGTGGAGAAGCGCTACTGGTGTACTGTGTGACAAGTGGGTACCCACAAAATTGAAAGAATTTTTTTATAGAACTACCATAAGACCAGCGATGCTTTATGTGACAGAATGCTGGCCTATTAAGAAGCAGCAGGCGAACAAGATAAGTGTAGCGGAAATGAGAATGTTAAGGTGGATGTGTGGTAAGACTAGATGAGATAGGATTAGAAATGAAACGGTTCGCGAGATGGTAGGTGTAACACCTATAGAGGAAAAGGTAAGGGAAAATAGGCTAAGGTGGTTTGGACATGTCTATCGTAGACCAGCGGATGCAGTAGTTAAGAGCCTGGATAAGATAGCTTTGGGTAGAAACGCACAAGGGAGGGGAAGACCCAAATTGACATTAGATGCGGTAGTATGCAAAGATTTGAGTATACTAGGTTTAAGCGATGAAGCAGCACTTGACAGAGCTCAATGGAGAAAAAAGATTCATGTGGCCGACCCCAATTGATTGGGACACAAGGCTTGGTTTGGTTTGGTCTTTTAGTATAGTTAAATGTCAAAAAGAAAATATTATTCTACCTATTAGATTGCAAAACATAAACGCCGTGTTTGGTTGACAGTTTTGAGAAGAATTTTTTGAGAAATATTTTTGAGATAGTGTTTGGATGAGTTTTTGGAAAAAGTAATAATTAGAGAGAGGTGTAATAATAGGAGAGAGATAGAGAGAGAAATGAGAATAATGATTGGAGAGAGAGGTATGAGTGGAGAGAGAAATGTAATTAATGATTGGAGAGATGAGAGATGGGGAAAGAATCTTTGTGGAATTTTTTTTAGAAATGTGAAGTGAACAAAGTGAAAATTATTTATACTTTAAATACGAGATTCCAACTGTTCTCCATATCTTAGTTGCACGAAATCGGAGCGGGAGCGGGAGCGGGATCGGAGGCGAAGGATTATAGGAGTTCCTCTTTCGGGAGGGGGAGCCTTTGGGAATAAATCATGAAAATATAAATATGTAATGCAATTCAATATTTGCATGCATCATTCATGTCAATTGCAAATATTGTCTTAGTAACTAAGTAATATTATGGTTATATAAAGTAATTGAGCAAATTTTAAGTTAATATTTTTCTGATTTCATATCATTACTTTGTCTTTTTCTCTTGCTAGGTTTCTATTGTTTTTGTTTCTTTTGGGATTTGTATGCCTACGAGGTTCTATCCTAGTTGGGAGCGGTTTCCTTTCCCAATGGGAGTGAGGTTCCTTTCCCAATGGGAGTGAGGTTCTAGGAGAGTCTTGACTTGGGAGCAAGGTTCTGAGGCGGATTCGCCACCCACAGGAGGTTCCTGCAACTAAGTGTCAAACATTTCCCCAATTTTTGGCCTATCTTAACTTGGTTTAAAATCCGTACTGAAGTAAGTTAACCTTGCAGGAGATATTGAGATGCTGAGGTTCTTGCTTTCCAAAGGTGTAGACATTGATTCACAAAGTGACGCTGGTACTCCTCTGGTTTGGGCTGCTGGTCACGGCCAACAAGATGCTGTTAAATTATTGCTAGAACATCGCGCTGATGTAACCAACTAATCTTATCGTGTGTTTTGTTTTCTAGCGAATCTGGGGTTGACCTTGTATTTTTATATGTTCCGCTTATTTGTTGGCTTGTTTACTTGTGTCTTTTTGACCAGTTTTTCCTCACAAAAAAAAGAAGAGAGAAGGAAACATTTTTTCTATGTTAATAGTAGTACTAGTGTAGTCACGTAGTAATGTTTGTTTATCTTATGTTATGCAGCCTAATGCTGAAACTGAGGATAATATCACTCCACTGCTGTCATCTGCAGCAGCAGGTTCACTGGCATGCTTAGAGTTGTTGATTCAGGTCGCATAGTTTCCTCTGTGCTCAGTTGTTTATAGCTGTTTACTGGCATGATTTTCCCTCTTTATTGTGGTTGCAAAGTGTCTCAACTTTTAAGGAAATACCATCTCATTGGCATGGGTTGGTGCACGGCGCGCTCTTCACACGAGCATACAACTCATTCTTCTTGTGTCTCTGGGCATTGCTCTCTTGATATTGTGCCATTCGTGCTATCAATGTGTAGCTCTAATTGTGTTTTTTCTGTACAGGCAGGGGCTAAAGTGAATATCACTGCAGGCGGGGCAACCCCTTTGCACATTGCAGCTGATAATGGGAGTCCAGAAATAATAAACTCCTTATTAAAAGCTGGAGCTGATCCGAATGTCACCGATGAGGTTAGGGGTTCAGTCTCTTGGTTTTTTGGCACCTCCTTGTTTGTCTGCTGTAAGAAAACCTGCTTTAGGTTAGGCATTTGCCATTATCAATGCTGGTTAATTTCTGCTGAAGTTGCGGTTCATGGAGTTTTTTACTCGACTGGTCCATTGGTCCTGTATATCGATAACGGTTATTATTTGTTTGGCTTTGACTGGCCCACTGTTCCTGGAAATCTATATTTGTACTCTTCGTCAGTCAGTACCTTTTATTTTCTGACGATTACAATTACATTCACTGCTCTGTCTGTTTTGTGAAGCTGTAATTGGAAAGAAAGCTTCTTTGTAATGTTGGAAAGTGGTACATTACCTGCTGTAGGGTAAGAAAGCAGGCATCTTAAAAACTTCTGAGGATCAGGGTAGAAATCAGTTTTGGTGAATCATATTTAATCTAACTTTTCATTTTGAGAGCTAGAAAAGGCACCCCAGTTAGTGGAGATGTCTACGACACTCTTAAAGAAACAGTGAACAATCTAATGTATTCCTGTATAATTTGCTAACTTTTGTTTCTCCATTTCAGTCAGAAAAGTATTTTGCCCCCCGTCTTTCTTTCTTTCTACACCACTAAAATGTGTTTTCTTTTGCACCTCTTTTTCTCTCTCCCCACTTCCATTGACATCTTGTTCCCAATCCTTTTTTATCTTGCTTCTTTAGCTTCTGAATTAACTTTGACTTTGTGTTGTTTGTTGCCGTTCATTCTAAGAATAGGACTGGAGGGGCATGGAAAGCAGTCATAGACTCATAGAATGGTAGATGACGAAAACAAGAGAAAATGACCCTAGAGATTGTCTGTGGGCAGGCACCTAAACATCGAACTTCTCCACCCCTCCATTTCCTCTCCTTCCTCAAATGCAGCCATGGATTCTTCTGATCTGTATGCAACAATGAAGCATGCATTAAAATAGTTTTTTCGCTTACTTTTGGGTGTTTGAACTCCCTCCAATTTCCATCTCTTTTATTCAGTGCTTGGGCATCTTTTTCTATTGTCTGTTCTTCAGGATTTGAGCATAAAGGTTCAGTCAAGCATGTTGTGTTGTTTTGTATAGAATATTTTCTGAGCAATCCTAGCAATTGTCTGTGCTTTAAGGTGAAGATTAGATCATAATTTCCTTCTTTCAATACCAGTATAGTTGTGTAATTGGAAGCAACTCCTAAATTCTGAGATTGTGGGTTATTTTGTTGTTGGGGCTTACAATACACCTTGCGACTCATTCCTATGGCCTGGCGTTCTGTATGGATTGATCAATGCATCACTCTGTTAGAGGGTGCTTTGTCACCTGCTCGGTAGTACGGTTCCAGATTTTTTTTGCTGACATTTTCGACAACAAGAAGAAACTTCTATCGGAATCGTCTAATTATTCTATATACACGAGTTTGAGGCTTCATTATCTAGAGTGGTCATAGTATCTTTTTCTATTGAGATTGAAATAAATGCAAGCAAAATGCCTCCCATCAGATTCTGCTTGATCCTGATGATGCATCTCCTTCCCATTGCAGGATGGGTTGAAGCCTGTGCAGGTTGCGGCTGCTAGAGGTAATAGAAAGGCTGTTGAGATTCTGTTTCCGTTAACTTTGGAAATTCAAAATGTTTCAGAGTGGACTGTTGATGGAGTACTTGAACATATGCAATCTGAAACTGGAAGAGAACAGGTACTCAAATTTTCTGCCTTTTATATACAACTGTCATGTCCTCTGCTGATTTATATCTTTTTATTCCATGCGGCCTTGTTACACCCTGACTTCTGAAATTCTCACATATGCTTTGTTTGGAGTAGATCTGGGCCATCTGGCTATTTTCCTAATTTATATCAAGTGATATAGTTTTTTGGGATGTTCTACATTGCAGGAAGAGCCAAAGGAAGACAAACTGCAGAGAGATGCTACCACTTCAAAGCAAGATATGCCTGAGGTGCCATTCCAACCATTATTTTCGTTTCGTATTGTGTGACATACTCAGCTTTGATGTTATTGATGCCTTCTTCTCCTTAACAGTCATAAATAGTTGCCCATATCTAGGGCTGAACAAAAAAAACCAAGAATCGAACCGAACCGGAGAACCGGACCAAACTGGTTTTTATTTTCAGTTTTTAAACTTAGCCGTTTTGGTTCGGTTTTGAAGACTTCTGAAATTTAGAAACCGGTTTGGTTCCCGGTTTGTGAAATTTTAAACCCGGTTTGAACCGAACCGAACCGGTTATATATATGGAAAACTTCTAATCCACACCTCCTGAAAATAAGAAAAAAATGGTTTTTTTTTGTTTTGCAAATTATTTTTTGAAAACCCGATCCGTCCAATGTGTTTAGAAGCTGTTTTCAAGGGTCCACTCGGGAAATCTTCAAAAAAAATAATTGGGAAGGGCTTGATCCAAGCAGTTTTCACAAAAAATGTAAATATATTTTTTTTGCAAAAACTGCTTGGATCAAGCCCTTCCCAGTATTTTTTTTTGGAAGATTTCTCGCGGGGACCCTTGAAAACACCTTCTGAACACATTGGATGGATCGGATCGTCAAAAAAATGTTTGGATCATGAGGTCCGGAAATGAAAAGTCCGGATAAGAAGTTTACTCTATATATATATACTATTTATACTTAAAAACAAGAGGCGTGGGAGTTGAACCCCCATCGACGACGATGAAGATGTTCGGTGGTGCATATTGCGTGTGTTTATGTTCGATGATGCCGTGGTGTATATCAAGTGTGTATATCTCTACGATGATGCCGTGGGTTTGTGAAAGTCCGGTCGCCGGCGATTGTAAAGGGTACAAAAATCTTCGTATCTCTGTTTATTTTGTAGATTTAGTGTATATATGAGTACATATGTGTGTATATAAGCCTATATATGTGTATATTTGTGTGTATATATATGTAGATCTCTTCCGTTTTGTAGATCTGTTCTGTTTTGTCAATCTGGTGTATAGAGTGTGTACGTTTTTCAAGTATCATCTCTTCTCTCTCTCTCAGGAAAACCGAACTGAACATGGAACCGAACCGACCACTCTAAAACCGGTTTCGGTTCCTTGTTCTCTCCGAACCGGTTTTACTCAGTTCACTCAAAATTCCCTCTGAACTAGACCGAACCGAAGCGGTTACAGCCCTACCCATATCTGTGGACAACATTATTTGGAGCAACAGCTATGCATTTTTGTGTCAAAAAGCTATTTTTACCAAGTTCATTCACTCATTGGTTATTAAACAGATATTCAATTATGATCAGAAATGTTGGCCTCAAAACCGTTTTGTGGAAGAATTGTTGTATATCCACTTACTAAAAGTTACCCATATTTAAAGACGGTTTGGGGAGTTCGGGATGAAATTGTGGACCGAGTTGAGTAGCTCATGCTAAAAGTTTTGGTTCTCTGATTTCATGGAAATTGTGTTGATCGATATTTTGTATTTACCTAGGTTGCATGACAACACTTGGAAGCACTTTTTAAGTCTTACCAAAATTGGTCTGGATGTTTAGGGTGGTTTCAGTTCTTTTTTTATGTTACCAGCAAAAGGGTTAAAATTTTCGTATCTATCATTACGTCTCCTGTGATAGGTTCATTAATACAATCTCCCCCTTTTTTTCGCATGGCCACAAATTTTTCATATTTATTATGTGACCATTTGGTCCGATGTTGATTATTGTAGTAGGTGTTTGACAAAATGTTTAATCATATTTTAGCCGACTCCAGAGGCAAAGAAGAAAGCTGCAGAAGCAAAAATTAGAGGAGAAGAGGCCTTCAAGCGGAAGGACTATTTGATGGCCGTTGATGCTTACACACAGGTGCCTAAAATTTTTCATTTACCCTCTCTCTCTCTCCCATGCATGTGCGAGCGTTTGCACTTGCACAAAATCTTGTCATACCATAGCTTCCTGGGGTTCATGATTAGCCATTATAATGCTTATTGTGCAGTACAATATAATGAGAATAGGCTTTTCAGGATGGGGTAATACATGAATGTGAATCATACTTGCACGTTCATGTGACTGTGAGAATACATGAATGTGAATCATACTTGCACATTCATGTGACTGTGAGAATACATGAATGTGAATCATACTTGCTCATTCATGTGACTGTGAGAATAACACTGCTATATGCACATCTCTAGACAAACTTATATAATAGGTGGTTCTTCAAGACGTTGATCTTTACATTAGCTAATTGGGAAAATTTCTCTTATATCCCTTTGACTTTACGTGAAAATTCAGTTAGGTCCTTCATGTTTCAATTTGGACAAATTAAACCTTCCACTTTGAGATTGGTTTCAATGTCAACCCTTAGTTGCGTTCCGTTAACAATTTGGACAGAAAATCAACATGTGCCCAGGAAATGATCACTTTTGAGCGGTATTTATGTCCATTTATCTCTCTGGCTTCTCCCCCTCAATCCAAACCCTCTTCCTCTCTCCTCTCCAATTTTCATCACCCAAATATTCCCTGAAAATATATGTTCTCGTATGCATTCACCGTTAAGATTGATGAGAGTTTTGAAATGGGTGATTGTTGAATTTGTTGTTTTCCAACTAATTCAAAAAAATTCTTAGAGTCCCTTTGATCTCCTGAACCCGCTTCAGCAGTCGATCCCCCTTGATCTCCGGCGTCATATGACGAGGGGTCTCCAGAACACTCCCATGCCGTGAACTTTGAAGGAAAGGCAAGTGAAGGAATTGACTGGGTTTGACCTATCTCCGGCAAACAGAGCACATGCATTGAGATCCAGACACTCTTCCACCCAAAAAAAAAAAAAAATTCTCCACCACCACTGAACAATGCAATCTGAATATTAGCGCAGCGGCATCAATTTCTAATTTTGTAACAACTGATTCACGACCCCAATTCTTCAGTGCCTTCTGCGACGATTGATTTTGCTCCAGCGCCTTCTCATGCTCCTCCAACCCAGTATGGACGACACCAAGGAGTTGCCTCTCATGCACAACCCCCACTGAATTATTCCACTCTTCGGCAGTTTCTCTACCAGTGCTTGTGGTTTCTTTTTTAGTGTTCCGTCTTGAGGAAATTTGAGGCGGTGGGGATTGTGGGTCCACAAGGGTATTGAAATTGTGAGATCGAGTTGCGTAAAACTGGTGGGTTTTGATCTTAGACGAGGGATATCCATTGGGTTTGAGGTGGGTTAAGGTTGGGTGGTTGTTTTGGTCAGTGGTGGTGGACTGGTGGAGGTGAGGACAGAAAAGTTTGGGGGCTAAGAAAGAGAGTTGAATTTACATAAATAGCCCTCAAAAGTGATCATGTGCCCAACACATGTCGATTTTCCATCCAAATTGTTAACAGAACGCAACTGAGGGTTGACATTGAAACCAATCTCAAAGTGGAAGGTTTAATTTGTCCAAATTGAAACACATGAAGGACCAAACTGAACTTTCGCGTAAAGTCGAAGGGATATAAGAGAAATTTTCTCTAGCTAATTTATCCATCTATTGTTGGTTGAATACTTCATTCTTTAACGATATGTAACTTTTCTGATATATTTGATATTCGCTTGAGTTGTTTATCCCAATGCCCATTTTATTTTTTGGTCTTTGGCAAATAGCCTCATTGTCACCCTTCCACTGGGACAAAATCTAACAATCTAGCTCAGATATTCTCTTAAGGGTTGGCAATTGTCATCGGAGCAATGTTGTTTTAATTGGAATGTTTTCGCTCATACTTGGTTAACTTGCAGCATTCTGAGTATGGAGAGAGAATTTCCATAATTTTTGAGACAGAGACAAGTTTTGTAGGCATCCAGGGCAGGTTATGTCCTCCCATCGTTCATGTATCAGCAATTGTTAAGTTTTTTTATTTTTTTTATCTCTGAGCTGACTGGGCTTGTGTGTTTAAAGTTTAGTCGAGTACCCGTAAGTGTCCAGAAATACGTGAAACATAGTTTGTATGAGAGTCCAAATATAGTTTCTGCCACTTGGTTTTAAAGTAATGGTGCTGTATGGAAGTCGGAGTTTTCATGAAGAGTATTCTTGGGGGAGAGAACATTGGTGGCAAGGGGTTAAATGGACAGATACAGGAGGCAATCACCTTGAGAAACCTTTTGGATTTAAACAACACAGGAATGCTATTTTACTTCACTTTGGGGTCCTGGATCCATATATCTGTTTGATGTGATCGTTACGCTTCCAATCAGGTTTTTTGGAACTCTCAGTTAACCCTTTTCTTATGCTAATTGACTCAGGCAATCGATTTTGATCCTAGTGATGCTACTTTTCTCTCCAATAGAAGTCTATGTTGGATCCGCTTGGGACAACCAGAGCAGGCCTTGACTGATGCAAAGGCCTGCAGAGCACTAAGACCGGATTGGCCAAAGGCGTGCTACCGGGAAGGTGCAGCTTTACGCCTACTGCAGGCAAGCTCTCAATCTTCTTAGTGTTTGTTCACTTAATTAAATTGCCAATATAGGGTCCTGTTTTTTAATACGATGTTTCTTCTGGGTCTTATACTTGCTATTGCAGAAGTTTGATGAGGCAGCGAATTGTTTTTATGAGGGTGTGATGCTTGACCCTGAGAGTAAGGAGCTTGTAAATGCTTTCAGGTTGTGGCAAAACATTATTCTTCTCATCTTTCAACAGCTATTAGCATTTTATTTGCGCCTGTGTGCTGACCTTGATGTTGGTTTTGTAACCTTGAAGAAGAAAGAAACCAAACGATTTGTGAAAGTATTTTACATCTGTTAGAGCTCATCCTCCGTTGGTTAATTATAACCTCCAAAGTTAAGTCTATAGACCTGGACGGCCTCTACACTCATTGTAATTTTTTTTATAGTTAGATGCATCTGAAGTATGGACTTTTGAACCCTGTTCTCTAATATCATATTCCTTCCCTCTCTGAACCTAACCCTAAATTCGTACTATCAATAAAACTTGGTATTAGAACAAGACTTCCAGAGGCTTTGGGACAAGACTCTTGATTGTTTGCCCCGTTGTTTGTGCACCTTGTTTTGTTGTTCGCTGTGACCCCTATGTTCTGGATCTATTGTTTAAATCTCCACGTGCGGGAGAGTGTTAGAGCTTGTCCTATATTCGTTGCGTTAGATCTTGTCCCACATTGATTAATTATAACCTCCAAAGCTAGTCTATGACCCCAGGCGGCCTCTCCACTCATTGCCAGTTGGTTTTGAGTTGGATGTTAACACCATCACTATATGGGAATTTGTGGGCAACTTGTCTTGTCTTGTGGATTTTGTCCGCCATTTAATGTAAAACAGAGTGGGAGCGCTATACCCTTTTCTTTCCTTGTATAGAAAACTGTCTACTAATGTAATCTCATCGCTTGACGAATAGTACAGCTCCTTAAGTGTCTGTCTAATTGGTTCTACTTGCAAATCCTTTGCAGGGATGCTGTTGAAGCTGGAAAGAAGTTTCATGGTACAGACCAGCAAAAATCATAGTGGCGCCTCAGTATGCAAATGAAAGGAAAGAGGTGACTGAAAGTAAACTTCAAAGAATCTGCAATTTTGTATCTCCAGCGTTGATCTACTTTTTTTCAAAACCCCTGTAAAAATTTCTTGGGGTTGCGAGATGCTTGTCTAGTTATAGAAAAACCAGGTCAATACCATTTTCTGCGATATTTTTTGCTATTTTCACCTTATGTTTCTTTTGTTAGATACTCCACAGCGAATTCGTATTTGTATCTCCACTTAGTGGTGTTATTCGTGTTTCTCCAGATTGTTGTGTACGTTTACTGGTGATGGAAAGGGTGTATTTGCGTGGGTAGCGGAGGAAGCAAAAACTTTTCCGCTTTTCCTCAATCCCTCTCTTTTTGTATGGTTTACTTGAGTTTTTCACTTTTCTCATTTGTATACAAATTGCAATGGAAGGGAGATCCACAGAGAGTTCTAAAATATGATTGTGTTCTTGAGTTCATCATATTTGAGTAAGGAATGAATAGTGGATCCTATTGACATTCAACAACGAGCCCGTTGTTCTGAAGTTGTGTATATTTCGCATAAGCAACAATCCATTGTAATTCTGTCATTTTCCTCCGAAAATCCTTGTTTCTTTGTTAGCAGAGTTTTTGCAATAGGAAATATTTTCATTCACAATTCCAATTAGAAAAATACTGGACTCAAATCTTCCTTAGGAAAAGAATTTCGTAGTCATCGCATATGACCCGGTGACGTGATTGTTGATGCCAGACCACAGCACAAATATGTGACTGCTGATTTTAAATACAACCCAGCAGTTCACATCTAAATAGGGATGGCCACGCAACATTGGATGTCCATAATTCGAACATGGTAAGCTAATTGCATTACGGAACACTATTGACAACTTAGGGGGTATTTCACTAACTTAGTTTTTTCAAAAAATTGTTTTTTCTCAAAAACCGAGACAGGTCATCCTCTCACAATACATCACATGAACACAAAAACCAAGACAGTTTTAAAACAAAAACAAGTTAGTGGAACACCCAAATGGAATATTTTTTTGGCTTAGCCGACAAGAATGGAGAAGGGAACGAGCAGGCATTGTAGTCTTTTTTTGAGCTTGATTATAAGGATTCTAGATCCGAGATTTAAATTTTAGAAGGACCAAATAACCATAGCAACTACTATCTACCCGAGGCAAGCGGGTAGAAACTTGGAAGTTGGAGCTGGAGGATAGAGTTGAGGGACGTTGATAACACGACTCGAAAATGTGACATCTAACTACTTTAAATCTTGTGTTACGCAACTGACTTCCCCCAAAATTACCTCATGGAGTGGTAACATAGTAGGAAACTAGGAACTAGGAACACAATTTTAGATTACTACTTGGGACTTGAGGGCATCAAACGATTTATGACTCAACCTAGGTCTAGATTTGTGTTCGAACTTTGCTACGTATACATCTTTTCGAACAAATTATTTAACCACACCACCCAATAATGTGAGGTCCCACAAGAATAATTTTAATAATTCATTTATCTCAAGTAAAATATACTAACATCTTAAGATTATTACCAATATCCGATTAACCAGATTTTTAGCATATACAATGTCCTCACCAAGACCAACAAAAAGAACGATTTCAATTGGTGAATTTGTAATAATGTGTTTTGAGATGTGTGTAAGTAGAATTACCCGTTGTGTTCTTAAACTTTTCAATAATACTAAGGACACTAGAATCTGCTTGGTATGACATGAGTCTATATTTTGCAACTACAGTACCAATTACGCGGACGAGAATTAGTATTAAAACTTATGTAATCGCCGTCCAACACCCACCAGCGTGGCAAACCTGCGCATCTCCGCCGATCCACCTCCACCACATCTACAGAAGAAACCCACTTCCCCCAGGTTAGGGTCTCTCTCTCTCTCTCTCTCTCTCTCTCTCTCTCTCTCTCCAAATCACAGATTTCCCTCCTCCTCCTCCTTTCCCCCATCGATTGAAGCCCTAATAATGTCGACAAAATCCAACCCAGGTTACGGCACGCTCCCCTCCACCAGCCGCAAACCCCCACTTCACCCTCCTCCGTCAACATTCATCTCACGCGCCAGAACCCACACCCAAACCCTGATCTCCACGCGCCGCCCATGGAAAGAGCTTGTCGACCTCTCCTCCTTCTCTCTACCCGACTCCTACGCCGATGCCATGTCACGAATCCGTCGAAACCTCTACTACTTCCGTTTCAACTACTCGTTAATAACCCTAATCATAGTTTTCTTCAGCCTAATATACCACCCAGTTTCGATGATCGTGTTTTTGGTTATATTCATTGCTTGGTTCTTCCTCTACTTCTTTCGCGATGACCCGATTGTGTTGTTCGGTCGAACGATCGACGATCGGGTGGTGCTCGTCGTTTTGGGTGTGGTTACGATTGTGGCGTTGGGTTTGGCTAAAGTGGGTTTGAACGTGTTGGTGGCGCTGGTGATTGGGGTTGTGGTTATCGGGTTGCATTCGGCTTTTAGGGGGACGGAGGACTTGTTTTTGGATGAGCAGGAGGTGGCTAATGGAGGAATGTTATCTGATTTCAGCGGTGGTGATCAGCCGCTGAGGCCGACCTATACTCGTCGTTGAACTTACAGTTTACAGCCGCTTTGGATTGAGATTGAGGGATTTGAAGAGACAAGAAAAGAAAGGATTGGGGTTTTTTACAAATCACTCGTCTGGATGGTGTAATTGGGTGAGAAATGGAGAGGGAAGTACTGATGTTTTTGGATTGTCTCCTTCCCCTTGGTGAGAAGGGCTCCCTTTCTTATCACACCCTTTCTCACAATCCAAAGGAGCAGTTAGGTTGGTTTTCAAAATGACACCTGAAAAACTTGAAGAAATTGGTATCTTGGTTTCGTATCCGGTGATAATTTCAGGTCTTCACGATTCTAATCTTTTGAATGGTAATTTGATTGCTCGGTTGATTTATGTGAATTTGGTTGCTAATGATTTGATTACTACATGTTTGTATTTCAGCCTTTTTCTCTTTCTCTTAGCCAGGTAACTAGGGGCGGTGGTGATGACTGATGACAATTTGCATTGTTGGCATTATTACAATATTGGTTCTTTGAATTCAATTTTTGGTTTTTTTTTGCAGTGTCTGATATTTGTTTGTACTAGACTCTCAAGGTGCTGTAACAAGTTTGTTGTTGATATGGCCATATGGGTTACTGAAACTGCTATTTACTGCCTTGTCGAATGGCTTGAATAATACAGATCTTATTTGTGTATTTGATTTAGTCTTATAGAAACGTAAATAGAAGTGCCCTTGTAATGGTCAATTGATGCTTAACCAGGAATGAAAACCTTGATTTATATTCAATATGTATTAGCATCTCAGAAGATACCCGTTCTTCTTATTCTATATTCAATATCTTTTCTAGCGTATCCTTCTGGGGAACTTTGTTTGGAACTTAGAGGAGAAGAGGAGAAGGAAGAGAAAATTACTTTGGGCATTGAAAAGAGGAAGAGGAAAAACAGTGGAAATTAGTCGTCTTCTTTCCTTTACAATTTCTTTGAACTTGCCTTTCTATTTGTGTAACCAAACAAAGGAAAGCAATATGCTTTTCCTATACTTTCCACTTTTCTCCCCAACTTCCAAACTTAGGATGGCTATTTGTTTGGTTTCTAGACTCTAGACAACTATTTGTAAATTTTGTACTGCTCATATCATTCAAGCATTACTAAGTATTCTGGTTATAATTCAAAATTTTAAAGTACGTAATTCATAATCCATGATTTAGAAATTAGTGAAGCGGCTTCATGCACGTTTGTGAGACCTTAATCGAGATGGACAGGGGAGTCAACCTACAAGCATGGAAGAGCATTGTAAATATGGAGATGATCCATATAGACTTCGAAAGATAGATGTATTGATAAAATGGATATTGATCCGGTTTCAAGATTTATGAATAAGAGAGATCCCTAAATATCCATTTGAAAAAAGAGATGAATAGATATGGCGTAGCCAGCTGAAGGGAGGGCGCGAAAACTAAAGCAAGAAGCGAGAAAGTTGATTTTGAGAAAGAAGGGCCAACTCTTTATATAGGGCAAACGAATGATGAATCAGTAATAGTGGACAAGGAAGAAAGGAAGATTTAGCTTGCCTATCAGTTGCTTCAGCGCCCAAAAAAAAAAAAAAAAAACTAAATCGTTGGCAAAGAACAGGTGAGATATATCCGGCTCCCCTCTTGCTGGCTTTAGTGGTGTCCACCCTGGTCAAGTGGAGGCTAGGTTCCCCAGAGTTTAATCCACCTACCATCACCCCTTCGGGCCTATTATGGGCATCTTTCCCAACCTTAAGGTCTTTATTAGAACGTCCCCATTGAGCTAGAGGGCAAGATGGTATTGTGATTAATATTGAAGTTGTTGATTTTACTACCACATTCTACTCGGACACAGTTCATGTACGTCGTGAAGGCAGTTTCCTCCTTAGTCTTCCGTAATATGATGTTCCCTCATGCCAGGAAGGAAGAATGAAAACATAATGAGGCAGCAATCCCAGTAGGACTTGTTACTTGCTACAGCTCTTGGAGCTCTGTCTCTGTGTCTGTCTTTGTGGCTGAGACTCAAATCTTCAATCTTGAATGAAATCTGATCCAAACCTTGCTGAGGGTGTAATAGGGGAAGAAAGCTTGGAGATAGAATCCAATTCCCATATCGCTCACTGGAGAATACACGCCACTATACTTTCCTACCTTTAATGAGCCAATTCTTCTCCCCTTGAGAAGCCATGCGTAGCCCTTTACTTATGGAATCTCAAATCTTTCTTGACCGCCTCCGGTCTGGTGGGTCGGTGTGTACCGTCACGTCGAGACACCCTTTCACATGACCGTGTATTATTGGCAGTTAAATGGCCAGATTTTTTTCTTTTGGGTATTGCCGAGATCACAGCTCTAAGAAAAGGGAAAATTTAGCCTTGCAAGTTTTGAACCAAGTTGGGTTAAGCATGGTGGTTGATGGTATCATATGCTCATGTCATGTTTTGTCGAGAAAAAATGAAGTGAATCAGTGGCTGCTGGCATCCCGTACCCAGTTCCCATTTCTTTATTTCTCCATAATCTGGAGCAATCTTCATCTCAAACCCAGTTCCCATTTCTTTATTACTCCATAATCTGGAGCAATCTTCATCTCAAACCCAGTTCCCTTTCCTTTCTCCATTTGACAAGACTCAAAAAATTATGGTACCATTTCACATACTAAATGAGTATGTGCATATTTACTTAACATAAAATTTGTTACGTTTTCAGCATATGGATGATACCGTTAATGTATAGGATCAATATTAAATACGTTTATTCAAAGAAAAAACAAATGTGTTGAATGCTAGAGATTTACATTGAGTTTTCAGAAAACTAGAGTTTTTGGGTTGGAGTGGACATGAGTAGCATCAAAGTAACTTTTTTTTTTTATTATTATAAAGCTTTATATTTTGGCATTCTTAAAGGATATGCTCTTTTATTTATTTATTTATTTATTTATTTTTCAGCAAGAATTTATACCCATATATACAATGAACTCGACAAGGGTACATTTGAGGGAAAAAAGAGTGAAAAAGGAAAATCAAAAGTTACATGTAACAATGAGCAAAGTGTCTTTAAATTAACGTTTTTAAGAGTTCCATAACACACTTTTCAAACTGTGGAATACGAGAATAATATCAGACACATTAGCAAAAGCAGTTTAACTAAACAGTCAATATCAGCACACCCAACATTCAGAAGATCATCATCTGCATTTTTAGAACTTGTATCGGTAGCAACACAGCCCCAATTCCAATCCCAAAGCCTCAAAGCAACATCAGCAGTAGAAAAAGTGACACAGGCCTTAGGTCTCTTAGCATCAGCAGACAAAGGAAATGACTTGGGCCTCGCAACAAATTGAGAGGATAATCTTGCAAGAACTAGCATACAAAACCACCAAGGACGACGTAGAGCCTTCCCTTAAAGCATAGAGAAAGCAGATCACCCAAAAAGAAAAAAGAGACATCGTTGTTTTGCCCGATCTATAATTTTCTTCTTATCAATAACCTTGGTCTTTGAAAGATCACCACATTCCTCCCTATCCAAAGGGAACAAAACACTGCACAAACAAGATCTTAATGAGGCTTTAACTCCCACATCAAACGGAGGTAGCAAGGATATATATAGAACAGGTAACAACAGCTCACCAAACCAGAACAGTCCAGCTTTTATAAAAAACAAAGCTGATAGATAAACAGTTTTGAAAAATCTCTAGCAACACTAAGCGCCACAGTAAGGCATAATTCTACAATTGCATACTGAAATACGTGTCTAATATGTAAAAGTCGCTTGGCTAATCTTGGGGGGGTGAAGTTGTAAGAATGACATAGTCGAAAGGAAATTAACAGGCAAAACATAGCCATCCAATTGAACGCATGCTGACCTTTGCACACAAGTTGAGAGCAAGGCAATCCAAACATGACTACGTTAACCTTCCCGTGATTAGTGCCAAAAATTGTACCAGTCGATGGCTGCAGCTATTGGGAATATGAGAAAAATTTAGCACAAGCTAGGGATAAATCCTTTGAAATAGTACCTAGTTCAACATGTTTTCTAAAATACTCTCAAGGAAAATCAAAAGAATTTTAAGAGCGAGATTTTTGATTCAATAAAAAAAAAAATGAAGGACAATATAGCAAGGTCTCATATTTAAACCCAACAATTGAGAATGAAAATAACATGAGGATGGAAGAAACTTGGGGTAGTTAAACTAGAACCAATTTCCATGATTTTAACAATGCATGAGGACCCAAAAAAAAAACCCGACCCATCCTCACAAGTACAAAAGAAAAGAACATAAACAAAGGTGTTCGACGACTTTTAGGACCTGCTTGACCATGTATCATAGGATACATAAAAGACCCAAACATTTGAGGATTTTCCAATGACAAGTTAGTAGATACTACAACTGGACTGAAAATAAAATGACAAAATAAGAAGTTGGAAAGGATGGAATACTGTATCTCTTTCTCTTGGTGCAAAGTCGTCCTCGATAAAATCACCTTGCAAAGAAACATAACACAGTCTCCACTTCTCATAACTGCAGTCGTGCAAACATACAAGGAAACTGAAGTTTAGAACAATGAACTATCAAATTTGGTAATGACTTACAAAAAAACACAATTAATTGTTACTATCACTCAATAAAACTCATTTGTCCTGTTCGTTTTTTAGTTTAGTTTTTGTTTTAGTTTTAATAACATCATCATTTCTCTCTTTATCTATCTCTCTCCACTCATTACACACTTGCTGATATCATCAAAACTAAACTAAACTATCTAACCAAACAAGGCCATTGTTTTTCTCCCACATGACAAGTTCAATAATGATAATCGTTTGCATTTTGACTAATGAGTATCCATTTTAAGTAAACCAAATTAAGCATAAGACAAAAGTAAAGTAGCCAACTCATTCTGTTTGGAAAATAAGATTGAGAGAAGATAGATTAGACTAGATAGATAAAGCTTTTTTTTTTTTTTTTAATAGAGCGGAGTCGATGATTATTTTAAAAAGTAATGGTGGCTAAATAAACATGGAAGGGTGAAAAAATGGGAATTAAAGACGTTAATTGTTTTGCAATTGTTGGCAAAACCAGTTGTGCAGAAAAACCTTAATTAGTGCAGTAAAAGAATTAACAGCTTTAATTAGATTGATTACTACTGTAGTAGGCAGAAACGGAACGGAGTATTACCTTTATGAGATGTAAAACGCACAACCTGGGGGGACCATTTCCTAGCTGCTTGGCTCAAAGACATTCTCCCCGTCTATCCGGACTTCAGGAATGAGAGAAATGAGGGGCCAATATTGGCCATTTCCCTTTTCACACCGCTCTTTCAGTTTCGGACAATCATCCATCCACAGTTGCAAAAGCGAGGGAGGCAGCCTTAATCCTTGCTCCTCCGCAAAAAACGATGCGAGGTTGTGGCAATCTCCGATCGACATATACAAAAGCCCTAGCTTTGTAATGGTCGTGAGCTTGGGGCATCTCCAGATATAAAGTCGTTCGAGAGAGGGGATGTTTTGAAAGTCCTTGGAAGACAGCTTCTCCAGATTTGGGAATTCCCTGATGTGGAGAATGGTAAGAGAAGGGGGCAACCACAGCGTCCCATCTTCTTCTTCTGGTGGCAGAAATGACGCCCAACCATAACGTTCCAGTTGGAGGATTCTGAGAGAGGACAATCTGTGCAACAAACCCCACTCTGATGCGGTCCTTTTACTCCCCAGGTCGACATCGCACAAGAAAAGGTTAAAGAGATTGGTAAAACTCTCCACCTTCAGACCGTAGGAAATGAGTTCTGTACCCGCCCCACCGCAACTACTTAATCCCAGCACTTTAAGAGAAGTGAGGTTGTAATGTTGTGGCAGGCCATTGAGTCTCTTGCAACTGATTTGCAAAGTGCTCGGATTGGTTCCGGTGAACCAGCCTTCCGGAATGGACTCCACATTATCACAATCCCATATAATCAATCTCCTGAGACATCCACCATTATAATTATTTTGCATAACATCCGGCAAGGATTTGAGGTTCTCACATTCATAGATCCTAACCGCTTCAAGAGATGGACAGTTGATTTTTATATCCTCCTCTGCTATTATTGACTCCAGATTTGGACAACACCTAATCTTCAGTTCTTTGAGAGTGGGCGGTAGCCCAGTTTTGAGGCACAAGTATGCAAGCGACGGACAGCTTGAAATCTCCAGGTTCTCGAGGCAATTCAGCATCATCAACTCAGGTAGGGACCGCAGAGCGTCACAATTTCTAATTTGAAGTTTTCTCAGCGCAGACGGGAGACCAGTCTTTGGGAAAGAGATGAGACCTGGAATACCGTCCAGGATAAACTCCTGAAGAGATTTGAGGTTGTGCAACACCTGTGGCAACTTCTCCATCTTTTCACAATCTTGTATTTTTAAATACTCCAGCATCATAATGTAATGCAGATCGTCGCGTTGCTTTTGTTGTGGTAGCCCCTCCTCTTCTTCTTCTTCAAACAAGGAAATAAGTTGGGGGCAACATTTAATCACCAAACGTTGGAGGGCAGGGAGAGAGAGTTTTTTTCCAGCTTCATTCTTCCACAATGATGTGAGACCCTGAATATTTTCAACTCTCAGGGAGGTCACTGAGCTCAAATGGCTAGACCTTGCATTTTCCAGCATGTTTGGAATTGAAACATCTTCGAGAGATAAGGAGGTGAGGGAATCAAAGTGAAGTGTATTCCTCACTTCAATTTGCTCTATAGGGCTTGGAACCCATGAAACCACCAGCAGAGGGCACTTTGCAATATCCAGCTCTCTCAAGCAAGGAAGATTGCAAGGCAATTTACCCAAAAGCTTGGGACACCTTCTAATGGAGAGTTTTGACAGGCGAGCAAATTCTTGAGCTCCGTCATCGATTCCAAAAGGAGACCAATCTTTCCATTCTAGCATTTCCTCGAAGGTTAGATTCTGTAGAGCTGGAAAAGGATGTGAGCAACCCAGCCCATAGAACTCGAGTCCAACATTCTCTATTGCTTTCATCCCTTCAATGTGAAGATTTTGTAGCGAGGGTAATTGACCCAAAGGTGGTAAGGAAGTGCATTTTTCACAGTTTTGGAACTTCAAGGAGACCATATTACAAAACAAAGAATTTCCAACCCAATTTGGAAATCTTTGGCCATAATAACCACTAATGGTAAGATCTTTTATATTCTTGTGAGGTTTTAGCATCTCAAGCACCTCTGATTCAACACTTCCATTGCGAGAATTATCTGATAAGTTACTCCATTTCATAGACAGCACATCTAAGCCTAGTTTATCCTTCAAGTTAGCCCTCCTGGAATCCGAAGCATCCATTACATTCTCCAACCCTGATATGCAAAGTGTCCCTCTAAGATGAATCAAGTTACCCAACTCGTTTATGGTAGACCCATTGCCTTGGCTAACAATGAAGTTTGATAATGTTCGGAGACTTGTCAATTTACCTATATTTGGTGGCATTTGCTTTAAGGAATTTGAACCTGTAACATCTAGATGTCGCAAATTAACAAGGTTACTTGTCTTTGAAGGCAACTTGTTGAGATTTCTACAATCTCTCACTATTAGTGTTTGTAGGTTATAGAGAGTGCCAATTGATTCCGGTAATTTGGCAATCAATGCGCATGAAAGGTCAAGGAACCTCATATGTTTCAAATCTCCAATCGAACTCGAAAGTTCACAAGTTTTATAATGTCTCAGGCTAAGCACGCGTAAACGTCTAAGACTTGGCAACAAATGGAGAGGAACATCGCTGTTCAAGTAGGAGACTAACCGGCTGATGCCTTGATCTCTCAATCCAAATGGCATAAAAGTCCGCAGATTTTTGGCTTTTTGGAAGGCCTCAAACTTTTTTACGCCATCATGATTGCCACGAATGTAGGATGAATGACGAGCCTTAGCAATATTTATACCCCCCTCATTGTTTTCAAGCTTCTCCTCCAACCTAAAACAAATTCTTCTTGCGACGAAATGAGCTAAATCATTGATGAGATCATGCATAACAAATTGCGAGACTTCACCACTACTACTTGATGGCTGAAAAAAAGATCTTGATAACAATTCGCAGAAGTACTCAGATCCAAGATCTTCCATTTGTTTTTGTTCTTTCGGCTTCTGAATTAAGCCTTCTGCCATCCACCAGAAAACTACTTCCTTCTCCCCAAATTCGTAATCCTTAGGCAATATGGAACAATATGCAAAACACTTTTTCAAATGTGGAGGGAGGTGATGGTAGCTTAGTCTCAAAGCTGGAAGAATGTCACTTTTCTTCTCTGATAATTCCCACATCCTACTATTCAATACTTCTTCCCATTCCTCATCTCTCACTTTAAACCCGAGAAGGCCACCGAGTGTTCTCGCAGCCAAAGGCAATCCTCCACATTTTTTGACAATCTTTCGACCAATTGAAACCAAATTTGGATTTTCGTCCATACTTATGTTCTCAAATGCATGTTGTGCAAACACACACCAACAATCATCCTCTGATAGTTCCTTTAGGGAATGAAATTTATCGATTCCAGCCATCATTGATGCAACATCCTTGTTTCGTGTAGTTACAATTACTTTACTTCCTAAGGCTCCATCATTAAAAGGACTTTTTAAACTAATCCAATCACCGTGGTTTTCGTTCCAGACATCATCTAGAACAATTAGGAACTTCTTCCCAGACAAAGCCTTCTTTAGTTGAACTTGAACTTGATCCAATTCCTTAAAATGACAAATCTCGGAAGTGACAGACTCGAGAATTGCTTTTGTCACACTAAGAATCTCAAACACTTCAGATACGCAAACCCACGCTTTCATCTCAAAATGGTTATTTACCATTTCATCATCGTAGACCATCTGAGCAAGGGTGGTCTTTCCGATACCACCCATACCAACAATCGGAACTACACCAACTTTTTGATTACTCGATTGATTACATATGAGCATCTCAATTATTGCCGTTTTATCCCCATCCCTACCATATAAACGAGTTTCATGAATCAAAGAAGAAGTGGGTGGCCTTTGTGGAGCTTTAGCAGATGGCCCGACAATGATATTTTGCAAGCCAAGCCCCGTTCTACGATCAAAAAGATCTCGCAACCTGGTAGTGATCTCATCTATCTGGGGCCTCATCCTAAAACCAAACGCTATGGTGCTTGGTTTGAAACTCATACAACAAGTAGGTACTAAGGCACGTACCTTGCTGGTGCTAGCTCGAGGCTCTTCCATCACCTTTCGTCGCAAAGCTTCAGTAGCGAACTCGTCCAGTACGTCATCGAGATCGTAAGCCAAGTCCTCAAGATCCTCCAGCCAGGATTTGATAGCCAATTGATCGGTCATTTGCTTCTCTTCAGCATCTGCAAGCACTGCCCCTATTTGTTCTAACATTCTGCTCCATTTCGTGAGCAGAGTGTCAATCCGCTCCCTCCGTGCAAAGCTCCACAGATCACGGGACGTCAACTTCTCAAATAGCACCTGGATGGAAGCGGAGAGAAAGATTTCCGCCATAGCCTTTGTTTGTTTCAGTGGAAAGAAAGTTGTGCGGTAGAGATGACTAAGG
Source organism: Vaccinium macrocarpon (assembly GCA_022606695.1). NCBI lineage: Eukaryota > Viridiplantae > Streptophyta > Magnoliopsida > Ericales > Ericaceae > Vaccinium > Vaccinium macrocarpon. Next base: position 9,823,990 of record CM040176.1, on the reverse strand, counting down.
AAACGGAGATGCAAAACCAAGAGATGTTATGCCTGGTTGATCGTAGAATGAAGTCTATTCAAAAGTCACCAGATAAAAAAGTTTTGTTTATTGGAAAGTCTATTCCAGTGTTGTACTGAGACAAAAGGAAAGAGACAATGAGCTGTAACTCCAAACAATCGGTAAAGATACGTGCACAGACCAAAGGGTACCGACGGCGTCGCCGACGCCGGTGTGGGTCCAAAACGGTCGATCCGAGCCGTTCATCGTTCTCAGAATCAAATTCCGAGTGGGCCTACGCGAGAATCGAGGCAATCGGACGGCTGTATGAGCTCGATCCAAAATCACCGCATTTCGGATCGATCGTTTGGGACCCACACCGAAGTCGGTATCCCGTCGATACCCTTTGGTATGTGCATATAGACGGACTCCCAAACAATGAAGCAGGATAGAAAATGCATGAAGTCGGGGGTGGTTGTAGTGCAGAATACGCGGGATGTGGCCCCAAATACTGCCTGTCCTAGCACATTGATTTGTTCACGCCTAATAATAAGTTTTTTATTATTCAGAATGAGGACTGCTAGGGGTACAACCTCAAATAGCACCGAAAATGCACCCCACCCCTTCGGGGACTCATTTTTGGGTCCCACACGAGTGATTCGAACCGTTCATTATTCTTAAAATATTTTTCCGAGGGGGCCCACAAAAAATTAGATCAATCGGACAGTTAGAAATTCTTGAACGAAATTCTCACCGTTTCAAATAAAAAAGCATTTTCGGTGCTATTTGGGGTGTATCCCCAGGTTTTTCGATTCAGAATTGCTCATTGATTTGTTCAAAGCACCCACCCCAAAACCTACGAAAAGCAGCACCACAAGGTGTGCAAGTAAAATAACAGCGCTAAACATAAAAATTTGAAAAAAGAGAAAGTTTTCCGGTATTTCTTTGATAATTTACCGCAATAACTTATGCTAATAATTATACTATCATGGCTAGCTAGTGCTCCCATTTGAATATGCATATGGGCTGAAGAACTTTTTGGTGGGGCAAAAACTTAAGAAATTTTCAGTGGATCACTCTTTAGAAGGTGCGCAACAAAACAAAAAGACATGCTAATGTGTAAGTTGCCATAGGATTAATAATATTCTAGCCTAAAAATGCAACAGGCAAAAAACAATTTTTTTTTTTTTTGAGTTACATCTGTTGCTTCTTTTCCGCTTTACTTTCACAAATATTAAACAAAAAAACTAAAATTAAGGTTAAAGAAACCTCCCTTCAAAAAAGAAAAAAAAAAGGTTTAAAGAATCCCAATTATTTGTTTATGACATGGCTAATTGCGCAAACAAAAATGCTAGATACACAACAAAAATGGACAACAAGGTGGACAACACACTCACATAGTGTTTGGGCTCCACAAACAGTTGAGTTTTTAGTTTGTGCGGAGCCCATACCCCCATATGAATGTGTTGTCTATTTTTATTGTGTACCTAGCATTGCTCCCGGGCAACGAGGAGGGAGTGCTGGAAATCTTTGAGACATTGGTCATAATGGCTAGCTAGTTAAGTTCTTTCTTTTTCTTTTTCTTTTTTTTTGGAAGTGAAGTTGTTAGGTTCAAAACTATATGTATATTCAAATACAAAAATGCAATGGGTACCCTAAAAATACACTCCAAATGCACACCAATTGGGTTGTGTGGTGATGAGCATTCCAGCGTGAAGTCTACCAAAAAATATGAGTGACTCTTCATTCGCCACATCACCCTATTGTGCATTTAGGATACATTTTTTTGTCTACCCATAGCATTGTTTATTCAAATATGGTGGGCCTGGTGGCTGCAAAATATAGAAACATTATTGTGGGGTGGCGTAAAAAACGCAACTTTTTAAAAGAGGCCAGGCAACATAAAAGTTAAATGCTTGCGTGTTGCATCCAATCCCCTGAGGGAGAGAAGTGACTGGGAGGGGATTCGTTTTCAACTACCAAATGAAAAAACTTCAAGGGTAGGTACATGAAAGCAGATAACAAAAAAGAAACAAAAACAAAGGTTGGAACATGAATTAAAGCGTGTTTATCAAACACGTTTTTAAGTTGCACGTTTTTAAGTTGAATTAGGATAAACTTAATTTTTTTTATTAATCCGGCTTACACACGATGAAAGTATGAAACAAAAACATGTCTTCCAGAGAGCGTGTTTTCTGAGTACGGTTTCACATACTTTAGAAATAAAATTAAAAAAATGCACCTTTTATAAAGTTTAAAAATATATATAAATCGATTAATTAGCCGAAGGAGAAATGGTGGTAGTTTTGTAGGTGTTTTGGGAGTGTGTTTTCCTAGTTTTGGGTTCGGTTTCTGGTTGGTATCTTACCAGCCTTTTCGTTACTGGTTAGTTCCCCTTTGGACCTTAGGCGTTTTCAGTCTCGGATCCCTTTAATCTTTGTAATTCATTTCAAAAGATTAATAAATTTTTTGCTTAGCCAAAAAAAAAAAGGCAAGATAAGCCCAGTGACTGCTAATATGAAATGGTTCCCTTTTTTTGTGTAATTTGTGGGGGGAAATTTTCAATAAACTAGTTTTTGATGGACCAAACACCAAATGGACTATTGGAAGTTCACTAGTGTCAGTCCACATGCAAAGCACGTAATAGCGTGCTCATTGGTTATTTTGTCGTGAGGGAGAAGCTTAAAATTGGGGAATATGTGGCCGTACAAAACCAATATGCCCATACAAAACCAATATAATCACAGAATACATGAACAACAACAATCGACGTTGCATCTAATGTTGCTGTGAAAATTCAGAATTATAGCGTTTAAAACAATAACTACCACTGAATGTCAATATGGAAGAATTCCCGATTCATTTTGCAATGTATAAAGTTGGGATGGCTCGAAACAGACTACCTATTGGACTCATTAGATGAAATTCCGGTCATTTTGGATTCTGCAGAAAAGTACGATTTTGTTTTAATGTGCCATGAAATGAAGTCAAGAGTCCTAAGAACTTTGACGTGAACTGTTTCTTTCATCTCCATCCTCCACCATGTCACAAAGATTGAGGAGATACACTCAATCAGATGTTGGTCAAGAACTTTCACCTCAACTGTTTCTTTCGTCTCCATCGGATGTGCCAAGAAGGCGACGTGCTACTCACGTCATCTCATGCTCATTGCTCAGTGTCGGGCTCACTTTCATCGTACAATAATTACTTGTGTGGACACTGCAACCTAGAATAATTACCAGTGTGGACAATGCAGCCTTGAACTCAAGGGTTGTCGATCGCTTTAATGGCCTCGAGTTAGCGTGGTGGCAGGCAACGGCGCTCCGTCAACGGCGATTAATTCACATTTGTTTTCCTTTTCCTTCTTCCTCATTTCTCCTCTCTATCTTCCTTCTACCTCCTGTCTCATCTCTTTGTTCCTTCTTCTTTCCCTTCTCTAGTGGTTGAACGGTGGAGGGGAACGGGGGCGGGCTGTGTGCTACCGGGTGGTTCACGGTGACGGGTCGAAGCGGCGAGGTGGGTCACGATGGCGATGGTGTTGTACCGGTTAACAGTTTCAGGTGCTGGTGGTTAACAAGAGGTGCTCCGGTTGGTGATGGTCCGAATGAGGTGGTGTTGATCGGGTGGTGGTGGAGTCAATGAAGTGTGAGAGTTGTTTTGGAAGTAATGTGGAGGGGTTGACCAAAGTGTAGTAGGGTAATTGATATATAATGAAGGGCATAAATATCTTTCACCTCGTTTTTTTCAATGGAGTTCATGTTTTTTTAACCTTTTCGATAGTTGAGGGGGTCTCGTCGTATGGTAAATTGTTGGAGATTTTCAAAATAATAAATAATTTTGGTTTGGGGATTTTGTAAAAAAGGGTGCGGAGAGAGATTTATATGAAAGGGTGCAACACATTATCACATAAAGTTGTGACTTTACCGAATGGTTATCACACCCCTTGAATAGCGATGTGTTTATTAGAATGGATGTGACTATTAGGAAGGGATATGATTAATGGGGTGCCTCCAAGAGACATGACCTTTCCTAATGAGTGTCTATTGAAAAGACACGATTATTCTAATGGGTGTCTTCTAAAGACATGATCTTTCACAAAAGGGTAGTATAAGTCTATAAATAGACACTTTGTAAAGTCATTCGATACATCGGAAATTCCACAGCAAATTGCTCTCTCTCTACACACTCTATTCCTAGAATTTTAGGCATACTTGTTATTTTGCGAAACAGAATATCAGTTCTTGATTCTCTTATTCTTCCTTTGTGGATATTCTGTCTTTCTTCGTTTGTGCAAACGCAATTAGAAAGAACCTCGAGTTCGGTTTCGTTGTATCTTGAAGGCGGATTTGCCGTTAACCCGGTGCACACCAAATTCACTCGAATTGGTGGGGGCAAATACTGTCTTTAGGAAAGCGTTGTTACAACGTACCTCGAATGTAATTTATTGTTCCTAATTTTTCTATGGAGACGACATCATCAACATATTTAAAGACTGGATTCCCAACATAAATTAGTTTAGGGGGTGTTTGAGTAAAAGATGTATAATTGAGGGGGTGTCTAGGTGAATTAGTCTATTTTGTACGCGTGCACAAAAAAATAACTACATGCCCTTGTGGTGTGTCTTTGTAGTCACTGTTTTCAATTTCGTCAATGACGTCTTGGCAATTTATCGAGACTTTTGGGACAAGACGGTAATATTGACCATAAAAATGGAATGTGTCGCGTGTAGGGAGTAAAGCACATTGGACATGGAGATTGAATTGTTGACATTCTGCACAAATGAACCTAAAGCCGGAATCTGTTTTGTCGCAAGAGTTGCACAAGAAGTTACTTGAAAATATTTCTGGCAAGAGGGTGTTTCGGGTGGTCTACTCGTTTGGGTAGTTCTGAACACCATTTGTGGAGATTGAATATGCAGGAAGTGCAGCTGTAGGTTCGGCCAGTGATGGGCTTGTTGCAAGCACTGCAATCGATTTTGTCCTCGATCCTTTCTGGGTAGAGAATCAAGGGATGGTGGTGAGTAAAGTGTTGGATTTCCAACCCCGTGAATTGAAACTTGAACTTTCATCTGTACGTTTTACAGAGAACTTGGAAATGGTTTGGAAATTCGATCAGAGTGTTTTTCATTAAAATATGACCTTTGAATGAGAGTTGAAATAAAGTCTTTTAACACTTTGCTACCAATTATACTAAAAACCTTGGCATGTTCTTTTTTTGCTAACAAAAGAGAAAAAGAGACATCTAAAACCACATCATGAAAAACAGAGGAAGAGGGAAGCAAATCTAGCAACTTATTTAATTTTCTTTTTGTACTAACGTGTTCGGGCCACCTTAGGTAACATCCTTGCCCACGAAAGGAGGGTTGTTGCTAGTTTTCCTCAAGCAAATTCAAGCAATTCTCCAGAGCATCGTGAAGGTTTTTCACAAGCAAACCAGTTTCGCATGTCACATCGGATCCATCATGACAATCTTCTGGTAGGAATTCATTGAAAACATTCTACCCCGTCAAGCTGCTCACACTACACTTCGTGTCACTGTTTCTCAAACATTCCATGAATTCAGAAATCATATTCAAAGGACTTTTGGTATTCCAGCCGCAGAACTCTTCTATAAATTTCATATTCCACACATTATTCAAGCATTACTACAGATTCTGATTATAGTTCAAAATTCTACTTTTCATAAATTTGAAAGATTTGAAAAATACAGATAATACCTTTAAAATAGGATCAACATTAAATACATTTATTCAAAGAAAAAAAAGGAGAATAATCTTGTACATTTTGCAGGAAAAGTGTTGAATTCTCGAGTCTTTTGGGTTGGAATTAGCATGAATAGTATCAAAGTCACTTTTTTATGGAACTTTATATTTTGACACTCTTAAAGGGAGAATTGAAGGTATATCTAGAGTATTGGTTTGGAGATGCTCAATTTTTTTTTTATTTTTTCTTTTATCAGCAAGAATTTATACATATGCAGATGAGATTGACAAGGCAACATGAAGAGAAAAAAGAGAGGAAAAGGATAATCAGAAGCTACATGTAACATCACATGAGCAAAGAGCAAGTCAAAAACACAAAATACACATCCAATGAAATTTTGGGTAAGAAAAAAAATTAAAAAAACAAAGCAAAGCCTATTAGCGACAGGGCATCCGAGGCCTAACAAGAGAGCACCATCTGCACAAAGAGCAACCTCCAAGTCTTAACAGAAACAACATTTGAAGCGACCCAAAAATCCATTGCAGTGGAGTTAGACTATAGACCAAAGCCAAATAGTATCAGACATACAATGATGAACCATCCATGTTCATCCAATAATTTCGAATATACATCTAAATCTGTAAACATTAATGTACCTTAAAAGGCAGAAACTTATCGGTCTTCAAATTCAAGTTTTTTAGATTTCCATAACAACACTCTTCAAACAGTGAAATACGATAATAGTACCAGACACCTTAATTAGCAGAAGCAGCTTCAGTATTTTAACATCCATGTATAATGAGAGGAAACATTCAATAGAAGCACATACAGCCTTCAGATAATCACCATCTGAATTTTTAGAACTTTATCCATAGCAACAGCAGTAGAAGAAACAGCCCCAATTCCCATCCAAAAGCCTCCGAGCAACATCAGCAGCAAGATAGTGACACGGCCGGCCTTAGGCTTCTCAATATCAGCAGCACAAGAAAATTACACGGGCTTTGGGCCTCACAACAAATTGAGAGGATAATATTGCAAGAACCAGCATAGAGAACCACCAAGGACAACATAGAGCCTTCCCTCAAAGCACTGAAAAAATAGACCACCCAAAAAGAAAGAAGAGCCATCGTTGTCTTTGCCAGATCTATGATTTTCTCATCCATAGCCTCGTGTTTGAAGATCACCGCATTCCTCCCTATCCAAATGGACCAAGGCACTGCATAAACAAGATCTTAATGAGGCTTAGCGCGGGTAATATCAGCCCACAAAACCAGAATAGTCCAGCTTTACTAAAAACAAATCTGATAGATAAAACAATTTTGAAAATTTTGTAGTACAACAAAGCACCGCAGCAAGGCATAATTCCTTCATTACATTCTGAAATATGAGTCTACTGGCTTAAAGCCAAACTAATCTCCAGAAATTATGAAAAACAAATGAAAATGATTAACAAAATAATGAGGGTGTTGGGGAAAGGAAATTAAGAGAGAAAACATTGCAATTATTATTTTAAAAGGTCTCTAACAATCAGATTTTGAGATCTAATGATGCAAATACATAGACACACATAAATATATATATTAGTAGATAATACAACGAGGCTGAAAATAAACTGTCAAACTCAGAAGTTGGAAAGGATGGAGTACTGTACATATCTCCTCTTGTTGCAAAGTCGTCCTCGATGAAATCATCTTGCAAAGAAACATAGCACAGTCTCCACTTCTCAAGACTGCAGTAGCACAAACATATAAGGAAGTTTAGAACAATGAACTATGAAATTTGGTAATGAGAAACAAAAAACACACAATTAATTGTTACTATCACTCAATAAACTCTGTAATTTTCTCTCACATGACAAGCTGAATACTAATAATCTTTTGTATTTTGGCCAATGAAATATCCATTTTAAGAAGGTAATTGATTTTCACACCCCCAAATTGGTATCCACACTTCCTTTTTAGGATTTTAGTGGAACTTTTACCCATAAAAATTTCACTAGAAGACAAAAAATGGAGTCTGGATATCAATTTGAGAAGTGTAAAAATCAATCCCTTTTAAATAAACCAAATATTAAACTTACGACAAAAGTAAAGAAACCAACTGATTCTATTTGGAAATTAAGATTAAGCGAAAAGGAGCAACAGGACACTAGAGATTTTATTTATTAGACTTGATAAACCTCTCCATTTTCATAGAGGAGAGAGAAGATATAAATTAAATAGTTATTTCAGTAATGATGGTGGCAAATCCCAGAGTGCTAAATTAAATGGTCATTTGGAGTTTGGATTAAATCTGAGCCATCGGTGTCGAGAGAACGGCCGGATGAGACTCACTACAAAGATGTAATGAATCCCCTCATTACAGGCCTCCCAATTCCCTCAATCTTAGAAGTCATTCTGGTCCTTGGTGTACGGTGGGGATACAGATGAAATTAGACCAATGGACAAAAGGCAAGGTTCTACAATTAGTGGAAGAGGAATTAGTGATCTTAACAATTTTTATTGAGGACATGGAATTTGTGGACCTGCTATCATTGGGAAGAAAATTCACTTGGTCAAACTCTGCGGATGTAGGAAAATGGAGTAGGATTGACAGGCTTTTAAGGGATCTTGAATTGCTATATACGTTCAAACTCAAACAATTGAGCTTTAAAGCACCAAAAAAAACAATTGAGCTTTCCATGAAGGATCTCTATCGTTGTCCCATTTTGTTGATGAATTATATGATAAAGATTGGGGAGGATAACCATTCATGTTCTTTAATATTTGGGTAAAAAATCACATACGTAGGGTGTGTTATTGCTAATGTTTTTATTATGCAAAATGTTAAATTTCTCCTTCTTAATCAGATTATGGAATTTTCCGATTTTGAAATTAATTGATTTGTGCCATACGCTTCAGTTGGTTTGACAAATAACCATGAATCTTTAATTTGGCGTGACATAAATTATAATGATAATCATTTTTAATTGATGCAGGTACCATGCATAGCATGGGTAGCTGATAGCGATAACATACGGGTATATGTATGTATGTATGTATCTATCTACTATAAATAAGAAGTTGAAAACCATGGAATACAGTCTCCACTTGTCGGTAAAATCACCTTGCAAAGAAGTATAACACACTCTCCACTTCTCATGACCACAACAACGCAAGCAATGAGGTATCAAATTTGGCAATGACATACAAAAACACACAATTAATTTCTATTATTGCTCAATAAAACTCATTAATTTTCTCTCACATGAAAAGTTGAATAATTATAATTGTTTGCAATTTGACTAAGTAAACTAAATTAAACTTAAGACAAAAGTAAAGAAGCCAACTGATTTTGTTTGGAAAATAAGATTAAGTGAATAGGAGCAGCGGGACAACACAGATTTTATTTATTAAACAGATAGATTAGACTAGATAGATACAACTCTCTTTCTTACTAGAGCGGAGTGAAGATATGGATAAAATCATAAAACGATTATTTTAAATAGCGATGATGGCAACACCCGGAGAGCTAAAAATAAACATGGAAGGGTGAAAATTTTGGAATAAAAGACATACAATTGTTTATAGAAAAACCCAGTTGTGCAGAAAAACCTTAATTAGTTCAGAAATGAATTAGCTGCTTAATTAGTAGGGAGAAGTGGAGTATTACCTTTTTGATGTAAAACGCACCACCATTTCCTAGCTGCTTGGGTCAAAGACATCCTTGCCGTCTATTTCCACTTCAGGGATGTGAGAAATGAGGGGCCAATATTCGCCTTTCGCCTTTTCACACCGCTCTTTCAGTTTTGGACATTCAAGGATGCTCAACTCCAAAAGCGAGGGAGGCAGCCTTAATCCTTGCTCCTCTGCAGAAAACGATGCGAGGTTGGGGCAATCTTCGAACAACAGATCCCAAAGCGAGGAAAGCAGGCCTAGCTTTGTAATGGTCGTGAGCTTGGGGCATTCCACGATTCGAAGTCGTTCGAGAGAGGGGATGTTTTGGAAGTCCTTGTAAGACAGCTTCTCTAGATTTGGGAAATCATTGATATAGAGATCGGTCAGAGAAGGGGGAAACCACAGCATCCCATCTTCTTCTTCTGGCGGCAGAAATGACCCCCAACCATAACCTAGGAGTTCGAGGGTTCTGAGAGAGGACAATCTGTGCAACAAACCCCACTCCGATGGGGTATTTTTACCCCCCTGTAGGTCGACATGTTGTTCTAATTTAATATTTTACATTTATATTTTATGAAGAAATTTCAAGTAAATAATTTTGTTGGAGAGCTTTATGGAGTTAGTTTTTGTTTGACTTGGTCTCCTTATTATTCTCTAACAAACAAGATCACTATTCTATAGCAGTTCCTATATAATAGGTTTAGTTGATTGTGCTAACAGACTACAATGTTAATTATGATTGTATAACGTTAGTTGGTTCCTAACTTTACTCCTAATAATCAGATTTTCCTTATAGTTGTTGCTACCTAATACAATCATGTGGTTTATTCTAACTAATTATACCGTTGGTTTCTAGTTCCTATTTTATCTCCTCATGATCAAACATTCCTCAACAAACTATGTACAGGAATTGCCTATAAATTAAAAACCTTTGCTTTGTTTTTTTTTATATAGCAACAAAGTGATACAATATCTTCTCTTCCTCCTGATACCTACTGCCAACTTAAATTTATCCAATACCACGAAAAGTTTTGATCCCTTTTATTCTCTCATAACCAAATATACAAGTGTCTCATAATATATTCCTGTTACACTTGTTTATATCTTAATCACTTGCCGTATATATATATTTGCTATTGATTTTATTCGGATTTCGAGTGTCGAGGGAAACAACTTTGGTTCGCGTGAGTTTCTTTTCACCGCAGGAGGCTATAGCCAGAGGCGTTGTATCTTGGGGAAGGGCGCCATTCAACCCCCGTGAGGGAGGGGTGTATCTTTTCCTAGGGAGAAAGCTTATTCGCGTCACCATAACCCCACAGGCTATTCTAACTTCTCTCTTTTAATATTAATTTGCGTTTGGTTATTTATTGTTTATTGGCAATTTTATTTTTAACAGTTAATCCTAATCTATAATTTTTCCAACAATCTTAGGAAAGATACATATTAGGATTATCTGCTAGAGTTGCGTATTTTTTAAAAAAAAAAAAAAATGGCATTTGAGGAGTCAAATTCTTGCAAGCCAGAGAAGTTCAATGGCCAAAATTTTAGATGTTGGCAACAACAAATGAAATTTTGGCTAACCACTTTGGGTTTATATTCTGTAATCCACAAGGCTTTGGTTTCGAAAGGGAAAGAAAAAAGTGGAACTTCTAAGGCTATTGAAATTGTTGAAACTGGCAGAGATTCAACCCCATTGAAAAAAACATCTGATGATGATGATTTTGATGAGAAAGATTATTTGTGTCATGGTAGAATTTTGAGTGCTTTGTCCACTAGTATCTATAATATTTTTTGCACTACTAAGACGTCCATTGAGTTGTGGGAAGCACTTGATTTTAAATATGGGTCCGAAGATGCCGGTCTTAAACGATATTACGCGGAAAAATTTTTGGACTTCAAAATGGTTGATGAAAAATCAGTGATGGATCAAGTCCATGAGTTTCAAAATATTCTCTATGATCTTAAGAGAAAAGGAATGGAGTTGTCGGATACTTTTCTCGTTGCTTCCCTCATTAAAAAATTGCCTCCTAAATGGACTGAATTTGGAAGGGATCTTAAACAAAAACCTGATGATTTTACTCTTGATGATCTTATAGTGTCTCTTAATATTGAGGAGAAACATCGGGAAAGGGTCGTTGAAATTCCTGTTTTAGATTTTCGAGCTAGAGCACTCACCGTAGAAAGTCTTCATAAGCCTAAGCGTCAAAATTTTAAGAAGACTAACTTTACTAAAAAATTTGGGAGCCACAACTATAAAAATAAACCAAAAGGCAAAAATATTTTTAAGGGAAAGTTAGTGCCTTGTTGGGTTTGTGGGTTGTCTAATCACAAAGCTGTGAATTGCTATTATCGCAAAGGTCAACCTCCTAAGGCTCGTGGTCCTTATGTAGCTCCCAAACCTCAAGCTAATGTTGTCACTGTGGGGGCCAGCTCCTCTATCCCTGCTAACAGGTACTTTGTTAGTAGCCCTGAGTTAAACATTGTTTTCAACTCAAATGATTGGTTTATAGACTCGGGTGCTAACGTTCATGTGTGCGCTGATAAAAATATTTTTTCATCTTATTATCAGGAATCAGGCACAAGAACTGTAAGTATGGGAAATGGGAGCATGGCCAGGGTACTAGGAGGAGGAAAAGTTAGTTTGAAGTTGACATCGGGCAAAGTTCTTACCTTAGATGGAGTCTTGCATGTTCCGGACATTAAGAAAAATCTAGTTAGCGCTTCTTCATTAGTTCGTCATGGTTTTAAGGTTGTTTTGGAGTCAAATAAAGTTGTAATTACTAAGAACGGTAGTTTTATTGGTAAAGGTTATTTAGTTGATGGTTTGTTTAGTCTTAATGTTATGAATTTTGAATCGAATAAAATTCCTTGTTCTTCATCTATAAATGCTTCTGTTTCTAATGTTGAATGTTGTGATACTTGGCATGGCAGACTTGGCCACGTCAATTTGAAAACCATTAAAAGGATGATGAGCTTAGAGCTTATCCCAAAATCTGCAGTTAATGTGAAGGAAAAATGTCAGGTTTGCGTACAAGCTAAACTAGCTAAGAAGCCTTATAAATCAGTTGTAAGAGACACAACTTTATTAGAGCTTATACATAGTGATACTTGCGACCTTAATAATGTGCTTACCCGTGGTGGTCAAAGATATTTTATAACCTTTATTGATGATTTTTCCAAATATTGCCATGTATTTTTAATCTATCAGAAAAGTGAGCTTTTTGACAAGTTCAAAATTTTTAAGGCTCGAGTAGAAAATCAGTTAGAAAAGAAAATAAAAATATTAAGGTCAGATAGAGGAGGTGAATTTGCACCCACTGAAATGAGTGAATTTTGTGAAACGCATGGTATTATTCATCAACGAACTCCTCCCTATTCACCTCAATCAAATGGAGTAGCGGAACGTAAAAATAGGACTTTAGTAGATATGGTAAATGCAATGTTAGCTAGTTCTGGTTTACCAAACAACTTGTGGGGTGAAGTTTTATATTCTGCTTGTCATATTTTGAATAAAGTGCCTTATAAAGATTCTGATAAAACTCCTTATGAGCTTTGGAAAAATCAAAAGCCTAGCTTAAAATATTTCAAAGTGTGGGGGTGTTTGGCTAAGGTTTTAGTTCCACCTCCAAAGAAAAGAAAATTGGGTCCAAAAACTATTGATTGTGTTTTTATTGGATTTGCAATAGAAAGTGTTGGCTATCGTTTTTTAGTCATAAACTCGGAAGTTTCTGATATCTCTATTAATACTATCTTTGAATCTAGAGAAGCTGAATTTTTTGAACATATTTTTCCTATGAAAGAAAAAGTTTCAAAATCAATCGGTGATTGTTCCACCTCTAGAGTTAGTATAGAATCTCAAGATGATTTTGAACCAAGGAGGAGTAAAAGAGGTAGAATAGAGAAAAATTTTGGTAGTGAGTTTCAAACTTTCTTAATTGAAAATGATCCTAAAACCTATAGTGAAGCTATGACTTCCGTAGATGCTACTTTTTGGAAAGAAGCTATAAATAGTGAAATGGATTCTATCGTTGCTAATAATACTTGGTATCTTACTGATCTTCCGCCTGGTTGCAAGACAATAGGTTGTAAATGGATTTTTAGGAAGAAACTTAGAACGGATGGATCCATTGAAAAATTTAAAGCTAGATTAGTAGCTAAAGGGTTCAAGCAAAAAGAAGGGATAGATTTCTTTGATACATATTCTCCGGTTACTCGCATTACTACTATTCGTCTTTTGATTGCTATAGCTTCAATCTATAAATTAGAAATCCATCAAATGGATGTAAAAACAGCTTTTTTAAATGGAGAATTAGAAGAAGAAATATATATGGATCAACCTGAAGGGTTTGTAGTTCCACGGCAAGAAAGAAAAGTTTGTAGACTAGTGAAGTCTCTTTATGGCTTAAAACAAGCACCTAAACGATGGCACGAAAAGTTTGATAAAGTTATTCTTTCTAATGGCTTTAAAATAAATGATGCTGATAAATGTGTTTATATTAAACAACTTGATGGTGCTTGTGTTATTCTTTGCCTATATGTGGATGACATTCTTATTTTTGGTACTAATATTGATGTCATTAGAGATACCAAAAATTTCTTATCTAACAATTTTGACATGAAAGATTTAGGACCTGCAAATGTTATCTTGGGTATTAAAGTCCTAAAAAGTGATGATGGAATTGCTTTGACACAAGAACATTATGTTGATCAATTGCTAAAAAAGTTTAATTATTTTGATATGAAAGTAGTGTCTACTCCTTTTGATCCTAATGTTCACTTAAAGAAAAATTTGGGTGAGAGTATTTCACAACATAAATATTCTCAAATAATTGGATCTTTGATGTATCTTTCTAATTGCACAAGACCTGATATTTCTTATGCTGTTTGCAAGTTAAGTCGTTATACTTGTAATCCTAGCTTAGAACACTGGAATGCAATAGAAAGAATTTTTAGATACCTAAAAGGTACAATGGATTATGGTATTCACTATTGTGGATTTCCTAGTGTTTTAGAAGGTTTCACAGATGCTAATTGGATTAGTGATTCAGACGAAACTAAGGCAACTAGTGGTTATATTTTTACACTAGGTGGTGGTGCAATAGCTTGGAAATCTTCTAAGCAAACTATTATATCTAGATCCACGATGGAAGCTGAATTTATTGCATTGGATTTGACTTGTACCGAAGCCGAATGGCTAAGGAACTTATTGATTGATTTGCCTTTGTCTGATAGTCTTATTCCTGCAGTTTCTATACATTGTGACAATCAAGCTGCAATTGCCAAGGCTAAGAATGCAAATTTTAATGAGAAGAAGAGACATATCAGAATAAGGCACAATTCTATTAAGCAATTATTGTCTCAAGGAGTGGTTGCACTCGATTTTGTGAGGTCTGGAAAAAATATAGCAGACCCTTTTACTAAAGGCTTAGCGCGAAGGCTAGTCTTTGAATCATCGAGGGGAATGGGACTGAAGCCTATAAATTAGTCACCTCGACGGACACCTAACCTTTGTGATTGGAGATCCCATGAATAAGGTTCAATAGGTAACAACTAAGTTGAATGGTGACTAGAAAGAGCACTAAAAATTAGAGGGGAATCCCTGGTCCTATTCCTATGGTGATAGTGCTTATGCTATGTGCATGTTATGTGACGATAGGAAGAGCTTAGCTCTGAATGTGTCCAAGGTAGGATTTCTACAGGGTGTTGGTCACAAACTACCCTTGGAGGACACACCTATATGAGTGTGGCAGTGGGGTCGCTGCTGTGGGAAATTTGGCTATTCTCTAAAGACACTCATAGAAACGAGATATGTGCGCATGACCGTCTAACGCGCTAAACCGTTCCAGAACCATAATGTTTCCCGTACTGTGTGTGTGGTAGGCGTAGGTTTGAAATCAAGGGCCTAGTTCAAGATTTTATTCACTACGGTTCTTCAAACTGAAACTTGCTAACACTAAGTGTAGGTTCAAGTCCGGAAGACACCTATACCCAGTGCACAGTAAAAGCTCTCGTGTAAAATTTTAAATTATGTGGGGGATTGTTGTTCTAATTTAATATTTTACATTTATATTTTATGAAGAAATTCCAAGTAAATAATTTTGTTGGAGAGCTTTATGGAGTTAGTTTTTGTTTGACTTGGTCTCCTTATTATTCTCTAACAAACAAGATCACTATTCTATAGCAGTTCCTATATAATAGGTTTAGTTGATTGTGCTAACAGACTACAATGTTAATTATGATTGTATAACGTTAGTTGGTTCCTAACTTTACTCCTAATAATCAGATTTTCCTTATAGTTGTTGCTACCTAATACAATCATGTGGTTTATTCTAACTAATTATACCGTTGGTTTCTAGTTCCTATTTTATCTCCTCATGATCAAACATTCCTCAACAAACTATGTACAGGAATTGCCTATAAATTAAAAACCTTTGCTTTGTTTTTTTTTATATAGCAACAAAGTGATACAATATCTTCTCTTCCTCCTGATACCTACTGCCAACTTAAATTTATCCAATACCACGAAAAGTTTTGATCCCTTTTATTCTCTCATAACCAAATATACAAGTGTCTCATAATATATTCCTGTTACACTTGTTTATATCTTAATCACTTGCCGTATATATATATTTGCTATTGATTTTATTCGGATTTCGAGTGTCGGGAAACAACTTGGTTCGTGAGTTTCTTCATTCGCACGAGAATGAGGCTCGTGGAGGCCGCCAGATCTTGGGGGGGGCGCCATTCAACCCACCCGTGCGGGAGGGGTGTATCTTTCCTAAGGAGAAGCTTATTCGCTGCTAAGTTTCACCATAACCCCACAGGCTATTCTAACTTCTCTCTTTTAATATTAATTTGCGTTTGATTATTTATTGTTTATTGGCAATTTTATTTTTAACAGTTAATCCTAATCTATAATTTTTCCAACACGACATAGTTCAAGGAAAGGGTACTGAGATTGGTGAAACTATCTTCCTTCAGAACGTAGGAAATGAATTCTGTACCCGCCCCACCGCAACTACTTAACACCAGCCTTTGAAGAGAAGTGAGGTTGTCATGTCGTGGCAAGCCCTTGAGTCTCTTGCACGCGATATCGAATTCCCTCATACTGGTTGCAGGGATCCATCCTTCCGGAATGGACTCCACATTATCACAATCCCATATAATCAATCTCCTGAGACATCCACCATCATAATTATTTTGCAAAACATCCGGCAAGGATTTGAGGCTCTCACATTTAAAGATTCTAACATATTCAAGATATGGACAATTGATTTTCGTACCCTCCTCCGCTATTACTGACTCCAGATTCGGACAACGATTAATGATCAGTTCTTTGAGAGTGGGCGGTAACCCAGTTTTGAGGCTTAAGTATATGAGCGATGGACAACCTGAAATCTCCAAGTACTCGAGGCAATTCAGCATCGTCAACTCAGGTAGGGACAGCAGAGCGTCACAATTTCTAATTTGAAGTTTTCTCAGCGCAGACGGGAGACCAGTCTTTGGGAAAGAGATGAGGCCTGGAATACCGTCCAGGATAAACTCCCGAAGAGATTTGAGGTTGTGCAACACCTGTGGCAACTTCTCCAGCTTTTCACAATCTTGTATAGCCAAACACACCAGCAGCTCCTCATGTTGCTTTTGTTGTTGTAGCCCTTCCTCCTCCTCTTCTTCCTCTTCTTCAAACAAGGAAGTAAGTTGGGGGCAGCATTTAATCACCAAACGTCGGAGGGTAGGGAGAGAGTGTTTTTGTTCAACTTCATTCTTCCACAATGATGTGAGACCCTGAATATTTTTAACTCTCAGGGAGGTCACTGAGCTCAAATGGCTAGACCTCGCATTTTCCAGCATAGCTGCTTCATTGCCCACTTCTGGATTATGGAAAGAGTTTGAAATTGAAACATCTTTGAGAGATAGGAAGGTGAGTGAATCAAAGTGAAGAATATGCCCAACTTCAATTTGTGTTGTAGAGCTTGGAACCCATGAAACTGGCAGCAGAGCACACTGTTTAATAACTAGCTCTCTCAAGCAAGGAAGGTCGCAAGGCAATTTACCCAAAAGCTTGGGACACCTTTTAATGGAGAGTTTTGACAGGCGAGCAAATGCTTGAGCTCCCTCATCGACTCTAAAAGGAGACCAATCTTTCCATTCTAGCATTTCCTCGAAGGTTAGATTTTGTAGAGCTGGAAAAGGATGTGAACAACCCAGCCCATAGAACTCGAGTCCAACATTCTCTATTGCTTTCATCCCTTCAATGTGAAGATTTTCTAGTGAGGGTAATTGACCCAAAGGTGGTAAGGAAGTGCATTTATCACAGTTTTGGAACTTCAAGGACACCATATTACAGTACAAAGAATTTCCAACCCAAGTCGGAAATGTTGGGCCATGGAAACCACTAATGGTAAGATCTTTTATCTTCTTGTGAGGTTTTAGCATGTCAAGTATTTCTGATTCAACAGTTTGATTGCGAGAATTATCTGCCACGTTACTCCATTTCATTGACAGCACATCCAAGCCTACTTTATCCTTCAAGTTAGCCTTCCTGGAATCCAGAGCATCAACCACATTCTCCAACCCTGATATGCAAAGTGTACCTCTAAGATGAATCAAGCTGCCCAACTCGTTGATGGTAGACCCATTGCCTTGGCTAACAATGAAGTTTGATAATGTTTGGAGACTTGTCAATTTTCCTATATTTGGTGGCATTTGTTTTAAGGAATTTGAACCTGTAACATCTAGATGCCGTAAATTAACAAGGTTACTCGTGTTTGAAGGCAACTTGTTGAGATTTCTACAATCTCTCAGTATTAGTGTTTGTAGGTTGTAGAGAGTGCCAATTGATTCCGGTAATGTGGCAATCAACGCACATGATAGGTCAAGGAACCTCACATGTTTCAAATTTCCAATCAAACTCGAAAGTTCACAAGTTTTATAACATCTCAAACTAAGCACACGCAAACGTCTAAGACTCGGCAACAAATGGAGGGGAACATCGTTGTTCAAGTAAGAGATTGATCCGCTGGTACCTCGATCTCTCAATCCAATTGGTAAAAACGTCCGCAGATTTTTGGCTTTCTTGAAGGCCTCAAACTTACTGACACCATCACAAAATCCACGGATGTAGGATGAATAACGAGCCTTAGGAATATTTATATCCCCCTCATTGTTTTCAAGCTTCTCCTCCAGCCTAAAACAAATTCTTCTTGCGATGAAATGAGCTAAATCATTGATGAGGTCATGCATAATAAATTGCGAGACTTCACCTCTACTACTTGATGGCTGAAAAAAAGATCTCGATAACAATTCACGGAAGTAATCAGATCCAAGATCTTCCATTTGTTTTTGTCCTTTCGGCTTCTGAATTAAGCCTTCTGCCATCCACCAGAAAACTACTTCCTTCTCCTCAAATTCGTAATCCTTAGGCAATATGGAACAATATGCAAAACACTTTTTCAAATGTGGAGGGAGGTGATGATAGCTTAATCTCAAAGCTGGAAGAATGTCACTTTTCTTCTCTGATAATTCCCACATCCTACTATTCAATACTTCTTCCCATTCCTCATCTCTCACTTTAAACCCGAGAAGGCCACCGAGTGTTCTCGCAGCCAAAGGCAATCCTCCACATTTTTTCACAATCTTTCGACCAATTGAAACCAAATTTGGATTTTCGTCCATACTTATGTTCTCAAATGCATGTTGTGCAAACACACACCAACAATCATCCTCTGATAGTTCCTTTAGGAAATGAAATTTATCGATTCCAGCCATCATTGATGCAACATCCTTGTTACGTGTTGTTACAATTACTTTACTTCCTAAGGCTCCATCATTAAAAGGACTTTTTAATCGGATCCAATCACCGCGGTTATCGTTCCAGACATCATCTAGAACAATTAGGAACTTCTTCCCAGCCAAAGCCTTCTTTAGTTGAACTTGAACTTGATCCAATTCCTTAAAATGACAAATCTCGGAAGTGACAGACTCGAGAATTGCTTTTGTCACACCGAGAATCTCAAATACTTCAGATACACAAACCCACGCTTTCATCTCAAAATGGTTATTTACCATTTCATCGTCGTAGACCATCTGAGCAAGGGTGGTCTTTCCGATCCCACCCATACCGACAATTGGAACTACACCAACTTTTTGATTACTCGATTGATTACATAAGAGCATCTCTATTATTGCCGTTTTATCCCCATCCCTACCATATAAACGAGTTTCATGAATCAAAGAAGAAGTGGGTGGCCTTTGTGGAGCTTTAGCAGACGGCCCGACAATGATATTTTGCAAGCCAAGCCCCGTTCTACGATCAAAAAGATCTCGCAACCTGGTAGTGATCTCATCTATCTGGGGCCTCATCCTAAAACCAAATGCTATGGCGCTGGGTTTGAAACTCATACAACAAGTAGGTACTAAGGCACGTACCTTGCTGGTGCTAGCTCGAGGCTCTTCCATCACCTTTCGTCGCAAAGCTTCAGTAGCAAACTCGTCCAGTATGTCATCAAGATCGTAAGCCAAGTCCTCAAGATCCTCCAGCCAGGATTTGATACCCAATTGATCTGTCATTTGCTTCTCTTCAGCATCAGCAAGCACTGCCCCTATTTGTTCCAACATTCTGCTCCATTTCGTGAGCAGAGTGTCAATCCGCTCCCTCCGTGCAAAGTTCCACAGATCACGGGACGTCAACTTCTCAAATAGCACCTGGACGAAAGCGGCGAGAAAGATTTCCGCAATAGCCATTGCTTGTTTCAGTGGAAAGAAAGTTGTGTGGTAGAGATAACAAAATGGAGATGCAAAACCAAGAAATGCTATGCCTGGTTGATCGTATGATGAAGTCTATTCAAAAGTCTAGGCTGAATGTGACCCCAAAGGAATCTACTCGTTTTCTTTACTTGACGGCTATGACCAATTTAGCTCTATTCAATTATTTCCCTCATGTTAAATCATTCCAGTGTAAGGAAAGAGACAATTAGCAGAACTCCATACAATAAAACAAAAGCAGGAAAGGGAAATGCATGAAGAAGTGGTGGTGATGGTGGGCTCTCACAGGGCAAGAAAAACAGCATCCTAATAAAAGCAGTGGGCTCTATGCTTTGAAATTTCTCGCTGAATTTAAACAAGTCAATAATGGCATGCATCTTTTTGGTAGTCGGAATGTGGCCACAAATACAGCATGTGGCCCCAAATACAGCCTGTCAAAAAGCATTGGAAGTAATTGGGAGGGATTTAACGATAGGAAAAGGGGTCCTAGCTCATTGATTCATTCAGTCGGATCTGGCTCCTCTTCATTCATTACTGATAGAGTAACTTCCTGTCCTATCCCTCCTTTTTGGAGCCCATATAGACCTCGTCGAGTACTTCGACCGTGAATATATTCTTCTTGATCGGATTCCGTTTGATAATTACTCGGATAATATTAATCCTTTTTTTTTTGTTGCTTGGCCTTATCACATTAATCTTGAGGAAATGTACCAGGCACATTGGATAAAAATCGGCTTTTCTCACTTTTTCAAGATAAATATTTTTGGATCTTGTTTCAACCAGTATCCAAAATTCTCGCATGGCATCCGATCACGGATCCGATATACCGAAGCATTCACACTTCACATTCCTTGGTTGAAGTTTCTTCAATTATTACCCTTATTCTCTATACTTGCAAGGATTGCATGGTCATTTTACTTGTGTTGTAGCTGAATAGAAGTCTTGAGCTTTAATTCTACCTGCTGTCACTTACGTAGTAGCAGCCACGAGGGCGGCGGTGGTGGCAGGGGTGGTGCCTGGTGGAATTGTGATGCTAGGTGGTTTAGGTGATGGTAGTTTAGATAGTGGTGGGGTGGTTGTTGTAGTCAGGGACGGATCTGGAATTACCATTTGTGGGGGAACCTACGATGTTAAAAAGGTGAGAGCTGAGTAAACTAAATGATCTTTCGAGAATTTAGGAGCCCTAATTTTGGGACTCCTTTTCAAAGGCCGGCGTCCATCTTGATTAGTCTTTCGATATCTTGGGGAATCATGTCGATTCAGCCCAATCATAAATCTCTCGTCGAGACTCAATGGTATCAGTTATTGCCTTTAGTTGATTGTATATCTTGATCGAGGCACTTGTATGCTGTCCTTTCGAAATTTTGGTAAGTATGGAAAAGTATCTTTTTGGAGAAGTTTCGATTTGGCGATAAAAAAGTGCGGTATTTGTTCCTTGGATTTTTCTAAGCATAATGGTATAAATCGGATGATGCTTTTCAAGATCTGGGAAAGGTTGTCTTTTAAAAAGCTTGGGAAAAAAGCGTGTTGTTTTTCAGCGATTTTATCTTAAAAAGTGGGGATGAGATTTTGATAAGATTGAAATATCAAAATTCTAAAAATGCCATTGTTTTCGAAATGGGGGTACTTCCTTATTTTCATAAATAAATTAAAGTAAAGATCATTGATCTTTACTTAACTTTGGTTTATGAAAATAAGTGTTCCGAAGGGGTACTTCCTTATTTGTTTTCCCTTATTTGTAAAAAAAAAAAAAAAATCCTGAAATTGAGGGGGGGGCACGTGACCCCCCAGGCCCCCCCTTGTATCCGTCCCTGGTTGTAGTTGTGGACGGGGTGGACTGGTGGTGGTGGCAGTGAAATGGATTCTTGTGTTAGGATTCCTTGTCAGTTAGGATTCTCGTGTTTGTTTCCTGTCAAAAAGACAAATATAAGAGATGTAGAGCTTTCTTAAATTAGATTAGAATAGAAGAAAAACTTGAGAAAGAGCCTAACACGACTTGAATATCCAAATTCCATATGTTCACCTCATCTGTATAGGTTAACATAAGCGTTGTGCTTGTTTGATGCACGGGCAACAAAAAAAAAATGTTCACGATATTTTTTTCCCCGTTTTAGTGTATCAAACATGCACAATGCTAGTTTTAAATCTATGGAAATAAAGAATGACATACAAACAAACAACAAACATGTAATAAATAATGTGAGATGCAAATAAAGAATGACATTACACATATATGTAAGATGTCAAAAAATCCATCAATTGGAATGCACGCGGACTTGTACAGTAGAGGAGGAGAGTTGAAGGAAGGGCTATTAGGTGCGGTAAGCCATTTATTAGAAGACGGATCCGAAGTACCTGTGTTGGTGTAGCTGTGCAGCTGCAGGGTTTTGATCAATTGGTATTTGGTAAGTTCTCGCTACATCTGCAATTCACTGATTTTTTTTTTTTTTTAATTTTTTGGGTAAATAATTCAGTGAAATTTTTTTAGACACGAAACTTGTATTCTTTATTAAGAAGACATGCCAACTGTATGATTCAAGTATGGCTTCCTCTGCTCATTTAACAGGGGGCTAACATTTCCCATGATTAAACCGCACGATTAGCCCGGTGACTGCTGATATTGTGCTTGAAATGGTTCCTTTTTTGTGATATTCGGGGGAGGAGATGTTTGAAAAAACTAGTTTTAATTTGATGCAACCAAACACCAAATGGACTATTCGAAGTTCAGAACACTGAATATGGGGCAGGGATGAGGAATTTTTTTTCGAAAAACTAGTTTCCATCGCCATTTTTGGACTTCGCAAGAGTTAAATTTGGCTTATTATTAGTTGAATTATGATCGCGTAAATGTAAAACAATTGTAAGAAAAGCATTATAGCATTAATATAGTGACCCCAGTGGGCAAGGACGGACGCAAGGGTGACCGCTCTACTCCAGTTTCAAATTCTTTTATAAATATAGTAAAAAAAATTAAATTTTTAACAACTATACAGGTTCGCTTGCCTAAAAAATTATTATTGTAGTGTTTGTCTATCCCACACTTGAATCTTGTGTCCATCCTTGTGTTCGCCCACTCAACATTATTTTGAACAAGTCAATACCCGCCCAAGCTTAGCATGTGTATTGTAATAGTTTTGGACCTTTTGATAGTGCCTTTACAACTTTTATTAACAAAATTTATATTGTCTTTTATTTGTTGTAAATTTGTTTTAATGTTAATCCACTAATTTTGAAATTTTGCATCCGTCTCTGCCCGTGGGACCCGACAATAAACAAATTATGCAATATGTTATATATCGTTAGCTGCCGACGTCAAGACAAGTTAGATTTGGTTAGCTGTTAGTCGAATTCGAACTCGTATGTATATATAAGACTAAAAACAACTTACTAGTACTAATGAAATAGGCCACATGTGACCAACAACTATTAAGAACACAATCATTTATTCGAATTTGCAGACTTAAAAAAAGTCAAATTCCGTCAACCCCTTGCAGTTCATGTTCAAAATGTAAGAGCTACAAGTATCCTAGTGAGTAAAGATGATTCAGCTAACCTGAACACAAAAACAACTGCGAGAACAGTACCATGGTAATAAGAACCACTGATCTACACAGTTGAACCTGAAGCCGAAATCTGTTTTGTCGCAAAAGCTGCACAAGAAGCTACTTGAAAATAATTCTGGCAAGAGAGTCAGATTGAATTTTCAGGAAGTGCAGGTGGTGCTGTCTTTTGAGTAATTCAAAACACCAATTGTGCAGATTGAATTTGCAGGACGTGCAGCTGTAGGTTGGGCCACTGGTGGGCTCGTCGCAAGCGTGGCAATCTATTTCGTTCTTAATCCTCTCCGGCTAGAGAATCAAGGGGTGGTGACTGAAGTGTTGGATTTCCATCACTGCGAATTGAAACTTGAACTTTCATCAGTACGTTTTATAGGGAACCTTGAAATGGTTTGGAAATTCCATCAGAATGTTTTTCATTAAATTACACTTTGCTATCAATTATACTAAAAGCCTTTGCATGTTCTTTTTTTGGCTAACAAAAGAGAAAAAGAGGCATCTACCACATCGTGAAAAAGGAAGTCAGAGGGAGAAGCAAATCTAGCAACTTATTAACTCAGGTGTCCGGGCCAGCTTGGGCAACATGCTTGGCTATGAAACAACGGTTGTTACTAGTTTTCATCACGAATTGCAAGCAACTTTAAGCCACTCTCTAGAGCCTCCCGAAGGTTTTTAATAAGCACCCCAGTTTCGCATGTCACATCGGATCCATCATGACAATCTTCTGGTAGGAATTCATGGAAAACATTTGCCGCTGTCAAGCTGTTCAAACAACATTTCGTGTCACTATTTCTCAAACATTCCAAGAGACTCAGCATCCCATATATCTCGAAAGAATAGGGAACTTCGGTGCATTCTCGAATCACTATTAATTTTCTTCTTTCCAAAGAATATTGGAGAAGGGCAATCCAAGGCCTAACAAGAGCACGATCTTAACAGCAACAAGATTTGAAGCGATCCAAGAATCTATCCACAGCAGAGTTAGACTATTCTGAAATTTTAATGTACTTGCAAGTACAATAATCGTATCGAAGTATAGTATGGTGAGAGTTAGGTCGAACCCACTGGACTTGTGATTTTAATAGGAAAACTAATAAACCTAAGTTTAATTGAATCCTACCCTAGTTAACAAAAGGGTGATTGATATTTTTGGATTGTCTCCTTCCCTTGGTGAGAAGGGCTCCCTTTCTTATCCTTTCCAACAATCCAAAGGAACAATTAGGTTTTCAAAACAGCACCCGAACAACAAGAAGAATAATTTGGTATCTTGGTTACGTATCGGGTAAATTTCGGGTCTTCACAAATCTAATCTGTAATGGCTAATTTTATGGTTGATTTTTTTGTGAATTTGGTTGCTAATGATTTGATTACAATAGCTACAAGTTTGTATTTCGGCCTTTTCTCTTTCTCTTGACTGGGTAACTTGGGGTGGTAGTGATGACTGATGACAAATTTGCATTGTTGCCATTATTACAATATTGGTTCTTTGAATTCAATTTTTGGGTTTTTTTTGCAATGTCTGATACTTTGTTTGTTTTAGACTCTCAAAAGTGCTGTAATAAGTTCGTTTGTTGTTGATTTGGGTCACTGAAACTGCTATATACTGCCTCGTCAAATGGCTTGAATGATACAGAGAGTATTTGATTTGGTCTTATAGAAACAGAAACAGAAGTGCCCTTGTAATGGTCAAATTGATGCTCACCAGGAATGAAAACCTTGATTTTTATTCAATATGTAGTAGCATCTCAGAAGATACCGTTTCTTCTTACAGACAATTGTTAAAAGGACAAGTTCGGGGCTATAAAGGATGTTTAGTCCAGCTTAATTTATTTTAAGGCCTCCAATATATTGATGAAATTTTTTTGAGGATTCAAGGACAACACTAAACAAAAATACACCTCCTTCTCTGGTACACACATTTCGCCCATGTGGATGACCCTACTCTGACCGAACTTAAAATGTCGCGTTGTTTCAGAGAATCGAGAAATGTCGTGTCCTCTCTCATCCTCGTGGTATATAGACACCACCACTCAATGAAAGAAGTCAGCATCTTCCACTTCTTCTTCTCTCTCTCTCTCTCTCTCTCTCTCTCTCTCTCTCACATACGTCATACAGTAATAATGTTAACCCAATTACCCAATTACCCAATTTCAATTAAAAAAAGTTACTCCTCATCTAGGGCTCCAAAATGCTGGGCTAATTTCTCTCTCTTCAATTTTGGAAATGGGTCCAATTTTGGGGGGGTTTAGGCTCTTTGGGATAAGGTATATTGTGTTTAGGCACTTGGGGGTATCATACAGTTTCATAGGGTTTTAGAAGTTTAGGCACTTTCATATGGTTTTGGAAGTTTAGCCACTTTGATACGGTTTTGGAGGTTTATGCACTTTCATTATGTTTGTGGGTTTAGGCATTTTTATTAGGTTTGGGAGTTTAGGCACTTTCATGGGTTAGTGGGGACATCGTTGGAACGTGAGGTTGATTTGTTCGTTTGGCATTAAAGAATTATTTTGTGTCCTATTTGCTTGATTGAACCCTATATTATGTCCTTATCAAAGAAGCTCTCTTCTTCTTATTCCATATTCAATATCTGTTGTAGCATATCTTTCGTTGTCTTTCTGGGGCACTTTGTTTGGAACCTTGAAAAGATGAAGAGGAAAAACAGTGGAAATTAGTTGTCTCCTACTTGTCTTCTTTCCTTTACAATTTCTTTGAAACTCAGGATGGCTATTTGTTTGGTGTCTAGATAGCCATTTGTAAATTTCGTACTGAACATGTCATTCAAACATTACTAAGTATTCTGGTTATAACTCAAAATTTTAAAGTACGCGATTCATAGTCCAAGATTTAGAAATTAGTGAAGCGGCTGGAAGGGAAGTGCACATTTTTTAGACCTTAATCGGGATGCATAGGGGAGTCAAACCTACGAGCACGGAAGAGTGTGGTAAATATGGACATAGATCTATTGATAAATGGATACTGATCTGGTTTCAAGATCTATGAATAAGAGAGATCCCTAAATATCCATTTGAAAAAAAGAGATGAATAGATAGGGTGGAGCCAGCTGAAGGAAGGGCCGCTAACAAGCCCTGAAAACTAAAGCAAGGGGAAAATTTAGCCCTGCAAGTTTTGAACCAGATTGGGTTAAGCATGGTGGTTAATACTAGTATCATATGCTCATGTCATGTTTTGTCCAGAAAAATGAAGTGAATCAGAGGGTTATGGCATTCCCGACCCAGTTCCCATTTCTTTATTTCTTCATAATCTGGAGCAATCTTCATCTCCAACCCAGTTCCCATTCCTTTCTCCATTTGACAGGACTCAAAAAATTACAGAGGATCTTGTCCATTCCACTATTCTCCCTTTCCAAAGGAGTATGTGCATATTTACTTCTCATAAAATTTGTTACATTTTAATTTTTAAACATGTGGACGATACAGCTAATGTATTGGATCAATATTAAATACATTTATTCAAAGAAAGAAGAGAATATTAGGTTACATTTTGGAGGAAATGTGTTGAATGCTTGAGATTTACATTGAGGTTTCAGAAAACTAGAGTTTTTGGGTTGGAGTGGACATGAATAGCATCAAAGTAACCCTTTTTTTTAATAAAATTTTATATTTTGACATTCTTAAAGGGAGAATTGGAGGTAAATCTAGAGTATTGGTTTGGAGATGCTCATTTTTTATTTTTTTTATCAGCAAGAATTTATGCCTGTATATCCAATGAAATCGACAAGGGCAAGGGTACATTGAGAGAAAAAAAGAGTGAAAAAGGCAAATCAAAAGCAACATGTAACATCATATGAACAACGTGTTCGCCAAAAACAAAAAATACATATTAGAAGCTACATGTAACATCACATGAGCAAAGTATCTTAAAATTCACGTTTTAAGATTTCCATAACACCAAACTTTTCAAACAGTGAAATACGAGAACAATATCAGACACCTTAGTAAAAGCAGCTTGAGTAAACATTCAATAGCAGCGCACAAAGCATTCAGATAATCTGCATTTTCAGAACTTGTATCCATAGCAACAGCAGAAGAAGAAACAACCCAAATTCTAATCCAAAAGCCTCAAAGCAACATCAGCAGCACAAAAAAGTGACACAAGCCTTAGGTCTCTCAGCATCAGCAGCAGAAGAAAATAACACAGGCCTCACAACAAATGGATAGGATAATCTTGCAAGAACAGGAATAAAAAACCACCAAGGACTACATAGAGCCTTCCCTCGAAGCACATAGAAAGCAGACCACCCAAAAGAAAGAAGAGCCATCGTTACTTTGCCAGATGTATAATTTTCTCCTGTCCATAACCTTGTTTTTGAAAAATCACCTCATTCCTTCTATCCATAGCGACCAAAGCACTACATAAACAAGATATTAATGAGGCTTTAACTCCCACATCAAATGGAGGTCGCAAGGATATATATAGAACGGGTAACAACAGCCCACCAAACCAGAATAGTCCAGCTTTTATAAAAACAAAGCTGATAGATAAAACAGTTTTGAAAAATTTCTAGCAACACTAAGCGCCGCAGCAAGGCATAATTCTACATTACATTCTGAAATACGTGTCTAACAGCTTAAAGTTGCCTGGCTAATCTTTGGAAATAATACATAATAAATGAAGAGGATTAACAAATAACGGTGCGTGCCCGAACGCATGCTGACACACATAAATATATATTAGCCTTCCA
This sequence comes from Vaccinium macrocarpon, assembly GCA_022606695.1. Classification (NCBI taxonomy): domain Eukaryota; kingdom Viridiplantae; phylum Streptophyta; class Magnoliopsida; order Ericales; family Ericaceae; genus Vaccinium; species Vaccinium macrocarpon. The sequence continues at coordinate 9,795,630 of CM040176.1, read as the reverse complement.
ATCGAACCAGATTTGTGATCTAATGATGCAAATTACACAGACACACATAAATATATATTAGCCATCCAATTGAACGGATGCTGACCTTTGCACACAAGTTGAGAGCAAGGTAGTCCTATCGTGAACATTTTAAACTTCTCGCGATATAGTGCCAAAAACTGTACCAGTCGACGGCTGTAGAAATTGGGAACGTGAGAAAAATTTAGCACAAGCTAGGGATAAATCCTTTGAAATAGTACTTAGTTCAACATGTTTTCTAAAATACTCTTGCGGAAAATCAAAAGAATTTTAAGACTGAGATTCTGATTCAATAAAAATATGAGTGACAGTTTAGTAAGGTCTCATATTTAAACCCAAAAATTGAGAATGAAAATAACATGAGGATGGATGAAACTTGGGGTAGTTAAACTAGAACCAATTTCCATGATTTTAACAATGCATGACCCACAAAAAACCCAACCCATCCTCACAAGTACAAAAGAAAAGAACATAAACAATGGTGTTCGACAACTTTTAGGACCTGCTTGAAGACAATACATCCTCCTTTGACTATTCTTGTTTACTATCTAAAACTTTTGTGCAATGCAAAAATAACCGGTCCACATATTAAGTTTGTGCAGAAGGTTTTTATTTTAGTTTGTGATCTAATCTCATACTATTGCATGAACATGTATCACATGATACATAAATGACCCAAACATTGAGGCTTTTAATTCCTATGACAAGTTAGGATACTACTACTGGGCTGAAAATAAAATGACCAAATAAGAAGTCGAAAGGATGGAATACTGTATCTCTTTCTCTTGGTGCAAAGTCATCCTCGATAAAATCACTTTGCAAAGAAACATAACACAGTCTCCACTTCTCATAACTGCAGTAGAGCAAACATAGAAGGAAATGGAAGTTTACAACAATGAACTATCAATAGACATGGAAGGATGAAAAAATGGGAATTAAAGACATACAATTGCTTCTTCTTTTTTATTTATTTATAATTATTATCGGCATAACACCCAATGCAATTGTTTATGGCAAAACCAGCTGTGCAGCAAAAACTTAATTAGTGCAGTAAAAGGAATTAACAGCTTTAATTAGCTTGATTACTTCTTTAGTAGGCAGAAACGGAACGGAGTATTACCTTTATGAGACGTAAAAGCACCACCTTGGGGGACCATTTCCTAGCTGCTTGGCTCAAAGACATTCTTCCAGTCTATCAAGACTTCAGGAATGTGAGAAATGAGGGGCCAATATTGGCCTTTCCCCTTTTCACACCGCTCTTTCAGTTTCGGACATTCACGGATGTCCAACTCCAAAAGCGAGGGAGGCAGCCTTAATCCTTGCTCCTCCGCAGAAAACGATGCGAGGTTGGGGCAATCATTGATCGACAGATACAAAAGCGAGGAAAACAGCCCTAGCTTTGTAATGGTCGTGAGCTTGGGGCATCTCCAGATTCGAAGTCGTTTGAGAGAGTGGATGTTTTGAAAGTCCTTGGAAGACAGCTTCTCCAGATTTGGGAATCCATCGATCATCAGATAGGTCAGAGAAGGGGGCAACCACAGCATCCCATCTTCTTCTTCTGGTGGCAGAAATGACGCCCAACCATAACCTTCCAGTGTGAGGGTTCTGAGAGAGGACAATCTGTGCAGCAAACCCCACTCCGATGGGGTCTTTTTACCCCCCAGGTCGACATCACACAAGGTAAGCCAATTGAGATTGGTGAAACTCTCTTCCTTCAGACCATAGGAAATGAGTTCTGTACCCGCCCCACCGCAACTACTTAATCCCAGCCATTCAAGAGAAGTGAAGTTGTAATGTTGTGGCAGGCCCTCGAGTCTCTTGCACCAGATTACCAAATAGCTCAGATTGGTTGCGGTGAACCAGCCTTCCGGAATGGACTCGACATTATCACAACCCCATATACTCAATCTACTGAGGTTCTTGAGACATCCGCCATTATAATTATTTTGCACAACATCTGGCAAGGATTTGAGGTTCTCACATTTAAAGATATTTACCACTTCAAGAGATGGGCAATTGATTCCTATAACCTCCTCTGCTATTACTGACTCCAGATTTGGACAACATTCAATACGCAGTTCTTTGAGAGTGGGCGGTAGCCCAGTTTTGAGGCTCAAGTATGTGAGTGATTGACACGATGAAATCTCCAATTTATGGAGGCAGTTCAGCAGCATCAACTCGGGTAGGGACCGCAGAGCGTCACAATCTATAATTTGAAGTTTTCTCAGCGCAGACGGGAGACCAGTCTTTGGGAAAGAGATGAGACCTGGAATACCGTCCAGGATAAACTCCTGAAGAGATTTGAGGTTGTGCAACACCTGTGGCAACTTCTCCAGCTTTTCACAATCTCGTATTTCCAAATACTCCAGCATCATAATGCAATGTAGCTCGTCATCTTGCTTTTGTTGCTGTAGCCATTCCTCTTCTTCTTCAAACAAGGAAGTAAGTTGGGGGCAGCATTTAATCACCAAACGTCGGAGGGTAGGGAGAGAGTGTTTTTGTTCAACTTCATTCTTCCACAATGATGTGAGACCCTGAATATTTTCAACTCTCAGGGAGGTCACTGAGCTCAAATGGCTAGACCTCGCATTTTCCAGCATAGCTGCTTCATTGCCCACTTCTGGATTATGGAAGGAGTTTGGAATTGAAACATCTATGAGAGATAAGGACGTGAGTGAATCAAAGTGAAGTCTATTCCTCACTTCAATTTGCTCTATAGGGCTTGGAACCCATGAAACCACCAGTAGAGGGCACTTTTCAATATCCAGCTCTCTCAAGCAAGGAAGATTGTGAGGCAATTTACCCAAAAGCTTGGGACACCTTTTAATGGAGAGTTTTGAGAGGTGAGCAAATGCTTGAGCTCCCTCATCGACTCCAAAAGGAGACCAATCTTTCCATTCTGGCATTTCCTTGAAGGTTAAATTCTGAAGAGCTGGAAAAGGATTTGAGCACCCCAGCCCATAGAACTCGGGTCCAACATTCTCTATTGCTTTCATCCCTTCCATGTGAAGATTTTCAAGTGAGAGTAATTGACCCAAAGGTGGTAAGGAAATGCATTTTTCACAGTTTTGGAACTTCAAGGAGACCATATTACAAAACAAAGAATTTCCAACCCAATTCGGAAATCTTTGGCCATGGTAACCACTAATGGTAAGATCTTTTATCTTCTTGTGAGGTTTTAGCATCTCAAGCACTTCTGATTCAACACTTCCATTGCGAGAATTATCTGATAAGTTACTCCATTTCATAGATAGCACATCTAAGCCTAGTTTATCCTTCAAGTTAGCCCTCCTGGAATCCGAAGCATCAGCCACATTCTCCAAGCCTGATATGCAAAGTGTCCCTCTAAGATGAATCAAGTTACCCAACTCGGTTATGGTAGACTCATCGCTTTGGCTAACAATAAAGTTTGATAATGTTTGAAGATTGGACAATTTACCCATATTTGGTGGCATTTGCTTTAAGGAATTTGCACCCGTAACATCGAGATGCCGCAAATTAACAAGGTTACTCATGTTCGAAGGCAACTTGTCGAGATTTCTACAATCTCTTAGTATTATTGTTTGTAGGTTATAGAGAGTGCCAATTGATTCCGGTAATGTGGCAATCAACGCACATGATAGGTCAAGGAACCTCACATGTTTCAAATTTCCAATCGAACTCGAAAGTTCGCAAGTTTTATAACATCTCAAACTAAGCACGCGCAAACGTCTAATACTTGGCAACAAATGGAGAGGAACATCGCTGTTCAAGTAAGAGATTGACCGGCTGGTACCTCGATCTTTCAATCCAATTGGCAAAAAAGTCCGTAGATTTTTGGCTTTCTGGAAGGCCTCAAACTTTTTTACGCCATCATGATAGGCACGAATGTAGGATGAATGACGAGCCTTAGCAATATTTATATCCCCCTCATTGTTTTCAAGCTTCTCCTGCAGCCTAAAACAAATTCTTCTTGCGATGAAATGAGCTAAATCATTGATGAGGTCATGCATAACAAATTGTGAGACTTCACCGCTACTACTTGATGGCTGAAAAAAAGATCTCGATAACAATTCGCGGAAGTACTCAGATCCAAGATCTTCCATTTGTTTTTGTCCTTTCGGCTCCTGAATTAAGCCTTCTGCCATCCACCAAAAAACTACTTGCTTCTCCTCAAATTCGTAATCCTTAGGCAATATGGAACAATATGCAAAACACTTTTTCAAATGTGGAGGGAGGTGATGATAGCTTAATCTCAAAGCTGGAAGAATGTCACTTTTCTTCTCTGATAATTCCCACATCCTACTATTCAATACTTCTTCCCATTCCTCATCTCTCACTTTAAACCCGAGAAGGCCACCGAGTGTTCTCGCAGCCAAAGGCAATCCTCCACATTTTTTCACAATCTTTCGACCAATTGAAACCAAATTTGGATTTTCGTCCATACTTATGTTCTCAAATGCATGTTGTGCAAACACACACCAACAATCATCCTCTGATAGTTCCTTTAGGGAATGAAATTTATCGATTCCAGCCATCATTGATGCAACATCCTTGTTACGTGTTGTTACAATTACTTTACTTCCTAAGGCTCCATCATTAAAAGGACTTTTTAATCGGATCCAATCACCGCGGTTATCGTTCCAGACATCATCTAGAACAATTAGGAACTTCTTCCCAGCCAAAGCCTTCTTTAGTTGAACTTGAACTTGATCCAATTCCTTAAAATGACAAATCTCGGAAGTGACAGACTCGAGAATTGCTTTTGTCACACCGAGAATCTCAAATACTTCAGATACACAAACCCACGCTTTCATCTCAAAATGGTTATTTACCATTTCATCGTCGTAGACCATCTGAGCAAGGGTGGTCTTTCCGATCCCACCCATACCGACAATCGGAACTACACCAACTTTTTGATTACTCGATTGATTACATAAGAGCATCTCTATTATTGCCGTTTTATCCCCATCCCTACCATATAAACGAGTTTCATGAATCAAAGAAGAAGTGGGTGGCCTTTGTGGAGCTTTAGCAGATGGCCCCGCACCAATATTTTGCAAGCCAAGCCCTGCTCTACGATCAAAAAGCTCTCGCAACCTGGTTGTGATCTCATCTATCTGGGGCCTCATCCTAAAACCAAACGCTATGGCGCTTGGTTTGAAACTCATGCAACAAGTAGGTACTAAGGCACGTACCTTGCTGGTGCTAGCTCGAGGCTCTTCCATCACCTTTCGTCGCAAAGCTTCAGTAGCGAACTCGTCCAGTATGTCATCGAGATCGTACGCCAAGTCCTCAAGATCCTCCAGCCAAGATTTGATACCCAATTGATCTGTCATTTGCTTCTCTTCAGCATCGGCGAGCACTGCCCCTATTTGTTCCAACATTCTGCTCCATTTCGTGAGCAGAGTGTCAATCCGCTCCCTGCGTGCAAAGTTCCACAGATCATGGGACGTCAACTTCTCAAAGAGCACCTGGACGAAAGCGGTGAGAAAGATTTCCGCAATAGCCATTGTTTGTTTTAGTGGAAAGAAAGTTTTGTGTGGTAGAGATAACAAAACGAAGATGCAAATTAAACCAAGAGGAGAAAATTTATGCCTGGTTGATTGTAGAATGAAGTCTATTCAAAAGTCTAGGCTGAATGTGACCCCAAAGGAATCTGCTTTGTGACAGCTGTGACCAATTTACCTCTGCTCAATTACTTCCCTCCTGTCAAATCATTCCAGTGTGAGTGTATGAACATCTCTACTCCTCACTCAAATTTAGACTCAAACTAAAATATGAGAATAAAAATCATCCAAAATCCTCCTCCATTTCTTAGCCTAACATATACCAAATTTAATTTTTACTCAAATATTTCACCAAATTTGATGTGAACCAAATTTTAAAGTAAATTTTCAAAGCTCTTTTGTTACACTGCTTCCATTCAATGATGTGATTAAATTTTCACCCATTACAATTTGAGTAAAGATTAGAAAGAGTCATACTAAATCAAGTTTTTACATATACTTTTACTCAAATTTTAACAAAAATTTGGGTATGAAATGGAGGAAAGAGACAATCAGAAGAGCTCCAAACAACAAAACAAAAGCAGGAAAGAGAAAAGGGGTAGTGGTGGGCTCTCACATGGCCAGAAAAACAGCTTTGTAATAAAGCAGTGGACTGTATGTGTATGGTTTGAAATTTTCACTAAACTTGTTCAGTCCCTCCTTTTTGGGGCCATCTCAGGTTTAGGGTAATGATCGAATCGTACATTACGTAGATCTCATCGAATACATCAATTGCAAAAAAAATTACCCTTGATCAAATACCGTTTGATTGCTAATCGGATCATATTAACCTTTTCTTTTGCTCGGCCGGATCGCATTAATCTTTATAAAATGTACTAGCCACAATGGATAAAAATCACTTTTTCTCACTTTTTCATGATAAATGTTTTTTTTATCCTGATTCAAATGGCATCTGACCGACACAATTTTTTTTCACGGTATCCAATCATAGATCCCATCTACCTTAAGAGTTCGCAATTCACATTCCTTGGTTGAAGTTTCTTCAATTATTGCCCTTATTCTCTATACTTGCAAGAGTTGCATGCTCATTTTACTTGTGTCGTAGCTAAAGAGAAGTTACTTTTTTTCAATCTTTTCTTTGACATGTTGTATTTGGGGTCACATTTAGTTAGCCTACACTTTAAGTAACATAAACGCGACAAGGGCAGTGGATGACACTTTGGTGGTAGTTTACATAGTGGCGGGGTGGATGTGGGTGGACTGGTGGTTGTGGTGGTGGGTTAGTAACATGTACTCATAGATTTGGTGTATACTTTGCTTAATTTGGATACAAAAATTTAGCAGGCATTCATTCTAAAGGCTCTTAAACTTTTGAGCAATGTGAAAGTTATGATTATTAAACGTACTTAATTGGTTATCACTTAATACTTTCAATTTTAAATGCTCAATTGAATCGCCAAACAACCCATTCAAAGTGCACCCACACGACCAAGCTTTAAAGCAACTATCGTCTACCAGTGATGAAGCCGGCGAGATATCGTATTCTTGCGATGCATCTTAAAGTCCCTCAAAGGTGGCTGTAGAGACAGGCATCTTCGTCCTCTCCCTTCGCGGCGGTTTTCGGTCCTCCCTGTGTGGAGGTTCGTAGCTATCTGTTCACACATGGAGGCCTTCCATCTCTCTTTTGGGAGTTTTATTATGCATTATTGGTCAATTTTTTTTTGTCGGTGTTGCAATATAGTCGGAGCAAGTCTAATGGTTGCCAAAATTGATGTTATGTCCATGATTTAGAACTCCTTACAAAATAAGTATTAAGAGGTAAAAAAACCCTGGGCAAAAAGAAAGCACATAAAACTACAGAACGTGTAAGCAACGCGTAGCAGTTAACGCGCAACAATTTAAAAGACAAAAGCAACAATTACCCTAGTGAGTGAAGATGATTCCATAGCCTTGAACTAAAAAACAACTGCAAAACCAGTACCATTAGAATAAGGAAAATAGAACTCTTAAGAGTTTATAAGCAACCGGCAACGAATTACTCTTTACTAATCCTCTTCTAGGTTGATTGAATCCTTGAACTTGCCATAAAGAATCTTTTTTAACTCAGCCATTTGAGCGACCACAGAATTCTTCTCTTGTTCCAGCTTCTCCAAGTTCTTGCCATTTGCCTCTTTCATCAGCTCTATCCTGCTCTCCACTTCCTCCTTGGGCACATGAGCGAAAACCTCCCCTATTTGGAAACGCACCACTTCCTCGTCGGTTAGGATTAACTCGTTTTCTGCATCATCAAGATTCTCGTTTGTTTCCTGTCAAAAAGACAAATATAGGGGATGTAGAGCTTAATTAAAATAGAGAACAATTGAGAAAAGAGACTAGTGCAACTTGAATATCCATATTCCTCGCACATCTCACCGGTATATTTAACATACACAACAGGAAGCTAACATGAGAAAGTAACGAGAAGTGACCAAGATAGGAGGACCAGTGACATCTTTTACACCAGATTCAATGAGTTAGGGTTTTTGCATCAATTAGGAAGCAAGCAACCCTGCATATAAAACTTGGTGTCTCCATTCAACCTTTAAGTAATAGAAGTGGCAACACGAAAGAAGAGGCAGAGAACAAAGAGAGAGAAGGAAGAATAACCGAAAGAGATAGAAGCATTATCATCACCTATACCAAGAGAATTACAAGACTACCTATATGACATACTCGAAGAAATAATAAGCAAATGGAGCAAGCTACCAAACTCTAAACATTCAAAGTTGAACTCAGTGTATTGACATAACCTACCTTGTTGTCCGTTCATTTGCAGTGTCTAACGATAACTACAGATGCAGCTTTGAAGGAAAGTAAATAAGAATGAAGGTCAAGCCAAAAGTGTGTTAGTAGCATGCGCTGTAGTGTTTGATACAGAATTAGATAAAACGTGTTATCTATGTTTGTTCACAAGTTCGAGGTAGTTCAGCAAGCATGCCCAAAGGCTGTCACGACACATGAGATATTTCCTCACTAAGCAAAGCCAACTGGATTCTCCTTGGCTAAAGCCAAATACATTGAACAAAAAATTAAAGGATTTCAGCCAAAAGATGGTTGCATTAACTTCAGTTGAAGCTAAGGAATAACTCTCAAATAGGAAGCAAATGATGTAGGAAATAATATTTGAAGAATGTTCAGTTGTTCAATGTTTGAAAAGAGCAAACTGAACTTGGGCATAAAGTCATACAAGAACTTCATGAGCAGAGATGAACTTGGTTGGGAGTCCATCACCAACGAACAACGTGCAGACATTGTACAGCAATTGTTGCTAAAAAGTATGGAAAGTTTTAAGGAGAAACTGAGAAATTAGATTTTCTATGCAATGTGTTGATTGAAAATGGGGCTATTTATCTCCTACAGATCGAAGTACAAGAGAAAGTGAATGCATAGATTTCCACTGCTTCGGCTTTGGACGATAAGGTGCATAGAAATCTCTGTAGGCCCTCCATAACCCTTCCAATAACCCTTTGTGCAGCAATTGAATAAGCAAGACTAGCGCTACACCAGACTTGGGTAAGTCCAGAAATAGAGCCAATTTGAAGTAGTTTAAATCCAACAGATTTCTTTCTGCTTCCCTTCTTAGGTATGTTTATACATAAGATAATATATGATTGAAAGAGAAGTAATAGTAAAGTAATCAAGTATATGATATTAAAGTAGTATGTATTCTAGGGCTCTTTTAAATATTGTATGCGAAAAAATTCTTATCTTCATAAGCCGGGAGCTATATTCAAAAGATCCCATAATGGCAATTCCAAATGTAAGGAAAGTCTTTGTATCTTATTTGTAAAACTGGATACTTGAAATTCAACAGCTCTTTTAAATATTGCATCTTATTTTCATAAGATCAACGGGAGTTGTATTCAAAAGATCCCATATTGACAATTCCAGATGTAAAGAAAGTCTTCATATCTTATTGGTAAAACTGGATACTTGAAATTCAACAAATCCCGAGTTTTCATCCTTTTTCTTTCAGTGAAATAACTTGGATCTCTTTTTGCACTTCACAACAAGTATCCAGAAAGAATAATCCAAAACTCGAAGCATTATTTAAACAAGAGTTCTTCCCATCAAAGTCACACGAGCACACAAACAAAAACAAAACTTTGTAGCTAGCAAGTGCAAACCTAGGATGAAAGAGGCTAAGCCAAACGGAAAACCAAATAAATCAGGAAGCTAGCAACCTCTTGTTAAAAAACAAGTGAAAACGAGCTTGTCAAACCACCACCAAGGGGCGACAACCCAGCAAGAATCTATGCTAAGGAGGATAGTCAGCTTCTGGTGGTACTACAAATGAGACCTCAATAATCACAGAAGGTAATTGCAAAATTGACTAAACAAGAACTGTGCATCTGCCAATAGAAAAGTATAGAAAGAGCATAATACACACAACTATTTACTTGGAAGGAAATTGCCCCAAGGAGTATAGTCAGGGTTTCATAAGTCCACAAACCCTCAACCACTGTTCTTAAAGCCTAGCCTCCAGACAAGACCTATACAAGGGCTTCTTAAAGGAATGTTGAACGTGGAACAACCTGTAACATTCCAACCATAACAAAATTGAAACCACCAAAAAAGTTTAAAGGAGGAACTTAATTACTCCAGGGGGACAAACTTCAAGTTACCTACATAATTTCAATATGGTACAACATTCATGGTTCGACAAATTTCAAAATGCTATATGCCATCATGGGTTATTCCGAATCTGCAAGAAAAAGAGTAAATAAACTACACTCTCCCGATCAATCAAGTTCAATAAGGCATGTGAGGACAAGATTTGATCAAGAAATAGAGGACACATAGGTATTATACAGCTCATGAATACAAGGCATCAACCTTTCACTACTTGGTGGCTCTTCACACAGAGTTCAAATCAACACCCTAGGATAGGTTACAACGCTTTACGCTTTTCTTTCTTAAAACTTGGACCTAAAAATTCAGTTTCTATCCAGTTTCGTGTGATTACTGCCTTTTATCTGCATTTGGCTCCCAGGAGAAGGATATTTACTAGGGGAAGGAGGGTGTAGGAGAGGAGGATAGCAATCCATGCAAAGTCAGGATCATAACATATAAATGAAAGACACAATACCACTAAAAAGAGGACATAGTAGAAGATATTCATTCCCCAATTGACAGGAAAGTGAAGGACATGGAAAACACAAAATACATTTGTTTCCTATATGTGCGTCTAGTTGTCCCAGGACAACCCCAGCTTCATCAAACACCTCTTACATTTTTTTGTTTTAGATTGGCAACACCTCTTCCATTAGGAAACACTTTCCCTCAATACCTCTCTGATAAAAGGTATATAATTATGCATCACAGATGGTTGAAAACTCAGTCATCTACACTTTCTTGCCACAAAACTATCTGCTCTAATGCTTTGTGATGAATCAATTTCTTATGCAATTCTCTCGGCAGCTGAACACAGGCATAAATTTTGAAGAACACCTATAAAAAATATATGCCACAAGATTGAAAACACGATGAAGATACATACAAACACAAATACAAATATGAACATGAATATGTACAGATCTCTAGCTGGAGAGAGAGAGAACGAGAATAAATGAACTTAGGGCAAATCAAACAAATTCCAAGTCCAACAATCAACTTGCTTCGGATCAAAACAAAAAAAACAAATCAACTTGTTAGAGGGAGTTGTGTGATATGGGTACCTTAGCAATCTTGATCTCATCTTCGAGTTCGTGAAGCCGATTGTTTAATCTACCAAATTTGTTGATGTTCTGTTGGTCCTCCCATGTCACCTCCGTTTCAGAACCCCCACCCTTTTCTCAATCAAATCACGAAAATCGAAAGACCCAGAATCAGAAATTGAAGAAACAGAGGTAACTGTCGAGATATACATAACTGAGTTTCTTACCTGCTGCATCTTTGATTGGAGTGAGAAGGTGATGAAAGAGAAGAACCAACTTCACTGCTCACTGCTCTGCACAGAGGAGGTATTCGACGTTTCGAACCCAAACTGGGACCCAAGAGTTTTTTTTTTTGCTTTTATTCCCTAAAGTATTCATACCATGCCTATATAGTCCCTAAACAATTGAAATTATCAATTTAGCCACTTAAATATCTGCCTACAAATAATTGAGTCCAATCGTCGAGCTTCACACCCAACTACGGGTACGGGAAAAAAGGTATAGAAAATGTACCGACACCTTGTGGGTCCATTTTTTAAGTCTTATACAACGATCCAAGTGGTTCATTAATTTTAAAATAATTTTTCAAGTGTCCTTTAAAAAAAATGGCTCAATTAAGTATGCGTAAATAGTTGATCCATTGTTACCATAGTTCATTCAAAATTCAGGGACCCTAAATTCTAAGTGAAAACATAAGAATATAAGATTAACCACTTATGAATGTTCAGTTGAGCTAATTTTTTCTACGACGCTTGAGAAAAATATTTTAAAATTAATGAACAGTTTGGATTATTTATGGAGGCCCCACAAGACATCAATACATTTCCGTGCATCTCAGGTTTGGACCCGTAGCTTTAAAAGGCTTCATTTAGACAGAAAAAGCCGTCTATGTGCACAGATATGCGCACTCATATACCGCGAGATTGTAACCCGATTGGGTTGAGTCAAATCGTTAACTATCTCTTAAGGCTCTGTTTGGAACTTAGGGAAAGAAGTGGAAAGAAAGAAAAAATAATTGGGAGGAAAATGAAGAGTTTAGCTTTGTTGGAAATGGGGAAAGGAAGAGAAATGAAGAGAAAGTTTAAATTTCTCTTCCTTTGTGTGGTTGGAGAGAAAATGGCTAAATAGAGTTATAGGAATAGTAAAATTTCCCCCCTCATTTTCTCCTATTTTCTTTTTGAATTATTATTATTTCTCTTCTTTTACTCTCCATAAGTTCCAAACAAAAAGATTTTCTTTTGTTGATGAGAAAAATGAAAGAAAAGCAAAAATAAATAAATAATTCTTGTTTGATTCGAAAAGAAAAAAAAATATAACAAAAAACACTTTAATAAACCTCCAAATTCTCTCCACTTTCTTCCTAACTTTATATACATTTCCATTGTATTTTTTCCTCACTTTTTATCCTACCAACTAGGGATGGCAATTGCACCCGAACCGATGGGTACCTGAACCGAAACAGTTATTTTTACCCGAACCATAACCGAAATATTCTCTGTGGGTATGGATATGGTTTGGGATATGGCCGAACCGAATGTGTATGATTCGGTTCTGGTTTGAGGTCATAACCGAACCGTGACCCGAAACGAACCGAAACATGTAACTACATATTTACCCCTGAAATATATGGTAATTGCGTATGAGCCCCTGGGTATATATATACCATTTAGACAGTAAAAAACCCTCACCCTTCCTTTGCTGCCCGCCCACCACAGGCGATCGACATCTCTGGAAAAGATGAACAGATGAAAGGAATTTTTTTTAATTTTCCCATCTTTTCCCCTTCTTTACCCCATGCTCCAATCACAGCCTAAAATCTTCGCCAATTTAATCCTCAGTTCCTGCCCACTCAGTCACAAGGCGAAGCAGAGTGACTTCTCATCCAGTCCGACTCCTAAGTTCCACCGCGGCGGCCTCCGTCAGCGGCCACTAGTCTCCGGCGAGTCAGGTGCCTCTATTTTAATGTTTTTTAGCATAAATATACGTTCTTTATTCATTTTGCTCAACCCCACTTCACTCACTCGATCAATCCCACCTAAATCCTCGAAATCCCATTCTGGCTGCAGCCTAAAATCAGGCCCAATTCCCAAATTAGACCCACGCCAATCAACCTTACTGTCACCGCCTTCACCAAGTTCGACCTCTTTCTTTGGCATGTCCATATGTCATTGTTCTAGACAAGGAGGGTTAAAGTTCCACAATGTAGGGTAATTTTAGGCATGAAATTCCAATTTGTACAGATTCTTGTCGTAATAGATGAATTTAGCTCCTGGGTTACACAATGTGCCCAAAGTTTACGTTTTTGCCTGCTCTTTTTACATTATATAGAGACATATTGCTTTTTGTTTAAATTGTGGCACTGTCCTAAGGATTTTTTGGATTGGTCGTAACAGAAGGTGAATGGGATGATAGAAATAGTCCATAATAATAGGTTGCCTAATGTTTTCACATTTGATTTTGTACTTTTGTGTATGGAAATTTTTAGTAGTACCATTTAGAGTACTTAATGGTTAATGCTACAAGAGCTCATCTTCAAATACATTGTATCAACATCGATGAAGGTGCTGATGGACTGTCAACGTCTGTCTTTTAACTGGAACAAGTGCTTTTGTAAGTCATACAACTCATACCAGACTCGGTTCATTCAAATAATTGGCGGCCAAAGACATATTCATCGTAGAGTTTCTTATTTGCGAGCAGGTACCCATCTGTGCCTTTTACTTACTTCTATATTTATCTCTACAATCTGTGTCTTTTGTCCATACTTCAAAGGCTGCCACACCTTGTTAACGCTCATGTTTTCTCTTGGTTAAATCATGTGTGCCTTTTACTACTCCCACGCATTGTCCAACTTGTTTTTTTATCAAACATTCTCAGTGTTTTCCATGCTTAACTTTTGGCTTGATTACCATTCTGTAATCTCCCCATCAGTTGAATACTTATTCTCATCCCTTGGGGTAGGAAAGGGTAGAGCTTTCTTTCTCTCCCGTTCATGAGACTTTCACAGTTTCACTATCCTTGTGAGTGAGGGACTCGGATTTTGGTAATTAGCATTGGTATTTGCAGTTTGTGTTCTATTTTGAGTCAGATGTTTCATAGAGCTGGTCCTGAGCCATAGAAACAATGTTTGCACAATGTTTCCTATGTGAGGTTGAAACTATAATGCTTGAGTGGGTTTTGGATATGAATAATAGCTTAAGAATATGACCAATAGGATAGTAATATTTATCTTTATGAATCTTCTGTTTTCCCTCATTTTTTGTCAGTAGCTGCAGCTGCAGGATCGTCGCATACAGCTATAAAGTGTTCGATGAAGTCTTATCGGCTATCAGAGCTTACTCAGGCTCAGGTTAATAGCCTCAAGGCTCGTCCTCGTATTGATTTCTCATCCATTTTTAATCTGGTAAGAATTCCAAAATACGGCCCTTTGTTTTCAGTTTTGATCTTTTGAACTGGTTTACTAAGGATCTGCTGGACTTTGGTGTTGCTACTGTTTCAGGTTAACCCCATTGTTGATGATGTCCGCTGCAGAGGCGATGCTGCTGTGAAAGAGTTGGTGCTTCTTCTTATTGTATTATAGAGACTTCTCTTCTTTGTTTTCACAAGTCTTCCAGAAGTGGATTGTTTGTTCGAACACTCAGCTCCTTTATACATTTATATTCTTGTCGCAGCTATACTGCCAAGTTTGACAAAGTTGAATTAGAGAAGATAGTTGAAAATGTCAGGGAACTTCCTGATCCTGAGGTAGCTTACCTATTTATTTTGGAGCTCCTTCAGTATATGATCTTTGTACTTGTGGACAAGAATAAATTGCTTGTAAAAAGCAGATTGTGCCCTATCCGTTTCCACTGTTTGTTATTTTAACGCTCCTAACAAGGTTTTTAAGCCTCTTTGAGCAAGGATTTGTGGGTGGAGGTTACTATGTCTGATACCTAACATAATCTTTTCTGTATTGTTACTTCAGCTTGATGCAGTTGTTAGAGAAGCATTTGATGTGGCATACGACAACATCTATGCATTTCATGCTGCACAAAAGTCGGCTGAGACATGTGTTGAAAACATGAAAGTAAGCAATATAAAGATAGATAGGTCCATATATTGACGATGAATTATCCTTATTTTCTGGAATCTAATGTGCTTGGTGCAAATTTGGTTCCCTGTCAGGGTGTTAAATGCAAACGTGTGTCAAGGGGCATTCCTTCAGTAGGTCTTTACGTGCCTGGGGGAACTGCAGTTTTACCTTCAACAGCTCTGATGCTTGCTGTTGTATGTTAACTAATTTTCTTCCAAAGTGCTTTGACTATTTCATCAATATGTTTATGTTGGTTGACTGTTTGCACCCAAGTCATGACATTTGGTTGACTTGTAGTTTATTGTTTATGCCAGCCCGCACAGATTGCAGGGTGTAAAACAGTTGTTCTTGCTACTCCCCCTACTCAAGATGGCAGCATCTGCAAGGTGTTTGTATCGTGACGTTTTGCATTATATGTTTAGAGAGTAAATAGTTGAATTTACCCCTCTTTAATAGCTTAACCTTTTAGATGAGTTGGTGGCTAATAAACTAATATGGTATCGGAGCAATTGATAGATCCTTTGAAATTCACCACTCCTCTGCTAACTAAAATACTTTCCCGTACTTGTCCCGCCTATGGAGGTAACTCTTATCCACACAGAAGGGACATGTTGAGAATACATATAATTAAGTTGCCCCTCTCTCTAATAGCTTAAACTTTTAGATGAGTTGGTGACTAACAATCTACTACCATTAGCTAATGCATCTTTATCTTTTAATGCAGGAAGTTCTTTATTGTGCAAAGAGAGCTGGTGTAACCCACATTCTTAAAGCTGGAGGAGCTCAGGTTGTAAACAATACCTTCTGGATCCTCTTTGTTGTTATTGTTGTGTGTTTGAGTGGGACTCTGCATTCCATTGTTCTCTATGTTGAAAGTTTTGTTACCAGGAATTCTGACCTATGATAACCTTTGCAGGCAATATCTGCCATGGCTTGGGGAACTGCGTCTTGCCCCAAGGTATTGCATATAATAAACATGAAATCTTATGTAGCATTACGTTAACTTCATTTTTTCATTCGTCATCTAGGTGTTTTCAGCTTGTTTAGGCCAACATGATATGAGCCTCTATTATGCATTCTATTTTGACGAAAGTTGAATTTAAACATACTGATACATTACAGTCGGACAATACAAAATTTTGGCTCTCTTAACCTTATTTTATTTAATGCATAGACATGCCTGGTTTTTCAGAACCATCATGAGTGCCATAGTTTCCTGATGGCCATTGAAGGGATATGTAGGGTTTATAAAACGTAAAGTCCATAGTATAAACTTCTGTACTTTGATGGACCGTTACCATTTTATACCTTTTAACAGAATGGGAAAGGGAAAAGTCAGACACATGTATTCTTGAGTTTCATGACTATGGTTGCATTGGATAGTCATCTCGAATATTCCATGTGATCATCATGCTAATAAGTTCGAGAATATAATAACATGATTCCAGCTATTGGGATCAAATTATTATCCGAAACTGCTCTGGCCATAATCCTGATCTCAATGCCCTACAAGTGATGGCTCTTGGCATATTACACTGTAGTAAGGATTCAATCTGGGACCTTTATATTTGAAGTTCAATGAGAAATAAGATACTCCTTTGCAGGTTGAGAAGATATTTGGGCCTGGAAATCAGTATGTCACGGCTGCCAAAATGATTCTCCAAGTATGCTCTTTTTCCATTGGACGTGACTCTAGACCCTCATTGTTTATGACTGCAATTCTGTACATATAAGAAAGTTACTTCAGCACAAATGAACTGGTTATTACTACCTATTCTCAACTGAATTTGTTTCTTTTTATGTTTCTTGACAGAACAGTGAGGCTATGGTTTCAATTGACATGCCTGCAGGACCATCAGAAGTTCTCGTCATTGCAGACGAACAGGCCAATCCTGTTCATATAGCATCGGACTTGCTTTCACAGGTGCTTATTGGTGTCTGAAAGCCTTGCTTTTGTTTGAGATGAATGATTTAATAGGTGAATCGGGTTTCCTGAAATCCTTTGCATTTAGAACAATAGCGGGTCAACCCTACTTGATAGCGCTTGGAGGTAT
Organism: Vaccinium macrocarpon; assembly: GCA_022606695.1. NCBI lineage: Eukaryota > Viridiplantae > Streptophyta > Magnoliopsida > Ericales > Ericaceae > Vaccinium > Vaccinium macrocarpon. Next base: position 9,778,301 of record CM040176.1, on the reverse strand, counting down.
GGGTTAGGAGAAGTGTCAGAAGTGTGGTGATGTGAAAAGTCTGTCTAAACCCCTAGGGATCTTGTTTTGTTGCTTTGACAGGTGTGAGAGTATCATCAATGTCAATTGTTTTCATTTCCTTGAGTGAAGTTTCAGTTGGTTTATGTCGAGGGAAAGAAGAAATCCAACCTTTAGAAATTGGAAATCTATAAAATGGAGCTGTATCTTTCAGTTTTTAAGCTGAGACAGTGTGTGGATTGAAGTCCTAGGTTTGCAAATTGAGAACAGATTGAAATGAGAGTATAATGATTCTACATAAGATGCTGCTTACAAGAAAGGATGTTAAATAATTTGCATAATAATGTGGAAATTGGGTTGGAATCCTTTAGATATAAATCACACTAAAAGGCGTCTTGTATACTTTTGGTGATTTGGAACTTGTGACATTCCAGTTAAACCTGTAGGCTGTAGCTATGGAATAATTTAACTGCCATTGTAAAATTGTGAGATCATATTACGTCACCCTATTCATCATTGGTCATCAGTAGCTAACCGCTTTTCTGCTACATTAGTTGTGTTTCTTACTGGATCTCTCAACTAATCAGCTACTATTTCCAGGCCGAGCACGGCCCTGATAGTCAAGTTGTTCTTGTAATTGCTGGGGAAGGTGTGGATATAAAGGGTATTGAGGAGGAAATCAGCAAGCAATGCAATAGTCTTCCAAGGAGAGAATATGCTTCAAAAGCGCTAGATCACAGCTTCACTGTTTTCGCTCATGATATGGTTGAGGTTAGCCTTGTTTACTCACCCATAACTTGCCTGTGTGGAAATTTTTTTGAATGCATGCTGTAGTGTCCAAGCACATTTTAAAACGTAAGAGAAGAATAAATAGGTTGTTGGGCCATTGGCATTGTAGGATGTCCAATGTCTTTTTATGCAGCAAGTGAGAAATTTTTGAAAATAGTTTGTGACTTAAATTCAAAGAGAATGAACCATTCTGCATTATATGGCTTCTCCTTTTGTTTTCTATCATTAACCTTCTTCAGTGTTTGTCAAAGCAAGAATGAGTTAGTTTAGAATTGTTTCCAAATTGTTGTTAGAAGCCGCCATTTGTCTCTTTCTTTCAAGATCTATTATCATGCCATTTGTTTGTTCTTTCATAACGATCCAGCAGCACATTGAAATTTTGCATGGGAGATTTTGGGTGCCAAATTAGGAGCAGTTAAGTCAATTAGGATCATTCTGAATCATGAGACGCCTCCTCTGAAAAGCTTCTATCTAACATTAAAATAAAATAAAAAACTCTCTAACCTCCTCCCAAGGGTCTCAAAACAAAATCACAGCGGCACTCCGTGCCGCTTTTCAGGCCATCAAATCCGCAATTCTGCTGGCTTCATGCTTCTGTCCAACCATGTTGGGAGTTATATGACCAATCTTCATTCAGTAAGCTTCTATTATGAAATATGAAGAACTAGATTAAATGGGGCTGTTCGTGATAGGCTTGCCTGGCTAGGTTCAGAGCATCTACCAAATCAGATTCAACAATAACTTGGTTATATCCCTTCTCTCTAGCACAGGCATTAGCCTTCCATACTCCTTTAGTTCAGCTGCCCACGGCATACCCATCCCACCTTAGCTTGAAGCCCATTTTGTGGACATTGTAATTATAATGAACAATGACCTATGTTACTTGGACTCGGGTATGGGTGTCGGGTGCGGGTACGTATCTAGGTGTCGGGTTCAACTATTTCTCATTTCAAGGATACGGGGACACGGCAAAATATTCAAATTTGTTTCTATTTTTTGTGTATTTTCTTATGTAAAATTGTGCTTTAAGGTTCTATAGCGCATTTCATGGATAATAAGGGAGGTTTATGCATACTTCCATGATAAACTCAAATTACAATTAGATTTTCTATAGAAGTATCTTACTAAACTTATCGGACACATATCCCACACCCTTATCCGAGTGTCGAGTGTCCGACACGGGTACTTTACACTGTCACGAGAGTCCGCGTAACATAGACAATGACTCACCCTGCAATGGTGGCTGTGCCATGCTTTGGTCGTTCGGTGTTTAATATTCTTGAGTTCAAGAGTGCTTGTCAATGTGGAACATAACTATTTGTGAAAAGCATCTTCTCTAGTTTGGCGTGTACTATGGAGGTTTATACATAATTAGATGCAGACGGTCTTTGCTACTATGAATTGGTAGCCTATCCTTATTTACATGTTCCTCTAAACACAAAGGTCAAAGTATCTTGGATCTGTGGAAGAAACATGGAGCCTTTAATCTTGTCCTCCATATTTTTTTCATTATGCAGGAAGTCCTCTCCCACTATGCTTGTAGCTAAACTTGATTATTGGGACTTTCAGGCCATCTCCTTTTCAAACTTGTATGCTCCCGAGCATCTTATTATCAATGTGAACGATGCAGAGAAATGGGAGAGTTTCATTGAGAATGCAGGTATATTGCTTCTCGTGCCTGTGTATTATCTGTACTTTATTTTCTCTAAACTCTTCCTGTTTTTGCAAAACTCGTTTTAAGTGCATAAAAGCCCAACTATTGATCATCAAAGATATTTAGATTTATCAATCGGTTTGCTAGGTTTTTTCCCCTATATAATAATATATACGGCTGTGTTTGGTCAAAAATACTGAATTTTGGCATCCCATTAGTGTTTCATGTCGGTCTCTTAGGAAATGGAGACATTCCAACTGTTTGGTTGTAAACAAACAGAAATTTTGTTCTTGGTCATTGTGTTTATTCTAGTCAGTGCAGTAAAGCAGTGTAATTATATCTTGTTGGTATCCTTTCGCAGGCTCTGTTTTTCTAGGGCAGTGGACTCCTGAGAGCGTAGGGGATTACGCGAGTGGGACAAACCATGTCCTTCCAACTTACGGATACGCACGAATGTACGGTGGGGTGTCACTAGACTCCTTCCTCAAGTACATAACTGTTCAATCATTGACGGAGGAAGGTCTTTTGAACCTCGGCCCTTACGTGGCAACCATGGCTAAAGTTGAAGGGCTGGAAGCCCATAAAAGAGCTGTTACCCTTAGACTCCAGGACATTCAAGCCAAACAGTTCTCCCACAGGACATGACATCCATTGGCCATCCTTACCCTTCTAACACACTTCTTACATTTTTTCAGACATGGCTTTTTGACCGACAGACTTCATCTTTCAAATGCCGAATTTGGGGCCAGAACATTAGGTTTCAAGGTCCATTGTTTGAAGTTTGAACTTGGTGTTGGGAGTGTGATTAGTAAGCTGAAGTGTACTTTTTTGTCTTGAGGGAGTTTCGAGCTACTGTAAGAATAATGAGCTCCTTAAATATGTAATTTTTTTTTGTGCAATTTAACAATGCAAACTGGAACAAATGTCTTGCGTTTGGAGCGCAGCTTGTAATCCCTCTTTTGGAGTAAAATTTATGTTACTGATAGATTATGCTAGATTTAAATGAAACACTCCACTAAGCAGTCTGCAGACACAAATGTCCGGCCACTGTTTCAAACGTGTCTGCAAGGATGGATCTAGGAATCTACTATAGCGAGGCCATTATTAATTATAATCATGAAAATTATTTTCCCTGATCAACTACCACAAGATCATGCTAAATTAACATATTCATTACCAGGTATACAATTATATAATTTATAATGCATACTTTTTACAAAAATTACTCTCTACATCTCTTTTAAAGTGTGTTGCTTTATAAATTCAACTTATCAAAGAGATATCATCATTACACATTTCACATCAATATCAATTTTTATGTTCACTTTACACCTTTTCCATCAACTTTTAGCTCAACTTTTCAAAAATATCTTTCACTTTTGCGTATTAACTTTTCAAAAGGGCGAAATAGTAATTGTATAACTTTTACCCATTAGTTTTTCAAAATACACACTTGTTAAAGGGACAACTCAAAATGAAATAGTTGACAATAAAAAAGGAACGGAGGGAGTAGTTTCTAAACCAACAACTATAAATAAACCAAAACGAAATTTAAAGCATACAATTAATTCTACATTTTTTTATTTGAGTTGATGCATGTGCTCCCATTAGGAACCGTTCTCGTGTGTCTATAACAGTTCTGTGCACATGAATCCCACACAATGAATGTGGGCTACACACATATCAAACAACAAGATGTGTTGAGATTTGTGTTCAGATGTGTGCTTATGGAAATACATTATAATATTCTGCAAAGGCAATTTGATTCTTGGTCTTTTATTTCATTTCTTTCCCCTTTGTGTTGACTCTAACGTGTCCGAGAGTCTCCACCGTACCATGATTCCGACATTACAACAGTACCATGATTCCGGCATTCAAGAAAACAAATGATTGTCTGAACATTGTCAACTTGTCATCACCATGCTGTCGTCAATGGCAGACTGAGGTTGCTTTTCATGGAGGTGCTCCTGTCAATTTACAGAACAGAAAAAAAATATTAAGATCCCTGCAGTAGCAGAGTATCACAGTACTAACAACCTCCAATTAGTTGTTAATACAAATTAATGGCGTGGTCATCGATCGGCTTTGATATAATGTAATCGGTTGGGGGTGGAAACAACGTCGTGCAATTTTGATTGTGAAGCCACGCAAGATTTTTTATGCAGCCGAGAGGACACAAGGTTCATTTCATAAACTTTATGAACCAAATAGTCGGGAGAAATGAGAGCTGACCTAGAGAGCTGACCAAGCGGTTTACTCCGGCTTTATCTAACAAAGTCTGATGCACATGCATCCATACGAGCCCATCTGGTACTTCGGTCTGCTGCAAACCATAAACAATAACATCTTAGCTTATCGATAAGCTGGAATGGTATTGAAAGGTATTGGATGTACTAATATCCACCACCACACCTTTGAACCAAGTAAAACTGTAGTCAGGCAGCATTCCAGCTCCTCGCCTACCAACAAAATCTCAAGTCAATAGGATCATGCAAGTGAACAAACAGTAGGATTGTGTTGAAATGATGTAACATGACAGAAAAGTGTCTAACATCGTGTTGAAATGGTGTTGACATTATGTATTCCAGAAATTATTGATGTTTTTTTATAATTGAAAACCAGAACTGAGGTCATTGACAAAATAACAGAGCAATGGAATTGGCTGCCTATGAGAGAACTGGACCACATTGCCAAAAGCATTACTTTAGTTAGGAAGACTCAATTCAACTTAAGAAAGTATTCAGTTCTAACCGCATAGAGTTAGCTACGAAAGTCCAATAGTCCATCCATGACAAGACCCAAAACTTGTCCATCCATGACAAGACCCAAAACTTGTTTCATTGAGAAAATTGTCAAACCAAACGAAACCGTGCCTTTAGCTAGATGAATTTTTTTCTCCATTGAGCGTTGTCGAATGTTGCTTGTTCACTTAAACCTAGTAGACTCAAATCTTTGCGGACTACCGCATTCAATACAACGATTATTTATAACGCTTCTCTCATATGGGGCAGGACATGAGAGTCACCTCATGTGAGAGGGGCATTACAAATAACCCTTGTATTCAAATTAACTTCCTCCACCGGCCACCGGACCTATAAAGCATGAAAGAACTAAATGCCTCAAAGGGCTTTGTTTGTTTTATTCCCCATTAAGCACAAGTACTAGAAAGCCAGACTGCTTGCGACAGCCTACAAAAGTTGAGACAGGTAGTGTATACATCACACAATCATCTGGCTCGTGAAAGGCTATGGAAGTACTTTAGTCAAAACTCAATCCTAATAATTTAGGTAGACATTTGAAGTGGGCATAATTAAGTACATAAAAACATTCACATGCGCTGTGTGTGGAATCCAAATTACCTAGACCTAAAAGGACAGCAAAAAAATTGCAGTATAATCCAAGCACAGTTTACCAGACAGCTCCCACTTGTCAAACTTCACCAGCCATATGTCTACACCAATTTGTGCTGAAGAAACTCGATCCAACCACACTCGGAATTTTGTTCCCTGCTTGTCTCCATAAGACCTTTCCACCTCATCCATGTACTGATGAAGGGGTTGCTCAAATCCAGAAGGATGAACAATGATGCCAAGTGGATACTGAGAAAAATGGAAAAAGCAATCTGTTGTAGGTACTACGCAACAATTATATCCATAAAGTGGGATAAGAAATGGTATGGGTACGAGTTCAAAATTTTGGTAAGGCTACAGGGACACGTCCACATTTATTTTGCATTATTCTGTACAATTTTATTCAGATATTGTCTTTTTAGAAATGTCATGGTAACAGCGGCCTTACGCATGTCAAGGGGATACGACAAACTCACCTGAGCTGGTTTACCGGTATGCATAAGAAAGAAGAAAAAAAGGCATGCAAGCGTGTGTTTGTGTACGAATGTGACAACTACCTTTTATTGAAAACAACTTCAAATTATAAATATTTCAGGAAATCACATTGACTTACAAAGGAGAGCCTAAGTTTCTGAATAGACTGCTCAGACTTCTGGACCTCTGAGCGCCTCCATCTTTCATAAAATAGGTAAAACATCACTACCTCATGAGCAGGATTAAAACTTCCCTCTTTGTATTCTGAAACGTCTCTTGGGGATATGCTTGGGCCTAGATGGTAATACCCAATAGCTTGTATTATCGCAGCAGCACATCTTTCAGAAGCATGAATTATATTCGGGTTACACTTTGCGTTTTCTGCATGCCACTGCAACAACTCTTCCTGTGCATTACTGACCTGAACAACAAAAACAGGAATTGTTTAATCGAACAGTTCAAGTTATGAAAACAATGGAACATTAAGAAACAAAAAGATGTTCATAAAGCTACCAACCATCACACCATAGACTTTAGGAACGCTAAACAGTTCGGCATCATTTCCAGAGTCACCGCAAACAAGAGTGTTAAGAGGGGGGTTTCCTTGGGTTTGAAACTTCTTTATCAAATATGCAAGAGCCTGTCCTTTACCACTACCTTGTGGTAATACGTCCAATGCTATTCCACAGCTATAAATAATTTTCACATCTAGCTGATTAATAAAGAGAAAAAAAAAAAAAATCGAAGTCAAAATGTTAACATAAACATTATGTTCCAACGTATGAAAGATTATTCCTCTAGAAACGGGATCAATCTGGAACTTTGAGCATTCCAGCTTTAAAGTTCAGCCCCAAAAAACTAAAACTTACCCCACGCTGTTGCAAACTCTCTGATAGAGCCGTCATTATTTTCAAGGCATGTACTTTCTCCACGTAAAAGCTAACCTTGTGAGGTGTTTGCCCCGTTGCTGACTGCAGTAATACAATAGATTTGAAGTTCTAAAAACTTGAACGTACAAGACTATCAGGCTGAATACGGGAAAATCCCAAGTCTTTAACCCATACAAGACATCTACAAGAGAAAACTAGAGATAGTGCATTGTAGTGGGGCTCCAACACGGGAGTTGCAAAACAAGCAAATTCAATAACTGAAGAAAGTAACTATTTGCTGTTATACCATACCTGCAGACGAAGTTCAGGATACTTGGCTGTTTCTTCAGTAACTATATTCCTGTTCCAATTTTTATTTAGAAGCTGTTCCCAGTCGCTATCTGGTATCATTGATTCACCGTACATAATCTGAGTTCCCACAGACAGCACTGTTATATCAGGGGTTAACAAGGGTTTCTCTTTCCTCAACTTTTTGTAGCTAATAAGTGACCTTCCAGTGGAGAAAACTAGCAGGGAATCGTGACGATAACAGGCTTCCCACAAGGCGTTAAATCTAAGAAGGGCAAGGTTATCAGTATCATCATGATCTACCTGAAATTGAAAAATCAAGAAAATCACCCCACATGCCACAACAAAAGTTTGAACTATGAAGCTTCGGGCAAGGATACTGAATGGATGCATACCATTGTACAGTCCAGGTCTGCAACTATCATGAGACGTGCAGAACCGTTGAGTCTATCCATTCTAGTAAGACCTAAACCCTGCAAATATGGATATCAGTACATTCCTTATTAGAAATACCCAATTGAGAGAGCCTGACCATGACTGTAGTTTTGTTTTAAACGGAAATTAGGTCAGAGGAATCGCAATCTACGATAGTCCGTTTTACCAAGTTTTTGGTGCTCTAGCAGATTTCTTGATATAGTTGATGGAGGAGAAATGGAAAATCCATTTCGATCCTTTTCTTTGTCTTGTTTTTCACGAGGGAATTATTCTCTCATAAGAAACATAAAGATAACAACATCATAAAATTTAAATGGTTAATGACTGCATTGAGAACATTGTACCCACTATTAAAGACGTGAACCTCGAGTCACCAACCAATGACCAATTGACGATGGCAAATATGCTCTCAATAAAGAAGACAGTGGCGACAAAGTTCATGACTATGTTAGTGGTAATGTTCGCTATGATGCTGAATTGCTGGCCACTAACAACAACATGGCCATGCGGGCAATAATGACGAGTAATGCCAGTACCCCAGGAATCAGTGTCCCCAATTGCACAATCTCAACTTAATTACTGTTGTGGAGAGCTTAAAGGTCTAGTTTTGCATTGGTCGAATTTTGTAGTTTTCCGAGGTATGTCAAATTTCAGAGAAATTATCACGGCCTCTTAGGTGCTTACGTAGTTACACAAGGGGATCTTTCCTCCTGCCAATTCAGAGAGCCCAGTGTTAATGTAAGAGGAACTGGTGAGCCACATTCCAGCCTTTTGTGCCTGAATCTGGCACTAAGTGGGCAATGCCAGGAAACTCGAAGGTGGTTTTTAGGCATCTATGAGGGTGTCTAGAGTCTGCATTGAATTGGGAACCCATGGACAATAATGCCAAGGCAAGAGTGGCATCACTGTAACTTTCAATGGTTAGGCGAATTAGGACTTAGAAAAGTTTGAGCACCCCACAGGAACTGCCAAAATAAAAAAAGAGTCGTGTGGGATACAATCACACAATGGGAAGGGTCAAACAAGTTTTCTACTTAACCCCATAAGTTTTGGAACGGGCTTACTATTTTTTCCTAGCTTCTCCTACCCAATGTGAAAGAAGATGAGCTAAATGCTTTATATTGGAGTTGAATTTATAAAGCCTGAGCCAGGGTACCAACTACCAATGGGAAGAGAACAAGAAACCCTTGTAGACGCGCCTAGCTTGTGATGTTCATGACCAGTTTGGTTCACTTAAAACTCCAGCTTTCCTCATTTGTTCTAATCCTTCCCCACCCCTTTCCGGTCATCCATTCACGTGTTCGAGCGCGGTAAACTGTCTAAGAAACACTGAATTGCCTTATAAAATTTTCACAAGAAATTAACAAGGAAAATTGGGATTCTAATGCTCTACATAATTTTTCTCACTACTTGAAGCAAATTTTCAACAATAGTGAATTAACCAGAATATCAGGAGAAGGGGGCATGCTACAATGTGCACCCCCTATATGAGATTTTGTGACTTTAAATTTGAGTTTTGTGGCACCAAATATGAGATAATATGAGATTTTGTGGCTCCAAATGTGATATGACATACGGTATGCACCCCATACAGATGGACGGCCGAGATTGAGCCACGTATGACGTGTGGGGATTTGTGTCACCATTGATTATATGAGATTTTGTGGCTCCAAATATGAGATTTTTTGGCACCAAATATGAGATTTTCTGGAAATATATGAGATTTTGTGGCTCCAAATATGAGGTCCGCACAAGTTCGCACGCATTTTAGCAAGTCCGGACGCACTGTAGCAAAATCCGCATGGATCAATATGAGATTGGGTGGCTCCAAATATTAGATTTTCTGAAAATATACGAGATTTTGTGACTATTTATATGAGTGACATACGATATGCATTTCGTATCTCCAACCACAAAATCTCCTATTTAAAGTCACAAAATCTCATATTTTGAGTTATAAAATCTTATATTGAGTAATTTTTAGATGTCTAGATTGTAGCATGACCCCAGGAGAAGAAGGCTTCACCAAGAACAAGTGCGAAGACGAGAGAAACGAATGTGAACCCACAACGAAAATCAGAGCAAAAAAAACAGAAAAACGCACAAACAAACAAAATATTTGGTAGTTAAGGATGAGGAGGACTTACTTTGCTCCGAAATATGTTTGGTAATCCAGGGAAGAAAGTGAAGAATTCAATTTTCGTGGGACTTTCAGTTCCCAGGAAGGAGAGATATGAGGATTGAAATGATCCGATCAGCGTATCAAATGCACAGAAGTAACAACACGGCAAATCTTATTGCGAGAGTTGTAAAACTATGAGCCGTCAGAATATGGAATATTGCTGCTTTATCGGTCTTTTTTTACGATAAGTCGCTTTGTCAGTCTTTATTCTTTAGAGCTCGTCCACGTCCGGAACTTTTTTTTTTGTTGAACTGCGTCTGAACGTTGATCACGTTAAAATCAGGTTCTGTTAGGCTGAGTTTCTACTATATTCGGTAGGAAAATGCTACAATATACACTTATTATCCTTATAAAATTACGATTTATTTTTATAGAAGTTACGAATTTTCTGTGAAAGTTACGATTTTTTTTTTATAAAAGTTACGAGACATACCAAAATGTTACGAATCATATTGTTGAAAAGTTACGAAAAACAAAAAAATGTTATGATTGCTGATGAGGTGACACAATCTGGACCATACAATATGTGCATATGGTACACCCAAATGAGGGGTGTGTATTGTCACCATTCCTATTCGGTATTCTTGAATTATAAGTTGTCATAATTTACGTGAAGAGAATAACTTATTCTCTTTGTCTCTTTTCAAATGAAAAGTTTGGAAAACGTTTATTTTTGTAACCGTTAAAAAAATGCATTTCCGTAGCATGTTTTTAAAAAAATTTGTATCAAATTAAAGTGCTCATATGGTATGAAAAATTAAAAAATATACAAAGAATATGTTTATTAGCAATGTGAAATTACACATATTCCGATAGTAATCACTAAAAAAAAGACGGAGCGAGTCTTAATTTACAAATTTTTATTATAGTTAATGCATGTGAAAATAATGATTTATTAATTTGAAAACTTGTAGTTTTTTAATAATTGGAACGAGCTCTAATTCATGGACTAGATGGTCCAGTTTCCCTTGTTCGTGGTTTTGACGGGGCCCAATGTTTGGAATTATTTTCAGCTCTCTTCGAGAACATTAGGTACATCAAAAATCATTCCGAGGCTATTCTGGCCAAATTGTGGGGGGAAAAAAGTTGTATTATGCCACATTTTGTGAAAATAAAACTTTTGAAATACTCAATGCAGCCCATTTTGTGAACGCTCATGTTGCAATTTTGAGCCATTCCAATATGTTTACTTCATTTTCAAAAGGTTATATAGTATTTTTTATTTTTTTTTCAGTTGAAGTAGATATTCAATAAAACGTGAAAAGAAAACACTTCCACTCTAAAAAAGGACAGACCTTGCATTGCGGAAGCTTGGCAACGGTTCACCAAATTTTTTGAATAGTCCTATTTTGCACTTGGATTTTTGATGGCTCTTCATATGTTAGTCATCCATTTCGATAAGAGGAGTCTAAGAGTTAAATTATGATGAAACACAAAATAATAATAATAATAATTAACTAAAGACAAAAAGTACCAAAATATATATAACGCGAATCTACAAAAATTCAGGAAAAATGAACAAAACATGAAAAAATAAAAAAGACATAAGAATGGAGCCTAAGAGCAACTTCAATGGTAAGAGCCATTTCTAGGGTGCCAAATGCCATTTTTTGCTTGCTACAAAGTTTTTTGGCATAATTTTGGCCAAAATGTTCGAGTGGTGTCCATGGAAAATTTGGCTCCCTCTGTCAACTATCTTCCAACTAGCCTTTTATCAACTAACTTGTGAATTTTCAACTAATATTTTATGTACTTTACATGTTGTTTAACTAACTCTAAATCGAATTCTATTAACTAAGTTTTATGAACCAACTAACTTTCTACCAAATGGCAAGGGCCATTTTTTCTTTTCCAAATTTGGCCACAAGAAATGCCCTCTCGTTGGAGCCTTAAAAAATGGCATATGGCTGGAGGTATGGCCTACTATTGGAGATGCTTTAAGAAAACCAAACCCATGGAAATAGGCTATTTGTACAACCAGTTTGCAAGCAGGGCTGTAAATGAACTGAGCCGTTTGTGAACTATTCAAGGCTCGACTCGGTAGAGGCTCGTTCGAGTTTGATTTGGATACTAAACGAACTAAACCTGAACCTCAATTTTGAGCTCGTTTAATAAACGAACCGAACACGAACTTGACGATATTTGGCTCAATTAGGCTCGTGAACTTGAAATATATGTATATCTCATAAGAATTTCCTATATAACCTTGGATATGTATAAACTTCATATACATAATGAAAATTTTATAACTTGTACTTGTATAAGATAAACCAATAAAAATATTATAAACTTAAATTTTACTAATATGTTTTTATAATTTTATACATGTATGAACTTATTTATGTACAAAATAGATTTTTTTTAAAGTTCTAGAATTATATTAGAGCATAAATATCTAATATTTTTTCCTTGTTAAGGCTCGTGAACAAGTTCGAGTTCGACTCAAACCTAGGCAAGTTTAGCTCGAGCTCGGCTCGTCAAATTTTCATTGAGTTCGGCTCAAGTTCGTTTAAAAGTTTAATAAACAAACTTGAACATTCTAAAGTTTAGCTCGATTCGGCTCGTTTACAGCCCTATTTGCAAGTTTAGAAACTACCATCTAAAGCAATGTGGCACTCCCATATTTCAAATTAAAGAAGCAAAATGGAGATCGATTTTGGTAAATTTTGGTTCTCCCCTGTTTTCAATCTTTCGTAAGTATCGGATGGCTTTTGATGAATGAAAATTACCTTCTGAAAAAAAAAAAAAAGGATCGATTTTGTTTGCTCGGATAAAAAGACAATAAAAGGGATCGTCACATTCCCGGCATAATTTTGCTGAACTTGATATATCATATGCAGAGAGTAATCCACAATGGAAAAAGTACATATAAAGCATCCTGTATCAAGTGCCATACAATGCTGAAAAACATAAAACACCTAAAATTACACTGCATCAAGTGTCATATCAGGCAGTTCCTGCATGGAAGCTACGTCATTCATGGAGCTACCAGGACAGCAACTATTCAACAGCGTACATTGATCACGGACATCTAATAGCCGAAACAAGCTAACGCTGGATTTATATCCTTCTTTTGTTTTGGTTATGTTTTATGTTCTTCTCGTCTGTATGTTGTTTTATTCTGTTGTCTTAGTTTCCGGTAGTTTGTAATATCTTGTCTTTGGAAATGAAATTCTCTCTCTTTCACAAAAAAATAAGTGTCATATCAGGGTTTGTGATCATCAGCATTAAAGATACCGGAAACAAAGAGCGTGCGCTCGTGCAAATGATTATCTGTTAGAATCTATAGAACTCAGTAATGCAAACAAAAAGGACAAAAATTTGTTCATAACGATATTATTTGTTCATCTTCACACAAAAATCCACACCCATGCGATACAATCAATCGTATAGTCCTCCCGTATTTAAAAAGGAACACAGAAAGGAGCAAAAAGAAAGAAAAAACTTCAAAATTTCCCCCCTCTTACAAGGGAAGAATGTGAAAAATGGGCCTCACTAGCATTACAAGCAATCTGTGCAAAAACAAGGTAGAAAACAAACTATAGGGAAAAAAAGCCAAAAGAAAACCCATAAAAGACAGCGGCAAATGTCAACTAATGCAAAACCCAAGTCTTTGGAGGAAGCAGCTACAGATACTGTACATTCGCTCTCCGGCGCCCTTTAGCTGTACATAAAGTTGTCCTTATTTCCTCGTGAATTTTCCTCGCTGGACACCTGAAATATTAGAAAAACAGTTCAACAGACACGAATTGGCAAATTAAATCGCAACACACAAGATTTCCGGGTAAAAGCTGTGGAGTGAACTAAATGATATACGAGGAAGCCAAAGATGGCATGGCAATACAACTCTGACAAGGAAGCTAAAGTTGGCATGGAATACAACTCTGACGTTGCTCATTCCAGAACAAGGTAAAAATTTAGCTCTATATTGTTTGGCCCTATCAACTTGCTCTAAGGAGATTATTTTTGTTATCCACAAGTCAAAAGGCGATGTCAAGGAAACAACGTTCGTTGTAGTTTCCTGCCATGGATAGCATTTCTCCACTCACCGTGAAGTCAATCTGCATTTCTTCAATCTTCCGCTTGTTTGACTGCCTGTATTGAACGTAAAAATTCGGAAACGTACGCTGAAAATGGTTGAAATACAACTTTGGCTCTTTGAAATCTTCAATGCTACTCAGCCAGCTATCTTTTGGCAATAAAGTTTCAATTTTACAAGAAAAAACTAGCTTATTTATTATTCTTGTACTTGTCCAAAAAAAAAAAAAAACAAATCTGTTCCGGGAATTAATGGGCCCTCTCTAGAGGGGAAACTACTATTTTAGAAACTTCATATTTCATGACGCTACATTTATGTAGGAGAGTTCAACTATTCTGAAATTAACATTTTTAAAAGATCAGCAAAAAGGAAAATTCTATCATTGCAAGAGGGTCACTTTTGGATAAATAGCACCATTAGACAAAGAAAAGAAAGAACAATCTATAAACATGCAGATAGAATGATTACCAAGAAGTAAGACAAATGGAATGTCAAAGAAAAGTTACCAGGTAACAGAATGTCGTAAAGCTCCAACAGAAATATTAAACCCTTGTATCACAATCCTTCACAGTTCTCACGGGAGAGAAGATAGTCCCTGATTTCCAGAATGAGCGTTAACTTCCTCATCTCTCTGAATGAGCGTTAGCCCCTGATTTTCAAAACTTTTTGCATCTGAACGCTCTGCTCTCACTTCTCCTGCCTTTAAATCAGAGCTTGACTCCACTTCATTCTCCAATGTTGATAAATCCCCAAATTTAACCCTATATGATTCAAGCTCAGCTTCTAGATCTTGTACCTCTTTCTCCTTCTCCTCAAGAAGATTATTGGTCTTTTGCAGCGCTTCCACATCGTACTCGGCTTGCTCTTCCATCATTCTAAGGCACTGCAAGGCTTCCATGTGGAATGTCGCCTTCTCCTCCTGTAGTTTTGTGATCATGGCCATCGCTTGATTCACAGCAACTGCAGATGCATTTCTCTCTTCCTCCAATTCCTTGTACAAGGCAGCCATTAACTTTTTGTCATGCTCCACCTGTCGTTTCAACCGATCCACCTCACTTTCACCTTCTATTTCACTGAGAATGCTCCCATCTAGAGATAAACCAGACTCATTTCTCTCAAGGGATATTCTTTTCTGAAGTATATGCATTCCAATAGCGCTAGAAAAATCATTTTTTAGTTCACCACCATTTCCAGACACTTTCGGACTCGGGTCATTTAAAGGTAATTCAATTCCTCGGGTAGATGAGATTTGTGACAGCAAGAGCTTCATATCCTCGCTAACTCTTGAAGAATCTTTCAAAGATATTTGCTCCAAGAGCTTTCCAGACAACTGTCTTTGCTCTAAATGCCTTCCAGACAACTGTCTTCCTTTACCGTCAACAGCAATCTTATAAGCATCGCCAAGATCCAAGTAATTAGGCACCAGTGAATTACTATCACTTGGACCAGGGTTTATTTCTGAAATTATAGCACTTCTTGTAACAGGCTGCCCTCCTGCCTCAGAGATTTCTTTACAGCATTTTTCCTCCGCTACAATTTCCCGGGCATCTACTGCAACAAACCAGAGAGAGAGAGAGAGAGAGCAGAAAGATAGTCAAACATAACTGCCTAAGACAATGGTATGGTATGCTTGGATGCCATATTATTTTTCTTTTGACCATTTAAATGACATTTTTTTAGAAAAATGAGCAAATATGATATCTAGAGTTGATAAGTGGAGAATCAAGACGAGAGTGAAATTTTCGACATTCAAGTATCAATTCACCTTTTTCTGTAGAATTAAAATGGGAGGGAAAATATATAGGAGGTGAGGACATACAGTCCAATTGTCAATGCTATGCACAAAGATCAAGAATGCATTTCAAATTAGAATAGAAAACATCCACATATCTTCCATTTTTAGAATATATTAGGAGTTTGAAGCGGAACCTATGGAAGAAAAAGCATATTTCCATGAAGTTCAAACTTACAGCACGCTGTTGATTTTCCAATAAGGGATTCCATTATGTTGGCTGACTGAGGGACATTATCGGAAGATGGAAATTTAGAAGCTGCAGAATCGTCACCATTAGGTTCAACTCGTGGCCAGCGGAATTCATCTAACCCATGCCCAATTGCTGCTGTAGCTGGAAAAGACTCAAGCTGCACTTTTGAATCTAGAAGTGAAAGCTCGGGTGAGGAATCTAGGTGTATTAGTTTCTTTGAGGTCAAATCATCAGCTAGAGTAATGGAGCAAGGATCCATCTGAACACATTGAAGACTGAAGTCTTCCTTGATATTAATGGTCTCACGGATGAGAGCAGTACCATCAGCTTCATCATCGAAAAATGGAGATTCCGATTCAGTATCAGAAACAACCTTCACTTTTGTGTAGTCCATAGGAAACAAATTGTCAAAACCGGTTTTTCCCGCATGGGAATCTCTCGGTGAGCCTTTTCTCAGGTCCTTGCTATTATAGTGAGTAGCAACTGATAAGGGCATGTCAAGCTCATCAACCCCGGACCCAACTGACTTCATATGGAACAACTTACTTCGATGGCTTCTCAAAGTATAAGGCTTTTTGCAACAAGAACAGTCCCTTGTGCTTAAATCACCAGGCTCGTGATCCTCAAGTAATGGATCCAGATCAAACTCAGGATGAGGGTCTGTCCCTATTTTACCCACCAATAATCTATATGTCTCCGAGTTTGATTTATTTATTGTGGCAAATGAGAAGAGACAGCTTTCACATAGTCCCTGAACGTCAACAAGTTTATTGTGCACATGACAAAGAACCATAGATGAAATCTCCGACTTATGTTTGCCGCACATCAAATCCCAACAAAATCCAAGTTTTTCATTGCCCAAAACATGATCAAGTCTAGAGCATAGCAAGCAAGGAACGGGCAATCTGTAATAGCGGGCAAATGTTGTGACCACGTATGAGAATATGCCATCAATAAACAACATAAAGATGAGTAACCACTCGCGAGCAGCTGATGCCAAAGACATTTTGGAACTGTTGGAAACTCCGCGTGATTCTGTAGGTGAAATAACTCTTTCAGCCATCCACCAGCAGAACTAATCCAACTTCTACTTCAGCACCCCAGATGAAATCAACTGCAATCCTCCTATTTTAATGAAACCAAAAGAACTCAATAATGGTGAATAGAGAGACAAAGAAGAAAGCAAAAAATACAGAGAAACCAGAGAAAGCATAAAAAGGGAACCATACATTCAATATAAATGCCAAAATGGGACAAGAATGTAAACTCGTGATCAGAAAATGTGATCCAATTATGTGAGCAGTTCAACTGAGATCAGAAACTGATGTTCTTGTTCCAGACATTATTGGCCAATTGGCTAAAAACACAAATTTAGCTGAGGCAAAAGCAACTGAGCCTCGTGCACAAATGATTCTATGAAATAAAGTCAATGCCATGGTATAGCATATATTAATCTTGAAAACAATACAATATTCAAGTCAGGAATCCAATTTTCAAATTCCTAAATCAATACATCAAATAAGCCTAATAAATAAAAGATTAGAATCCGATTCCTTGTAAATATCGTCTGTGTACGCGCGTGTTAGAGAATACGGAAAATTCTTGCTAATCGAATTCTCATTCGGATAAAAACCATATATAATTAGTCGAGGTGCGTGCAAACTAGCCGGACATCCGATAATCAAACAAAAACCATGACATATACACAGTTATCTCCAAATAGAAAACGAAAAAACAAAAACATTCACCGTAAAACAACACCAACAAAACCCGTAAAACAGAATCCAAAAATGCATGAAGAATTGTGGCATAGATTCAGATTCAATAACAAAAACCCCTCAAATAACATCAATCACAAGTCACAAGATACATATAAACACCGACGAAGAGAGGGAGAAGGCTAGCGCCAATGAAATTAAAAAATTCACATGTAAGAATTTGGGATCAAAAAATTCGAAAACGGATAGAAGACAGAAAACCCACACCTGATCGATGGTCAATCGAGGAACCCAACAAAAAGAATGATGAAATGTTATTGAAGAAGCAGATCGTCGAATCAATAAGCAACGCGTCTGCGCTCGTTTATTCTTTGACCAAAAAGAATAATGTTGGCGATTTGATAATGTAACGACCGATATTAACAGTTATCGGAGATTCAGACAATCAAAAGGGGAATACAGATCAATGCCAAGAAGGACTGTGGAATGAGAAACCGAAGGGAGTTGAATTGAATGAAGTTTGTTTTCGTTCGAGTAACGGATGATGCATGCATTTGGTGTAGAGAATGGGAAAAAGTAGAAACGAACACGCCGACCAAAAAACATACAAGTAGGCGAATAAAATGGGTGGGGTGGCCACCGGCCATAAAGAAGTTTGGGTGAAAAGCTGGCATCGCATGTCTAGTGCTCGAGCACGCATCTCGATCATTTAAAAATATTTTAGACGGTTTAAATTTCTCCTTCTCTCTCCTCTTTTTATCTCTAAAATTTGAACTAATACGCTTTTAAAAGGCTTGATGCGTGTGCTGAGTATCACAACGTGATACTTAGCCGGCACACAATTTCTGGCTCTTTTCAGCAAATTATGAGTCTATGATTAGAGAATTAGTAAAAAAGGATTCTGTCTTGAAACTTGGAAAAGGAAACAAAAGAAAATGAGAGGAAATGAAAATTTTTACAGTGCAAAAAAATTGAATTTGCTATTTTTTTGCCCTCTTTTCTCTTATTTTCCACAAATTCCGAACAAAACCTAAATTGTTAAATATTAAAACAAACGTCAAAAATCTCAGGCAGCCATCAAGTCCGAAAGTCATCCTTTGCTAGCTGGAAAAAAACATATTAAGCCACTTAATGGTTTTTTTATTTTCCCTTTCTAATGCAGGGGTCACCTTGCACGTACCACAAGACTATTCTCTACAACCTCTCACTAGGGGTGTCAAGTGGCCCAGTTCGGCACATGCACGGCATGCCACCAGCACGGTATAATCTTGGTGTGGCACAGAACAACACGGTCTAAGTGGGCACGTGGCACGGCACGGAAGTTGTCCTGGCACAGCACGGTCTTTGAAGGGCACAACACGGGCATGAAGCAAAGCAAGGCAAGGCATGAGTTATGACACGGTTCTAGCACAACACGGAAGTTGGCCAGGCACGACACGAAAGCAGGACAGGCATGGCATGGGCACGACACATCATGGTTCATCAATTCCAAGCGCCGCAAGCCCCGCACAGCACGAGGCATGGACAGGAAAAAAATCATTAAATAAATAAATAAAATATATATCCCCGGCCAGGGCAACCAAAAAAAAAATCCCCAAAGTTGTAAATATTATATGTCAAATATTCCAAATTTTGCCTAATGGAAAGTCTAGTGCTGATGGTTAGTGCTCTCTACTAGGCCCTAGGTGGGCAAGGTTCATTAGTCTGTAACAGTTGTTATCATTAATCTTCTTCCTCTTTTTGTAATTCCCCCATCCAATCGGGGCCTTACTCTCTCATTATATCAGAGCCCCTTCTGTCATTGTTTAATTTCCAAATTTGATTTTGATCATAGATAAGATAGGCACATGGGGGGTGAAAATTTGTCGTAATGGTAATTTGTTTGGACAGGGAAACAAACAGGGCATGATCATAATTATATTGGCCCTGTTCGTTTTCCAGTTTAGATTTAGATTTAGTTTTAGTTTTGATGACATTGGTTGTGCTTGGTTAGATAGTTTAGTTTAGATGAAGTCATCAGGTGTAATGAGTGGAGAGAGATAGATAAAGAAATTATGATCATCAAAACTAAAACTAAAATCAAACTGAGAAACGAACAGGGCTATTATCATTTCCATCATTTCTCTCTATCTCTCTCTATTCATTATACCTGTTGACATCATTAAAACTAAACTAAACTATTTAACCAAACACAGCTAATAAATGTAGTTTTTCTCTTTAGTATGAAACGAATAAATAGGATTTTATTACTACATTGGATATTCTATTATTCTACGACATTTAATAGGTAAAACTTGGCCAAAAAAGATATACGAGTAGTTGCTGCCAATCAAGCAGGGGGTTGGGGTGTCGAGAGGGCCGGGTTGGCAAGGGCATGATACCTTTTGTGGTGGCACGACATGTCACAAGCACGATATAATCCTGGCATGGCACAGAGCTACACGATCTAAGTCGGCACAGGCACGGGCACGGGCACGGAATTGAGGGGGGCACGGCACGGAAGTTGTCCTGGCACGGCACGACACAACACAACACAGTCTTCAAAGGGCGTGACACGAAGTGAGGCAAGGCATGAGTCATGACATGGCATGACACAGTTTTAGCACGGCAAGGGCACAAAAGTTGGTCGGGCACGGCACGAAAGTAGGACGGGCATGACACGGTCTATTAAATATCCCAACGTTCCAAAAAAGATTTTCAAACACGTGTTTTTTTTTTCTTTTTGTATTAAATATCCCTACGTTCCCAAAAAAATTGTCCGGTCCACAAAACGATAATTAAAATAAAGACTTAATTTTTGGTTCAAAGAAATTTTTTTTTCTCTCATACAATACTAAATATATCAACGAGTTCTTCTAATTTTGGAAATTTATTTTGAATTTGTTTGAATAAAAACATATCCTTATATTTTTCTATTTGACCAATCAAAGTTTTTGTTTTTTTGAGTGTCACCTCTATGTTTAAATCCTGATCCCCACTGTTAACATTCAACATAACTACCTTTGAGATCAATGTTAAAGAATGAACTCTTCAACAGTCCAATATTTTCTTTTTTGTTGGGGTGGAAATCGAACCTACGAGCTTCGATGACTAAGCATGTGATGCATGTAAATAGAGCGATAGCCCAGTAATATGAAACATGTAATTTCCGTTCACAATATCATTTTTCACTCGTACCATATATAACTAACAACTACAGTAATACTTCTTGCCCAATACAGCATGCTAGCCAAATATGCATTTTAGTTTTAATTAGTCAAAGATTAAAAATAATTATACTTAAAAGAAGCCTCATCTCAGTTACGGTGCTCATATATAATTAAAAATAATTTTATACTTTTTAGATTCTTCTCGTCAAGACAAGCCAAGAAACCACAAAAAATCGACCGAAAACCAACAAATGCAAAAAAAAATTGAATAAGGACAAAATCAAAATAACCAAAAAACTAGTTTTTTCAATTTACCCAAACCATCTATTGAGACATCACCCAGAGCCGGCTTTGGGCTAAAGCTCGTAAAGCCACCGCTTTAGGCCCCTAAATTTTGACAAATTTTTGGGGCCTCCAATTTTATATATTTGTGTAGTAGTTATGCTTTCAAATGACTTATTTATGAAATTTTTTGTTTTCCTAAGTAGTTTTAAGTTTTAACTACGATATATTAAAAATTGAGGGCCCAATTTGAAAAAAATCGCTTTAGGTCTCTTAAATTTCAGAGCCGGCCTTGACATCACCTGTTAGTTGATAGGGGAGCAAAAAGAAACTAGTTAAACCGGAACTTACTGCAAGTGGTGCTACATTATGCGGTAGAACTCTTGGATGCCTCACACTGCATTCTGGAATCAAGTCTCATTCTCCCTCTCCTTATTAAAGCTCAATTTTCCAAAAGATTTTAGCACCTAGGTGTTAAAATCATGATATTTTAAATAAAAAAATAAAGTGGTTCCGCGTATCGTTTTTCGGTTTTTTCGCACCAAATTAAAGTACTCCTCGTGTACTTTAGTTTGGTGCAAAAAAAATCGAGAAACAATGCACAAAACCACTTTATTTTTTGGGTGCTAAAATCTTTTGAAAAACCGGGCTAAGAATGACGAATCACAAAAATGGGAACTTACCGAAAGGCTAGTTTCCATTCATAAGCATTCGCAAGTGCCTCGAGGGCCAAATCACGATACCCACACAAAGAAAAATGGGTTTGAAAATTGTAACCAGTTTCGGTATTTTGGAAACTAGCCTTTCGGTATTTTTCTTTTCTAATAAATGCAAAGTATTTTCCAAGAGGGGCGCATACCGAACTGGCATAAATAGATAGATCAAACCTGACTACTATTGAACCGACCCAAGCCAACAACAAATTTGGTTTCACATTTCTCAAAACAAATGAACCGGGTTGATGATTGAAAATGTCCAAAACCGGACCGATTTCACCCCAAGGCCCCCATTGGGTTAACTCTGGATTGTAATTTTTTATATATTACTTTTTAGGTCTTTTTCTTCATCTTATTTGAACTTTTTTTTGGATATTGATTTATTTTTTTTATTCGTATTGTCTAGAACGATGATGTTATATAATTTATTGTTCCAAGTCTACTAAAGTTAGGACAAAAGTTAATTTATTGTTCAAAAGTTAGGGCAAAAGATTCTTGTACTCTAATAATGATTTTCTTAGAGTATCTTTACTCCTTACCCAAATTATTTCTCAAAATTTGAATAAAAACGGTGTTGATTTAATACACAATATTGGATGATAAAAGGGTAAATAACAGTACAACAAAAGAGCTTTCAAAATTTGGTTTAAAATATGTTTCACATCAGATTTGGTGAAATATTTCAGTAAAACTCAAATTTAGTTAGGTTTGGGTAAGGAATGGAGGAGGGTTTTAGATGATTTTTATTCAAATTTGAGTTTAAGTCTAAATTAGAGTAAAAAGTGGAGATGCTCTTACAACCGGTAAGCCAAACTCGAAATTAAATTTACTAAAATTAAGATAAAAGATTTTTAAAAAAACCCAAAAAACTCCCAAAAAGTTGGTGCAAAGGAGGCCATCAATTTCTTAGTACTCCCTTTGTCTCTTTTTAAGTTCTTCTCGGAATATGTGTAATTTAAAATTCCTAAAAAATATACCCGTATTTCGTTACATATATGTTTTTGAATTTTTGAAATCAAATTCAAGTGCTCATTAAGTACTTTAATTTGGTGAAAAGAATTAAAAAATTTCCACAAAAGTCTATTTTTTAACAGCTACAAATAATAATACATTTTTCAAAAGTATCATTAAAAAATGGACGGAATATTAGTATTTCCTTGCAAGCACGAGACGAAAGTCACGAAACTCTAAAATTCCCGGTTTTTTTTAGTTGTAACAAAGGTTTAAGGACCGGTAAACGTTCAAAATTTCACAAAAAGAAGAGCAAGCGGGGGAATTTCCACAACACAGAGAGAGAGAGAGAGAGAGAGAGAGAGAGGCGATGAGGAATCCCGTCGTGGAAATAGAGGACGAAGATTTCCTGTCTCAAGTAGCCGCAGCAGAGGCCGAAGCTCTATCCTTCAAGCGCCGTAAGATCACCACCACCTCCGCCGAAGAAAAGACGGCGGCGGAAGGCGTCTACACTGCAGCTCTCAGAGGGAGCAGAAGCCTTCAGTTTCAGCAGAAAAGCAGCAGCAGCGGATCGAATAGTCGTCTCAAAGCGGGCAATAATAACAACGTGTTTGCGAATACTGACTCTGGCGGCG
The DNA here is from genome assembly GCA_022606695.1 of Vaccinium macrocarpon. Classification (NCBI taxonomy): domain Eukaryota; kingdom Viridiplantae; phylum Streptophyta; class Magnoliopsida; order Ericales; family Ericaceae; genus Vaccinium; species Vaccinium macrocarpon. The sequence goes on along the minus strand of CM040176.1, from coordinate 9,754,767 downwards.
CTGGAGGAGGAGGGGGAGGATCGTGCTTCAAGTGTGGGAAATTGGGACACTGGGCTCGCGATTGTGGTGAGTCCAGTTCGAATTCGTTTGGTTTGGGTGATCAGTCGGCTCCTGAGAAGGCGTGTCCGTGTGGATTAGGGACTTGTTTGGTTCTAACTGCTAATACGGATAAGAACCGCGGCCGGAAGTTCTACAAGTGTCCTGTCAGAGAGGTCTCTCTCCCTCTCTCTTGTGTAATCGTGTTTCAGTTTGCATTTCGTTTTCAACTTAGCATCGAAAGATCAAGTGCTTCGAGTATTAGGGCTTACAATGAGCCGAGTAGTTGGTTGTTCAAGCTTGGTTTGAAAACTTTACCAGCTTTAGAACATGTTAAAGTTTGATAAGCCAATCTCGAAGAAGTTTTAATCAAGCAGAACACTATTGGCTTGAAATTTTTTATACATCAGAAGCTGAATTCTTCGAGTTTGGTTTGAAAACTTAACGAGCTTTAGAAAAATGTTTAAGCTAAGTTTATTCATATAGCAAAACTGGTCTTGAATGATCTTTTAACAAACACGAGCTCAAACTTCAATAGCTTAGTTTGATTATTAGCCCCTATTGAGTATCAGAAAATGAAATTAAGATTCAGAAAATTTAGATTAGTCTTGCTAAGGGTTGATAAATGAACCAAGCTACTCGAGTTTGATTTTGCGGTTTGTATGTTGATGGAATTAAGATTCAGAAAATTAGATTAGTCTTACTTGGGGTTAAAAAAGGACCAGTCGAGGAGTACTAAATTGTTCAAGCTTGATCTGACCTAATGAGTTTAAAGGTGTGTTGAAGCTAGGTTGGTCAAATCAAACTCAAACAAGTTCTTTATCAAGTCGATCATGAGTTCAGCTCAAGTAGTCTATTCTCTCCTACATTTTAGTTGTGCATCTATTTCTGTTGCTCATATTATTTGCTTATCAAGACAAGTATTTAGTTATTCAAACTTTTTGATCTGAAACCCGAACAAATTTCAAACTTTGAAGTTACATTTGTATATATAATTAGTCAATCTCAATTCTCAATCTAGCTTTTCAACCAGTATCTTTGTTTGTTTGCAGCATTAAGGATACTGAATTGTATTGTGGTCTAACAGAAACCACTAGAAGACCCCCTTGGAAGACCCCACTAGAAGACATTAGTTGGAAGGAAATGTGTTACATTTTGGTCCCATTGGACATTTTTGTTATCTGATTTCTTTCAATTGTCAATTACGATGTGTTTTATCTCATTCCAATTGAAGAAATTCTGCCTATCAACATGTAGGTTTCAGTAAGGGATACATTTGCCTGGTGGCCTGTTTGGTTGATTTGATTATAGCATGCGATTTTGTCACTTGCTTTAGTTATGAATTCTTTAGTTAATTCTAACATTTATATCACATTCTCTAAACACGTGTAATTAATGACTGGCTCAGGAAAATGGGGGCTGTGGTTTCTTCGAGTGGTGTGACAAAAATGAAGGAACCAATAACTCGGGTTTCAGGAGCCAGAGTCATCCATCAAATCCTTCAGCCCCAGATCTTTCTTGTCCCTGTGGTGCTGGGTCCTGCCTAATACTTACAGCCAAAACAGGGAAAAATATAGGCCAGGCATTCTATCGGTGTCCTGCAAACCAGGTATCACAAGCCTTTTTGTCAAGTTATTCGTCCCACTACTGTTTATTGGATATCATTATAATCACAGCTTCATCGTGTATGTAGCATGATAATTATAGAACCTCAGATAGGCTGTATTTTCTCCATCTTCGTGTGTATGAAATAAATCCTTGCGTCCTGCATTGTTATGACCATTATAGACGAGACTTTCTTCAACTGAACAGGAATACAAAGAACTGGTAGAAAAATCATTGACATTTGATACCTGAATTATTCGGTCTTCTATGTTACAGTTAACACCCCCACGGTTAATGTGTCAGTAATGGCTGTTGTAGTTGATGCATGAAGGCTTTGTCAATCACTCTTAGCATTTTGGTCCCAGTGGTATCATGGATGCCTATGGGTCTTCGTTGTTTATGTGATATAGGACAGAAGTGAGGTTAAGGCTACTAGCAGAAACAGATATTGTGCTCCATAATTAGGAAGAAGTAAATTACTCGGACCAAGAGACTTAGGCAAGATATAATATCATTGCAATTATTCAATCTGTGCACAAATGACACTTAGGCGAGATGGGAAGTGTTCAATTTGTGTTTTGTGCATAAAATGCAAACCAAACAAACAAGGAAGTGGAAGGTTCTTTCTTAGGGGTGGTTTGGGTGAATTGAAAAAACCAGTTTTTTGGTTTTTTGGTTTTGTCCTTATTCAATTTTTTTTTGCATTTGTTGGTTTTCGGTCGATTTTTTGTGGTTTCTTGGCTTGTCTTGACGAGAGGAATCTAAAAAGTATAAAATTATTAGCCAAACTTAAAATTTTGTGAATAAAGACGAAAAATAATCCAAAAAACTTCTTTCTTAGTTCCTGTTATTTATGTATTTAAAACAATAACTCTCTATGATTTGTGCAGAGTATTTACACTTCCAAATTCAGTACCAAACAAAATGTCGTAAAGAGAGGGGTTGCTTAATGCTTGACTAAACTTAAAAATTTTCAACGATTGGATTTTCTGAAACATGTTAGTTGATTCCACCATAGGTATGCAATTGATCTTTTCTATTAATTAGATCATAACATTACATCATTATATAAGTAATGACTTTTTAGGAGGGTATGAAAATCCATGTTGTAGGATGGTGTCCGCGTTCTGTTGTCCTTCAAACTCTTTTCCAGTCATCCAGATTATTTTTTAGGACGGCAAGATGTAAAGTTAGATAAGTGTGAAAACTAGCTTCTAGGCTCTGTTTGTTTGGTTGTAAAATATTATTTTACGATTGAAAATATCTTCTATGTAAAACATTTTACCTGAAAAAGACAAGTACTGCAATTATTTTTCCGGTGTTTGGTTAAATTCCAATTTTATTTTTACAAACAAATAAACAGCTTATCTAATTGGCCCATCGAAATATCAAATTGTGAGTATTTGATGTTTGGAGAAAGTCTAGGAGAGAGATGGAAGGAAATTTCTGCCCCCGCGCGACAACCATCGAAGGGGCAAAACATTTTCCAAAAAAAATAAAAAATCATTTTCGGGGATTTTCAACAACCAAGCACCGGAAATTGTATAAATTGATTTTGGCAAAAATATTTTACGTCCAAACTAATGTGATGCATTGCATTGCAGGATATTGGTAATACCATTGTGGAATTGTTTCTGATGTCTAATTCATCATTTATAGATGCTCTGAAATTAGGTTCAGCTTTTTGATATGCTTCAGCTGGCGTAAAATTTAGCATTTTACATTAGAAAAAAAATCTCAAGATTACATGCACCCATGTCTTACAGTATGTGTTTATTTTGAAGTGAATGGTGCAATAGTATCGGTTGGTTCAACTTACGTATTTCCTCATGGTTCAGGGAAGCTCTTGTGGTTTTTTCAAATGGTGCCACGATCAGACGATTATAAATAGCTCCCCAGTCGCATTCAACGCCTCCATAACTCATAAGACGACTGAAATGAGCAACAAGAGCTACGGCACAAAAGGCGGATCTTCGTGTTTTAGATGTGGCAAAGATGGGCATTGGGCAAAAGACTGTTCCCAACCTTCAGTTCAAAATCCCGCTGATCGAGCAAGGAGTTATGCTTAATCAGCCACTTTCTATAAGTATGGTGAAAGTACATTTTTTCCTAGTCAAGCCATGCAAATGCGGTTAAGGTTCTCAGTGTTGGTGTAACGTTACTTTTCCTCTATAGGAAAGTCGCAAGACTAGATGTACTGCTGGACTAACCTGAAATTCTACTGTCAAAACACTTCGATGGTGAGTTTTTGTTGCTTGTGGATGTTTCAACAGTCGATAATAGCATGGTTGGGGGTGACATTTCTTGTGAATCATTTTTCCATGAATGGAGTTGCGATATGGCGACCAGCATGCCACAGTTTGGTTGAATTACGAGCTTGTTAACATTCTTCATGCACATTGCAAGTCGCGATTTACATAGTTTCCTATGATTGTAAAAAAGACATTGGATCACTTTCGGTACCCAGTTTTGCTAAAATCAGTTGAGAATCTTAGATTTTATCAAAACTAGATTTTATAAAATAAAATCAATTGAAAAACTCGCCGTATTTAAACCATAAAGGGTGAACATTATTTACACCGGTAGAGTAAATTAAAATTCCCTCCAAATTTATTATATTGCGTCATGTGTCTAAACAATGGTCCCAAAACGTAGAATATAGACTCATTGTGCAAAGCAATCTATTTGGAGGAAATTTGCAGTGGAAATTTTGGTTTACACTGTCAGTGCAAAGAATGTTTTCTCATAAACTATACTCCTACAAAGTTAGTAGAACTTGGAAGCTGGAAAATTTGTATTAGAAAAAGGACTGTTGGTCAACAGCTATTGCGAGAGGGACCTCGAGATTTGAAGTAGAGGGTTAGGGCGAATGATTTTTGAGGAACGGGTAATTTACTATTCCTTGTTTTGATGTTCAAGGAGCCATTTAAAAACTCAACTTCAAAAATATTTGAAGGTTCCTTTTTTTATGTAATCAACGAATCTCAAATGAGCTTTCAACTTTTAAAAGCAACTCGTCGTCGAGCAGCTTAATTTATCGGCCCTAATCATTAAGCACCAAATTTTATACATACATATATGCAAAATAGAGACTTAGGAAATATTACACAACGATTCACCGGGCAGGTACTCAAATCCATCCTGGACCCGTCAGTTGCTTGTAGTCAGAAAATAAAAGACGAAGACCCTTCTAGCAGCCAAAAGGCCAGGGATGATAGCTCCCAGCGGTATAAGTTCGCAAAGCAGCTGCATAACTTTTTTTACTTCTGAATGAGACTAAGAGCTATCTGGCTCCATCTGATTCAATTGGAAGGTTCCTTCATTGTTCTTGTTTACCTGAACATTGAACTTCTCCTCTTTGTCTCCCCTCTTTAGTTTGAGAAGCATATGTATCTTTACAAATTCCCCAATCACCTGTATTTACAGTATATCAAAAACCCAGATTTCATATGGTATATTTTATCTATCATGTGTGTTGCAACGGGTTGCTATTATGACACATACACAGTGTTCACACGTAGGAGCACAGCAGTATATCAAAAACCCAGATTTCATAATGGTACAATTTTCTCATTTCCAAGAAACTGATTCGAGCTATATTCTTTTGCCTAAAATAGAAATAGAAAAAAATTGTTGAATATACCTCGGCTTTCGCGTGAACGATCTCTAGAAGTTTGTAAGGGAACAATGAGTTGGACCTCTGCTGGATGGAGTTGACAGCATGATGCGCCGCATCCTGGACCACAGGATCATTCGCTGGCACTGTTTGCCATCCCGGGGCATGGCCATCTGGTTTACAACCAACATCAGTATCAAACAAAGAAAAACAACTCAAAACTTTGAGATACTTTGCCCCTGATAATGCTGGAGCTGGGATTGCAAGCAATTAAAAGCTTCAAAGCAAGCTATGTTGCCACATTGTGCCAAAGGTAACAAGATTTTAGTTACATGGCTTGAGTTGACTACAAGTAGAAGACAATCCAGTAAATACAATGGGGCAAGTCCTAGACAAGGTAAAAAGAGGCAAAACTAAAATTCTGGTACTTCATACACTCTAGAGTCCTGTTTGGTACTCAACTAAAAGGGACAGTCACTCTAGATGGTGGCATTATGACTCAGAGGGAAACCCTCCAATCTGTTACGGATATGGACAATGTAAAATTAACAAAGAAGAGTATAAAAGATGTCTCTCATGAACTCCAGTCTCCTGAAAAAGAAAAAGAAAAACCCCTCATGCACAAAGAGTCATGCTGACCTAAAGAGCTAAACAAAGCATCACTTACCAATCCACTACTAGGACAGGCACTTGCAACAAAGTCAATGGAAAATGTTACGTGGCCATTTTGAGTCATGCATCTATGATGAGTTCAACACCAATACATCAGGGAATGTACAAAATAATAAATTAATAAATTAACAAACATATGATATATGTTGTAAAAGCAATGAGACAATCCAAGAGACAAGAGTTGCTTTCGTTGTATCCAAACTTGAACAAAATGGGGAATGTAATAACTCACGTACATGAAAACTCATTGAGTAAGAATTACAAGAAGCCAGAATTTAACGTATTGAGCTTTAGTATTTTTATATACCTTGCTTAGCACCAAGATCAGATGGGGTAAGTGAAGGAGTTTCACCAACATGCTTGAATTCCTGCAATTCCTTGAAGCCCATCCATGGCTTCACCCAAACCTTTGCCTCGTATAGTTTCTTCTTACCAGCATCAATAGCCTCAATAGTTAAATGGTGCATGGTACCAGCAACCACTTGTTCTTGGGTCTTCACCACCCGCACAAATTCAAGGAGGGCGTTCTTCACAGAAAAATAAAATATTAAGGGGCGGTTAAGGTTAATATAATTTTTTCTAGATAGTTTTCATGAATGAAAAAAGAAGACTCTTTTTTTTTCTTCTCCTAAATTAAAGAACGAATAGTTAAACCAAATATGTTTGGTCTTTCTGAGAACCATGTGAATCACTCCAATACTTGATTCTAATGGTTCTTGCCGACTTACACGAATTTTATTTATTTATTTATTTATATATATACCTTCTATTTTGTTTAGTTCGTCAAAAGACTTTCTGAATTCACTTAGACGTTAATGGAAATGAACCATGACCATGTGGTCTGATTCCTAAAAGATTGACCCCAAAATAGCATATCCAAATTATAATAAAGCCTATAGAAGCCAGTCAAGCCACAATTGCAGAATGTTCAGGGCGCCCTTTTGTATTTGTTTGAGTATGTAAATACATCGTGAATACTGTCCAAGTAATAAATTCCCAATTTTCCTTTGGGTCCCAATTCCAATATGATCCCCATGCTTCGTTAGCCCATACTGCTCCCGAAAGAAGACCTATGGTTAAAAAAGATGAACCCTATACTTATAAGACGAGAACTCCAACGATCAAATTGTTGAATCAATTGGGACCTGTCGATGCACTTATCATGTTATCCCAAAGTACTTAAACGAATTCCAATCAACTTTGCATAATTAAATACAAATTTTACCCATTGATCGAGGTTATCAACAGCCTAAGGGGCTGTCTGTGATTAGCATATCCCTAATATAAAACACTACTCCTATCTAACAGAAGCATAAAGATGACCATATTTGGTTTTAGCTAGGTGTCTATTTCTTGTTGGGAGACAAGGGCAAAGAGATCATCTGAAGGTTAGCAAAGAATTCTACTCATCAACATAGGAAATGATCCAAACACGGCCTAAATTTCAATGGATTCAACCAAATGGGTTTCAGCCATTTACCCAAAAAAAGAAGAAGGTGCATCAGCCCCGTCTCTATCAAGGAGAACCGTAACAATCAAAACTCCAGGCAAATAAACCCAATTAAAAGAGCCCCCCGTCTACTTCAATAGTCAATACTTCATCAAGGACACGAAAGGAACAAGCCAGCACACACAATTGACATGTACGTACATGATACATCTATAAGCATATAACAGCAATACTAAATTCGGTCATGGGAGCCGGACTCTTTTGGGGATTTATGATCACACCTACCGCCGTAGGTCCCGGCTATGTCTTCACTGTATACAGGTTCTTACAAAAGACAGAGACAGCCAGGTAGCAACCATGACTTATTTTCTTAAGTCACAGTTTCGTGACTTTCACATCGATCACGATAGCCAAATTATATCAAAGATTACTCCAACCTGATAACCTAACTCCCCTACTTCCAAAGCCTTCTTTTGGTTCATCTTTTCCGAATCAATCTAAAAACTTTCCGCAACAGGCTCCTTTTGTATCCCAATATCCTATCACTAAAGCAATACTACGCGCTCACCGTTCAATTGGTATATAGAAAAACCATAACCGTAAAATTGAGAGAGAGAGAGAGAGAGAGAGAGAGGACCTCTTTGTTGTTATGTTGTTCGACGGCGAAACGGGCAAGGCCGTCGATCTCGTCGGTGTTCTGATTGGATGAGTGAGAATCGTGTACTCCTCCGAGGGTTGCCATTTTCGTCGGAGGAAGGTAGTTTCCTTCTTCTTCTACCTCGCTGCTACAAAACCCTTGTTCTTGAAATTGAAATTGAGATCCAAAAACAGATGCAGAGAACACAAGTGCTAGCAGTGCAAGGGGGAAGAATATATAGCGTAGGATTTTGGCAACCGAGGAAGACGACGAGGTGCAGAGTATCATTTTCCCAAATCCCCAAATCTCTCATTGTAAAATGTAACTTGTCTTTGCTGTCTTTATCAAGATTTGATGCTCCTGAATTTGACAGGTGGCGAACACGTGTCACTTTTGTAAAAAGGCCTCTTCTATGGGAAAATATTTTGAAAATTCTTTTGCATTACTCTGATTTATGTGTATAGAAATTTAGGAAATGACTACAATATATAAGAATTAAAGGTATTGTATAGTCTAGATTGTGTCACTTTATTAATAATTGTAATATTATATTCATTTTTTAAAACTTTTCAGCAATATGATTGGTAACATTTTTCATGATTCGTGACATTTTGATGTGTCTCGTAACTTTTATAAAAAAAAAATCGTAAATTTTCATACACACTCAAACAAAAGGTTGTGTATTATAGCATTTTTCTAGAATTTAAAGTAGATTTCTTGTTTAGAAGCAGGGTTGGGAACGCAGCTACAGGGTGTAGCGATGGAGAAGACCGCGTATTTCAGTTATCTAAGAGTATTTTGGACGGTTCAAATTGCAAATACAGAGAGAGCGCAAAGAAGCCTGACCACGTATTTCAGTTATCTAAGAGTATTTTGGACGGTTCAGACAGTAAATATAGAGAGAGCGCAAAGAATTCTAGGCCGTCCAAAATCGAGATGTACGGATAGACGTCACGTAGTCATATCCAACTTGCAATCTCTGTTGCGTGGTTTGGGTGCAAGTCAATGGGTTATTTTAATTCTAAATTTTGCGTGGTTTTGTTGGGCTCAATTCGGTTCCACAAAAAACATCCAAACCGCTTAATAATTTTGAAATAATTATTGCGGTGGTTTTGAGAAAAATCAAACCAATCTAATATTTGTAAATAATTGATCTAATTCGTTCATTTTTCATTCAGGATTCGAGACCCTATAATCTTTTTTTTTTTTTGGAACAATATCACCTTGATTTGTAAAGTAGATATTATAGGGCTTGTTGGGAAGAGCATTTAATAAAAAACTAATTTTGATTGGACATCGATAATTATCAAAAACAGTTCATAATTGTAAACTAATGGACACATTACTGAGATAACAAGATCGTTGGTTATCTTATATGAATCGCTTGGAAATCTATCGGGGTGAGGTTACAATCAGATTAGAGCCTGCCTTACTGTATTCTGAAAAATGAAGTGTTGCGCCGAAGGGGGTGAATCCACACACAATCAGATCTTCTTCTTGTTCAGCACAGACGTGAGCTAAGTGATCTGCACTTTGATTAGCATTAAGGTAAATGTGCTCCATTGTGCTACTTTTCTGGTTCAAAATGTGCTTCGCTTTGCATTCTCCATGATAACTTTGTTTGTGCAATTTGGGATTGGGCCTCCATTGATCATTGTGACAGCTTGGAGAGAATCCGTCTTTATCTGCATCTGCGATTCCTTTCTCCAATATTACAGCCAAACTGCGTATAATCGCCTGCGTTTCAGCCTCCAAACTCGAGTGGCAAGCTAATTTTCCATAGAAGCCTAGAATCCACCTCCCCCCGTCATTTCTCAATAGGCCACCAAAGCCCCCTTTTCCTGTTGTTTTCGAACCAACTCCCGCCTAAATTTAGCTTTAGGGTACCTGCATTAGGGAGATGCCATTTCACTATCAGTGGTGCTGAAACAGCAGGGCGTAGGGGAGATTTAAAAGATGAACGATTTTGGATGCAGAGCCATAGTCAACGATTTTTCTACAGCTTTCTTGAACATTATACTCAATATTGTCAAAACTTTTTCCAATTTCTCTCCTTCCCAATCTGCCACAGAATATTAGGATAGAGAATTTGCCACGGATTACCCAAAAGGCTTAGTTTCTGGTAACTTCAATCTCCAGATTCTCCACAACCATTTCCAGTTTGAGGAATTATCAGCATCACCGGTAGTTAAAGCATAAGCTGCTACAGTGAATAAACAGCCATGAGGGGAGTTCTTCCAATGGGGAAAGTCAGGAAGAGGATGAGTACAAAAACCAGATAGTGTAGCATTCTATTCGATACAACTGTAAATAAATGGACATAATTTGCGATGTAGATGCCAAAAATCAAATTAAGAGTTTTTCCTCGAGTTTCATATTCTGGTTCATGGGTCATGAAAATACCGGTTTTCCTTTCTCTTTTAAGGAAAACTAACAAACTACTGTGATTCACTGTGAACGACTGCATGCATCAAGGAAACTCATACTTATGTGTTTTAACTTATGATGTTCGCACAAGTGAAGGGAGCACCAGGGAAAATGCGGCAATCCAATGCAAGAAATGAGAATAAATGAAATTTAGTATGGCATGCAACAGGCTGCTATTATGAAAGATAAACACCCAGGTCAATAACAGTTCTAACAACCAAGTCCTGAGGTTTCAGCCGAGCAGGAAACAAACCAACTCCACCTTCCCCATACAGCTCGGTGGAAATTTAGGTTGTTTGGATCTCCCACCAGCCTCATACAGTGACGTGCATATGCATGTCATAATGCCAAACTTGTACGAATTGAATCCACGTTAACAAATAATGTCTCCACTGTTACAACTTACAACTGAAAAAATCCAGGCAGCTGAGAGTTTAGTGGAAAGGTTATCACAGTATTCTCATGGAAATTATGCTGTCCAAATATCAGAGCTTTTACTGAAGGACCAAATGGCACGCAAGCCTCCGTTGTATGGACCACAAAGCTAGCAAATTTAAGTTCGTATTATTTGGACAAAAATACATAGAAGTATAGCTTCAAGAAGACTAGTAAAGAACACGCAAAAAAAAAAAACAAAACAGAAGGCCAAAAAGGTCAAAAACACTTCGAAGGAGAAAACTCATTGTGGGGGCGCTCTTCACTTGGGGTGACCTCCTTGACCGCCTGGAACAGTGCCATGGAGGTGGTGTTCAAGCTGACCGCGTTGTGGGCCCTGGGAGCCCGTCGAAGAAGATGGCTGGCGCTCTTGGGGTACGCCGGAGGGGAACCTGCACAAGGGAACAACCACGTTAGCGCCTAGCCCGGACAGTGGTGGTCCGGGGAGGCACTCCGATGGCTAAGTAAGCAACGGGAAGAGTAGTATAATGGAGGTTTTAGAGAGAGAAAGTGCAGTTGAGAGCTAAATGTAGAGAGAGAGGGAGATTGTTCAGAGTTCAGTTGTCCTCTTCATGAAGGTGAAGGGAGGCGTATTTATAGGCAAGGGAGCGCGTGCCCCGCACGCCGCTCGGGGGGACCTTACGCGCCCCGTCCCTATCGCTGCACTCAAGTGCATGGATATCTATATGTTAGACAAGTGGTGCTCGTATTAATCGTTCCCTCCCCCCAGTAGTAACTTCGCTATCGATAGTCCTCACGACCTAGCCCCTCACTGCCAGGCCGCTGTGGAGTTAGGGGCCGCCACTTTTGCGCAGAAGTGGGGGTGGGTGGGTGATGGGATGGTCAAGACCATTAATGTGCCACCCCGCCGCCGAGGTGTGTCTCAATCGAGCCCCTAACACTGGGCCTTGCCCCCGAAAACAGGTGGTCAATCGACTTCGGCTGGGGGGTGGCGGGGACAACCCCGGCGCTCCTGCAAACTTCGTTCGCCATGCTCCCCTTGGTGCGGTAGAGACCCGAGGCACGGGGCCTACCAGAGACTGGTCCCGCCAGGTCTTTCTCGATACTTCAGGTGCTCCATGGGCGATGGTGCGTTGAGGAGCCAAGAGGGCTGCCGAGCCCCCCCTCAGAGACCTGGAAACCAGGTCCCGTGATACCCAGCCCGGAGAGGTGGTCCCTCTGGACCTCAGTTCACCCGGCCGCTACACTCACCCAAGGATTTAGAGATGATGAAGGGCTTCTTACGGATAGTTAATGCTCCTTCCTTGCTTTCTAGAACAATTACCAAGTTTCTCATACAATCCTCAACGATCTCCCCTCGATGGAAAATATCCCTTCGAAACTTACGAGCATTGGTTGCATCCACGGTTTCATCAGTCGAATCAATACAATCAGGAATGAGCAATCCATATAAAATAGCTGCTAGAGCTAAAGCAGATGTGTAATAGCTTTGGCGCTATCTTAAAACTTGTCTAGGCAGTTTTGAAACCATCTCAAAAAGGAACCACTTGTAGCTGGACGGACCAAACCCAAACAGATCAGGTTAAGTAAGGTTTCCAACTTTGGAAACAAAGAGCACCGGCCCCCCCCTAAGTCCAAATTGGTATATCGTGAAAAAGGAACTATTCATTGCTTCTGCTCTTCTCCATGATCGGCAAGCATCCTTGACGGAAAATGTCCCCTTCAAAGAAACTTTTAACATTGAATTGAAGTTTGGACTCTTGCCACTGGAATGCTCTATTAGCTGCAGCCCGTCTTTAACCCTGGAAGAAGATACCAACATAAATAATGGGACTTGTAACAATTACAGACCGGAACATTCCTTGAAATTCAACCGAAATAAAGAAACTACTCAAACCACTAGCTGCATTTAACCAACAAAAAAAGGCTAGTTAATGGCAAATTAAAAGCCTGACAAAAATTAAGGGAAGGACTTAAACAAGAAATTCGAGGCGAGCACCAAATTGGTAACGATATAATGATATTGCTGGAAAGCAGGAAATTAAATTGCGTCTATCTGACATCATAAAACTTTTCTCATGCATCAACAAACCACCAAGCATAGTTGAACAAAATAAACTGTGGCAGAATGATTAGTGATCTCCAAAACAGAACGTTCAACAATTTTGGCCACAAGCAAGTGCAGTGTGCCTCTCTTAAGTCTTTCAACTAGCCTTTCTATAGCGCCATGAGTTCCCTTCTTCTCTTTCTATCTTTGCTCCTACTGGCAGTTTAGTTTCAATACAAAACAAAAAGACGACAAAGTACAAGAATGAGAGCTGTTAGTCATACCTCATTTGTTGATCTCCATGATGCTGTTTCTTTGCTCTCATGAATAGTCAATTAAAAAGTTTGTTGTAGAGTCGAGGTGTACAGTGGATTACAATTCTAGACAAATGACACCTATAGTCTTTGCAAAGGACACCCAATGCAATAACTTGAACGAGGTAACAAAAATTGCTGCAGCCTAGATTGCAGAAGCACTTGACAACAAAAGAACTTCACGAGGACACCTACCCATCCCAAACACGAGACAATTACCCATATTTGATGACTTGAAGTAATTCCTTCCACTTCAAGAAACCGCTTTTTCATCCCTTGGCACGAGCTCCTGAATCATTCTAAAAATTTCCCCATCCTCACCATCATCTAGGAGTAAACCTTCCATTGTAGATGTTTCCACTGAGAAATTCCGATTGATCATATCTTGTAGAAATATCTTAACCTTGTGTCTATCACCCCTCTCGAGGAATGCTCGAACAAATATGTTAAAAGTGATTTCATCGGGGGGACAATCATCTGCATACATGCATTTGAATAACTCCTCTGCTTCGTCCAGCAAGCCAGCGTTACAAAGTCCACAAATCATTGCGGTGTAAATCTTAACATTGGGCTTCAAACCTTTAGCTGAAATGGAACTAAAAACTTTCTGAGCATCTTCAATATTACCAGCCTTGCACATGACATTTGCGATGATACCGTAAATAACATTATTAGGAACTATTCCTTGATCTTGCATCAAATGGAACACCTCTACTGCCTTGCCGATTTTCTAATTCCTAAAGAAGCCATCTAACAAGATTGAGTAAGTTATAGTGTCAGGATTTTGACCGCTGCTTATCATCTCATTAAAAATATTCTCTGCAACATTACATCTCGCTACTTGTAGCAGACCCTTTAACAAGGGGTTGTACGTCTCAGTAATTGGTTTTAACCCTTTATGAGGCATTTATCGAAATCTCGAGTATGCTCTCTGCCTCCTCGGTCCTTCCCTCCTTGCAAAGAGCATCTACCAATATATTAAAGGTCACAACGTTTGGGAAAATGTTTTGTGCGGCCATGTTAGTCAATACTCTGGCAGCATCCTTCCCTCGACCTGATTTACATAATCCATCAACCAAAGAACTGTAGGTGACAACGTCAGGCATAATATCCCACCCTCTCATCTCTGATAAGAGTTTCAAAGCATCATCTATGCTTTTGTCCTTGCAAAGGTTGTCAATGATTGTGTTATACATCACCACAGTAGGCCTAAAGTTCCATTTCTGCATACTCCTCAACAACCGTATGGCCATTGCAGTGTCTCTAATTTTACAAAGCCCTTTTATGATTGTCCCGTATGTGATTTCATCAGGTTCAATCTCTCCTTTTTTCACCAACCTCCCGAACAATTTCACAGCCTCAGAAGTCTTACTTTCTAAAATATATCCATTTATTAGAGTGGTGAAGGTGGTCACGTCTGGAGTGTGACCACATTTAAAGAAGATACCCAAGATAGCAAACCCATAATCCACTCGATCCAAGCGGCAAAAACAATTTATCGAAATAGCCAGCGTATATTCATTACTACGCATACCCAACTCCCTGATTTCATTATATAGAGAAACGACGGTCGAATATTCCTTCATCTTGGAAACAGCAGTTAACAGCTGAGTAAAATTGATAACAGAAGGCAGTGGTCGAAATTGGGACATTTGACGGAATAAACTAAGAGCATCGTCCAGCTTATGAAAACCCATTTTAGATTTCTGCAATGACAACTTCTGTAGTTGCTTTCGATTCGTTATTGCAATAACATCAGGAGGATTAAGGTTTGTAGAAATTTGGGTATGAAATAAGGGTTTATGATTTTCAAAACCCGTTTTAGATTTCTCCAACAACTTCTGTAGTTGCATGCGATTCATTATTGCGGGAACATCATGGGGTTTAGGTTTTTAGAAATCTGGGTATGAAACAAGAGTGCATGATCTACAAACGAGTTACCTCTGCTGTAATTAATTGCCGATCTGGGACTGAAGATGGAGGCAACAGCAGCAATTCTCCGCATCTTGCTCACAAAGACAGCTTGATTTTCTTCGCAACAAAATAGAATAAATCTATATATGAATTGAGTTTGCGGCCGTTACCAAAGTATGCGAAGGAAGTAAGTCAAGTGCTTTATACAGAGGGGAATACTCAGGGAGGGAAAACTTACATCACATCATTGGCTCCCTGAAAATAGGTCATAAGTTAATTTAATAGTTCCTAACTTGATTATTAAGGTATACTATAACCTTAATTGAGTATATGCGCGCTCAATTGGCTAGGAAAAATATTCTCTATTTTGTGAAAAAAATAATAAAAAGTGTGAGTTCCACAAATTGATAAGTTTAAAAGATTAAAAGTGATTGGGTCACTCTTAAAAATAGTTACAAGGCTGCTTAGATTTAGTTAATGAGTTAGGAGCTATACTTATGAGCTACTATTGGAAGCTTATATTAGAAGCCCATTGAAAACCATTATTGATTAAATGACTTGCTAAATTTTCAGAGCTTCACTTAGCAGTCATTGAAAGAATCCACTGTCGATGTCCTTAGAGCATCTACGAGGCTTTCTACTTGGACTTTTTCTTGTGTGGCTATAATACCTAGCCAAACCCAAATTTCATGTTCCAAGAGGCTCTCTACTTTAGCTAGTTATTCTAACTTTGGTCACTTGGGCTTGGTACTAGTACAGAGCAAAAGAGGCTAGCTACTCTCTCTCTCTCTCTCGCTCTCATTCTATTGACCTTTTTGTCACTTAATTCTATGAGTAGATATTTAAAAATAAAAAATTATTTGAGTAGAGAGCAAAAATAGAGAGTAATATTGGATTTTATTGTGAAAAAGTAAATAGCTAAAGTAGATATTGTCCCTTTTTTTTTTGTACTTTTTACTAGGCATTGGGCTACTTTGGGTAAAAAACCAAAAAATGGTTTTTTAAAAAACTATTTTGTCCTTATTCAAATTTTTTTTGCATTCGTTAGTTTTGCATCAAGATTTTGTGGTTTTTGGATTCCTCTCGACGAGACGAACCTAAAAAGTATAAAATTATGGTCAAAACTCAATTTTTTTTGAATAAAGCCAATATAGAGAGTAGTGTTGAAGATGCTCTTAGATGAAAAATCAAGTTTAGTTTTCAGATGGGTTTTGTCCGTAGACGAGAGCCTTGGAAAGAATGAAGAGAAAAAAATTCCCTAGGCTAGATGGTGAACAGTAGATAGGTTAAAATTGCTATGCACTGTAGAAAATAGAACTAGAGAGACTCCTGCACCATGCTTTATGTTTTGTTTTTTTGTTTTGTTTTTGGTGTTTAGGATTTTAGGGCATCTCTAGTTAGGCATAATATCCCACCCTCTCATCTCTGATAAGAGTTTCAAAGCATCATCTATGCTTTTGTCCTTGCAAAGGTTGTCAATGATTGTGTTATACATCACCACAGTAGGCCTAAAGTTCCATTTCTGCATACTCCTCAACAACCGTATGGCCATTGCAGTGTCTCTAATTTTACAAAGCCCTTTTATGATTGTCCCGTATGTGATTTCATTAGGTTCAATCTCTCCTTTTTTCACCAACCTCCCGAACAATTTCACAGCCTCAGAAGTCTTACTTTCTAAAATATATCTGTTTATTAGAGTGGTGAAGGTAGTCACGTTAGGGGGTGTACCACATTTAAAGAAGATACCCAAGATAGCAAACCCATAATCCACTCGACCCAAGCGGCAAAAACTGTTTATCGAAATAGACAGCGTATATTCATCACTACGCATACCCAACTCCCTGATTTCATTGTATAGAGAAATGACGGTCGAATATTCCTTCATCTTGGAAACAGAAGTTAACAGCTTATTAAAATCGCTAACAGAAGGCAGAGGTCGAAATTGGGCCATTTGACGGAATAAACATAGAGCATTGTCGAGCTTTTCAAAACCCGTTTTAGATTTCGCCGACAACAACTTCTGGAGTTGCTTTCGATTCGTTATTGCAATAATATCAGGAGGATTAGAGTTTGTAGAAATTAGGGTATGAAGCAAGGGTGTATGATCTACAAATGCGTTACCTCTGCTGTAATTAAGTGCCGCTCTCGGGCTGAAGATGGAAGCAACAGCAGCAATTCTCCCCATGTTGCTCACAAAAACAGAGAGAGAGATGGATCGAGCTCGTTCCAAACTGTGCGAAGTGAAAAATTTCATACGAGGTGGGTGTGGTAGCTAAAAATTCCTTAGGCAAATTTCACTAAACGCTCCTGAGGTTTTTGACAAATGCAAGGCCCTACCCTGAGATTTCTAAATTAGCACTTTCTACCCTTACTTTTGGTCAGAAGTCATCAACACGTTGTGATGATAAAACGTTGTGATGATAAAATGATAAAATGCAAGGCCCTTATTTTTCTATTTTATTGTGGCTGTGTACCTAAATTTATTGCTATTAGTGTCTAAATAGTAGGTTTTTTTTAATCATTTTGTCTTTATGTGAAAATCTAACTTCTTGCTTTGTTATAATGTTAAAGTAATTTATTGTTAAAATTAATTATTCGTCTTGACAATAGTAGAAAAATATAGACCGGAGTTAAAAAAATTCACATAGAAAGATACTAAAGATGAACATAATGGTTCCAACAGCTCTTTTAAACTTTTATTTTTTTAAGCTTTTTTTTTCCCTATAATTTTTTACTTTTCTAACTCCTTTCTTCATGATGAATGATTAAACGATTAATCCAAAATACTAACCTAAATCGAAAAAAAATACAAATGTTAAAATTTAGGAAGAACAGACCAATAATTTAGCCAAAATTATGGGTATTTTGGCACTTCTGGGAAGACAAAAGTACTGTAAAAAAATTGGGTGGAATATTAAGGTGCCAATGAAAATTTCTCAATAGTCACCCACCCATCCAAGAAGGGATGAGAACTTATGCATGTATACAAAAATAAAAAATGTTAAGGCAGGAAAGGGAATTTTTATTTCTTTGTTTTTAATAGCAATAAAAAGAAATTGATTTTGAATGAGTAATTTTTAAGTAATACTACCTACCTGAGGACTAGATATTAGAGCTTCAAGTTGAACTTGTGGTCAAAGTCTGAGACCTAGGAAATTGCTTTTTCCTAAAGTGTTAGGCTCAAAATCTCAGAGTGCCATAAACTCTTAACAAGGTTAGTCCGCCCTGATTAGTGGATTATACGATTAATCCTAAGAATTAGTTGTGATGTGACACTAGGAATTTAGCAAAGTGAGAGCTAGGCAAATTATTTAGATCGAATTTGGAAATTTCATCATGCTAAATTTTCTTATGTCCATCGTGTTTGGCATTCTGCTATATCAGATCAGATTTTTATCATGCCTCAGAAGGTCCTTGAAGGTATTGAAAGCAAGATGATGGCTTTTCCATGGCCTCGGTGTGAGCTGAACCATAAGTGTGCCAAACTAGAGGAATGCATCAGTGCAGCCATGTTAAAACAACTTTGGGCCCTCGGTGAAAAAGCTTATTCTCTTTGGGTAAAATGGGTGCACACATATACCATTAAAGCTCAGAATTTATGAGCATATGGCTTTACCCTTTGATTATTCATGGACTGTTAGGAAGATTTTCCATTTTAGAAACTTTTTTCAGCTCCTCATTCTGTACAAAATTGGAAATGGAGCTTCTACCTTTGCATGGCTATGTAATTGGCATATGTTGGGACCATTCCAAATGATTCAAGGTGAGCCTTCATCATTTGGCTGGCTATGCAAAATAAGCTTAATAATATGGAAGGTTGCTTGTGTTGGGTGTTGCAAGTGATGCAGCATGCATTCTACGTAGAAATGCCACCATTTGAAAGCCACAACCATCTATTTTTTGAATGCCCTGATACTAAACTGTGTGGTTCGATATTCCGAGGAAAATCCAGGTGGTTAGGGCCCCCTTTTGCGTAGGTTGAGCCGTTGAGGTCTTGAAGAAATGAATTGTAAACTCAAACGGGACGAGCTTTAGAAAAGTTGCTCGTAAGCTATTCTTGGCAGCTGCTGTTTTTAATGTTTGGTGAAAAAAATGGGAGAGTATTCCAACAAAAGGCTTTGGATTCACGTTTCCCTTGGTTCCAAAATCTGTAATGCTATTTGAGACTATATGATGGCTTGGAGGAGTGTTAAGCCTAGCCAAGAGATAGAGATGTATGCAGAACATGGAATGAGCCTCATACAATCCTCTGTAATTGTTTTGGTTTTTGCTTGGCTTGGGCGCGACCTGACC
Organism: Vaccinium macrocarpon; assembly: GCA_022606695.1. NCBI lineage: Eukaryota > Viridiplantae > Streptophyta > Magnoliopsida > Ericales > Ericaceae > Vaccinium > Vaccinium macrocarpon. Next base: position 9,735,360 of record CM040176.1, on the reverse strand, counting down.
ATGGGTGTATGCTTTATTGTTTCTGGTTTTAGGCCTTGCAAGGCTTCTGGTAGTGTGTAAAGTCTCTTCTTGGGCTATTGCGTTCTATTGTTTGCTTCGGCTTTTAATTGAAGTACTCTCACCGGAAGAAAAAGAATGAAAGCAAAATATAATACCCCAAATGCACACCATACTGACGTGACAAATGGGGAGAAGCCCATTTTTTGGGTGAGCCCCACATTGGGCTTCTCCACCTTTGCCACATCAGGGTGGTGTGTATTTGGAGTGCACAAGTCGTATACCCATAGCATTGTAGTTGTACATATAACATGAAAGCACCTGAAAAATATCAGATCAGGGGAATGCAGTAGGATAAGGTCACCCAGAGATACAATCCTCTCATGTATCTCCGGTGCTCCTCGGAACCAGACATCATAACTCAAAACCTTCCATGCTCTTAAATCAGCTTGAGAACTAGCGTTATCTCAACTTATCAATAAAGTACTGTTTTCATGGTCATATTGAATTATCTTATATCTCCCAGGATTCGATAATCACAAAGACAACAAAATTGCAACTTCTATAACAGTAAATGTAAAATCCTGCAATCAAAAGTTGGCTGTCCTAAAAGAAATTAAAATATGTAAATGTGCAAATGCAATAAGAACTCACAAAGTCATGTCAAGCACGCATGAGTTTTTTACATACCCTGAATACCCAAGTAATTTTTAAGCACCAGTCAAAAATTGAAGTAAGCCAACTAGCACCATCATCAGAAGCACTAATTTAAAAATTGATCTTGCCCTTTGGTTCACCCTACAAAATATTGACTGCTTGACAAAGAACATGCTTGGAAGCATTAATTTAAAAAACTAGGTCAATGAAAAAAATTACCCCAAACAAATTAATATTCTTATAGCATTAACAAACATGCTTGGAAGCACATGGATTGTCAAGTCAAGGCTACTTCTATGTGACTTTTTCTTATTAAGTTCTCCAACCTGAAGAAGTAACAGAGGTTCATTATCTTATTCCGTTTAACAAATACCCACAAAATAGGATCAATTAGGACAAAACCATCAGTCCATTGTTATGGCAATGGTGATTGGTAATATTTTCAACTGGAATGTGAGAAATCAGTCCACTCAAACAATCACGGTGGTATTACTTTTTGCATACATAACAAATTAGGTATCCACAATAAATAAGGAAAGAAATCAGTATCATTAATGGGTGTTATTGGTTACGTAAACTCTTTAGTGCTAAAAGCTGCATAAGCTTTTCCCATTCTTGTCTGAAACTTAAATTTTATATCCAGGATTCGGGATTTGTCAGAGAAATTTTACTGGCTCCCACTAACCTTAGATTTTTCTTGCATAGTTCAGTTAGAATTAGTGTAACTCAATTGTTTGGGTGAAACAACTTGATTGGAGAAATTAAAACCATGTACGCCAACCAATTACATACAAGCAAACCAACTCACTTGCATGAAATGAAATAACAATAAAACAGAAATCCGCACAAAGTTTGGTAGAAGAACTGAATAGTCCATGGTAGAAGAAAAAAAACTTTCAGACAACCAGCAAATAGAACGCAAAAGATATCAAGACAAAGAGAGAGAAGAATCGAAACGCTATCAATTCCTACGCTCAAAACAAAAAGCTCTCATCTCCAATAAAACCTTCAAAACAGATGGAATAACAATACAAAAGAGCATAATAAGAAACTTCAGCAAAATCATGGCATACAATGTAAACCCTATTTCAGCCAAAAAAAACTAATAACAATCAAATAAATGCTATCTTTTATTAAATTGCTCACCATGGTGCAAGTAGACTGAGTCTGTAACACCACTCCTCTCCCCCTTTGTCAAGATGACTCAAGCAGTTAATCACCGTCTGAGAGCCCTGCTCTAGCCGTGGTGGTACGATTGACCATGAAGTATGATGGAAAAATAGTGGACACACCGACACGGAAAGATTGACAATCGGCAACGGCAGTGAATCAAAGATCAACAACTTGGGAAGGGTTAAGGGTTAAGGGTTAAGGGCTAAGCGATAGTAGGAAGGTAGAGTGGGGGAGGAAGGGAGAGAGTTTTGATACAGTTCATGAAGTTCTGTAAGAGAAAATGGATGATGAGAGAGGAGGAGACATAACAGGAAAGGCACGTTAAAATGAAGTTCTGTCAGAGCCTTTGATAGCAATAGAACTGAGAATCTACAAAATGACCATAAAAAATAGGTGGTCGTATTTAACTGAGAGTTTAAGGGCACGCTAGCCTCGAGTGTACGAACAACAAAGCTAGCAAATTTAGTTTCGTATATTTGGACAAAAAAACAAACAATAAATTTGGTATAGCTTCAAGGGATGAGCAAAGAACACCCCAAAAAAACAAAAATAAGGCCAAAATAGTCAAAAAACATTTCCAAGGAGGCAAACTACCTGAGGTTATAGGAGTGACGAAGGGCTTCTAATGGATACTTCCTATGGATTAATGCTCCCTCCTTGCTTTCTAGAACAATTAAGAAGTTTCATATACAATCCACGATGATGTTGCTCAATGGAAAATGTCCCCTTCAAAGAAACTTATAAGCATCAGTTGCATCATGGTTTCGTCAGTCAAATCAACACAATCTGCAAAGAGCAAAAGTCAGAGTGTAATACTATTTTTGACGCTATATTAGAAACTCTACTAGGAACTCGTTTACACAGTTCAAAACCATCTATCTCCAAAAGCAACCACTGTAACTGGATGGACCAACCCAGACGGATTAGTTTAAGAAAGGTTTCTAAAGTAGCAAACAAAGAGCACCAGCCAATGCGTCCAAATTGGTATATCATGGAATGTCAACTATCCATTGCTTTTGCTCTTCTCCACGATCGCCAAGAGTCCTTAATGGAAATGTCCCTTTCAAAGAAACTAATCCTTGAATGGAAGTTTGGACACTTGCCACCGGAATGCACTTTTTTAGAAGCAATAGGTGTCTAAGAATCTGGCTCAAGCCACTTATACTAACCCTTGATGATGATACCACCACAAATAATGGGATTCAAAAAGTTTTGTTGACAGGAAAATTTCTTGAAATTCAACCAGAATAAAGACACTAAAAAAACCACTAGCTGCATTTCCTTAACCAAACAAACCTTTTTAATGGCTAACTCAAAGCCTGACACAAAAAGTAAGTGGAGAATTTAAACTTTTGAAGTGAACACCAAATCAGTTAAGAGTATAATGATATTGCTGAAGAGTGGGAAATTAAATTGGATCTATCTAATATCTTGACACGTTTCTCATACATCGACAAACCCCCAAGCATGGTTGTACTAATAAACTGCAGCAGAATGATTAGTGATGTCCGAAACAAAACGTTCAACGATTTTGGCCACAAGCAAGTGCAGAGTTTGTTTTGATACAAAAAAAAAAACGCCATAGTAAGAACGAGAGCTGTTAGTCATACCTCAAAAGTTTCATTAATCCCCGTGATACTCTTTCTTTGCTCTCAACAATAGTCAATTACAGCAGCAGCCGGTTTTGGACAAACGATACTTACAAAGTCTTGGGAGAGGACACCCAAGGCAATAACCTGAACGAGGTAACAAAAAAATAGCTGCAGCTCAGATTGCAAAAGCACTTGACAATAAAAAGAACTTTACAAGGAAACGATCCCAAAAATGGTACAAGTACCCATCCTTGACAACTTGAAGTAATTCCTTCCACTTCAGGACACCACTTTTTCATCCCTTGGCACAAGCTCTTGAATCATTCTAAAAATTTCCCCATCCTCTCCATCAACTATGAGCAAACCCTCCATGTTAGATACATCCACTGAGAAATTCTGATTGATCATTTCTTGTAGAAATATCCTAAGCTTGTGTCTATCACCCCGGTCGAGGAATGCTCGAACAATTATATTGTAAGTGATTTCATTGGGTGGACAACCATTTGCATGCATGCCTCTGAGTAACTCCTCGGCCTCATCCAGCAACCCCTCATTACAAAGTCCACTGATCATTGTGGTGTAAATCTTCACATCGAGCTCCAAACCTTTAGCTGAAATGAAACTAAAAAGTTTTTGTGCGTCTTCAATCTCCCCTGCCTTGCACATGCCATCGATGAGGATACTGTAAATAGCAATATTAGGAGCTATACCCTGATCTAGCATCGAACGAAACGCCTCTACTGCCTTGCCTATTTTCTGGTTCCTAAAGAAGCCATCTATCAAGATTGAGTAAGTAAAAATGTCAGGATTTTGACCTCGACTCATCACCTCATTAAAAATATTCTCTGCAGCATCACATCTCCCTACTTGTAGCATCCCCTTTAACAAGGTGTTGTACGTCTCAGTAGCTGGTTTTAACCCTTTACAAGGCATTTCTCGAAGGAGCTGCATGGCCTCGTCTATATTCCTCTTATTGCATAAACCGTTGATTAAGATATTATAGCTAAAGATATCAGGCTTAAATCCCCTATCAACCATGGAGTTGAAAACTTCTTTTGCTTTCTTCATGTGGCCTTGCAAACAATATCCGTCCATCAGTGCATTATAAGTGACAACATTGGGCTTCTCACCTCTTCGAATCATGATCTCAAGTACGCCCTCCGCCTCCTCGGTCCTTCCCTCCTTGCAAAGTGCATCTACCAATATATTATAGGTTACAACATTTAGGAAAATGTTTTCCGCCCCCATGTCACTCAGTATTCTTGTGGCATCCTTCCCTCGACCTAATTTACATAAGCCATCAACCAAAGAGTTGTAGGTGACCACATTAGGCATAATATCCCACCCTCTCATCTCTGATAAGAGGCTCAAAGCAACATCTATGTTTCTGTCCTTGCAAAGGTTGTCGATGATTGTGTTATACATCACCACAAGAGGGCCTAAAGTTCCATTTTTGCATACTCCTCAGCAACCGTATGGCCATTGCAGTGTCTCCTATTTTACAAAGTCCTTTTATGATTGTCCCGTATGTGATTTCATCAGGTTCAATCTCTCCTTTTTTCACCAACCTCCCGAACAATTTCACAGCCTCAGAAGTCTTACTTTCTAAAATATATCCGTTTATTAGAGTGGTGAAGGTAGTCACGTCAGGGGTGTAACCACATTTAAAGAAGATAACCAAGATAGCAAACCCATAATCCACCCGACCCAAGCGGCAAAAAGAATTGATCAAAACATTTAGCGTACATTCATCAGTTGGTATACCAACCTCCCTGATTTCTTTATATAGAGAAATGACGGTCGAATATTCCTTCATCTTGGAAACAGCAGTTAACACCTGATTAAAATTGATTGCAGAAGGCAGAGGTCGAATTTGGGCCATTTGATGGAATAAACTGAGAGCATCGTCTATCTTCTCAAAACCCGTTTTAGATTTCTCCAACAACAACTTATGTAGTTGCATTCGATTTATTGCAATAACATCAGGGGGATTAGGGTTTGTAGAGATTTGGGTATGAAACAAGAGTGTAGGATCTACAAACGAGTTACCTCTACTGTAATTAAGTGCCGTTCTGCGACTGCAGATGGAGGCAACAACAGCAATTCTCCGCATCTTGATCACAAAAACAGCTTGAATTTTTTCGCAACAAGAAGATAGATGGATTGAAAATACAACTACTACAGAGATTGTTAGAGTTGGAAATTTCATACGAGGTGGGTGTTGTAGCTAAAAATTTCTTAGGCAAATTTCACTAAACGCTCCTGAGATTTTGGACAAATGCAAGGACCTCCCCTGAGATTTCTGAAATAGCACTTTCCACTCTTGAAACTATTATGATTACCCCTTCGGTCAGAAGTCATCAAAACGTTGTGATGATAAAATGACAACCCCCCATCCCTCCTCCTTCCTTATTTTTTCTATTATTGTGGGTGGGTACCTAAATTTATTTTGCTATTCGATAAAGATACGGGTACAGAGAACATGGTATAGAAAACGTACCGATCACGTTCGGGTACCCACTTTTGGGTCCCACACGAGTGATTCAAACCGTTCACTATTCTTAAGACATTTTTCCGAGGGGCCTACCAAATTTCAGCTCAATCGAATGGTTGGAAGTTCTCCAACCAAAGTCCCACTGTTCCATTCCCACGGAAAAATGTCTTAAGAACAATGAACGGTTTGATCACTCGTGTGAAACCCAAAAGTGGGTCCCCGAAAGTGATCGGTACGTTTTCTGTACCATGTCCTCTGTACCCCTAGTCGGGTCCTTTGCTATTTGTCTAAGGCTCCATTTCTTTGGACGTAAAATATTTTTTGCGAAAACATTTACATAATTTCTAGTGTTTGGTTGTTAAAAATCCTGGAAAATGATCTTTTTCTGAAAATGTTTTACACCTTTTGGCTGTAAAATAACTTACCCTAAAAAACCGGTAAGTTATTTTCCGGACACTGTACCACATGCTCATCCATCACACCACCCCTCTTTCCACAATCTGTCAAATGGTTATTCTCTCACATGCTAATGTAGCACGGAAACGGGTACGGATACGGACACGGATACGGCAATTTTAAAAAAAAAGGGACACAAACACGGCGGGGGACACGACAATATATATATATATATATATATATATATATATATAAATATTATAAAAAAATTTAAAAACTTAAAAATTTAAAGATTGATAATTACAGTTTGACCCCAACAATTTTTAAAAATTTACAATTTGACCCTTGAAATTTTGAAAAATTATAGATTGACCCCAAATTTTTAAAAAAAATTTATAATTTGCCCCCTGTTGTGTTCCCCAGCCGTGTCCCCCACGTGTCCCTGCCGTGTCCCCCTTAAAAAATTCAAAAAATTTGGGGGACACGCCACCATACGTATTTAGCTGTGTCCCCGTGTCTCATACGGCAGTACGACACCTCCTAGGAATGTCAGTGCTCCATAGCTCACATGACTCACAAAATAGAATGCTATCTCTCACTCTCTCTCTCCAAAGCAAGACTCTCTCGCTCTCTACCCACGTTCTATTCGAACAAAGCCAAGGTATGGTACACTCATTTCCCAGAAATTTCCCTCACAAACTACACAACACTTTTAATACTATGCAAGGCCAATTAGATGAGCTATTGGTTTGTGAAAAAAAAAAAAAATTGGACTTCACCCAAACACTAGAAAGGAAAAGTAGAAAAGTTTGTTTTTAACAAAAACATTTTACATGGAAAACATTTTACATTATAAAACATTTTACATCGTAACAAACGGAGCCTAAATATTAGTGGTATTTTTTTGAATCATTTTGTCTTTATGTGAAAATCTAACTTCTTGCTTTGTTGTATGTTAAAGTAATTTATTTTTATTTTTTTTTGCATAGAAAAAAAAGTTTTATTGATCATTGAAAAAGATACAATGACTAAAGGAGCAAGGAGATAACATCATATTCGGAATCATATCCCTAGTCCGAGACCCAAACCTCAATTCACAAAGAGCCAACAAAGACATCCAATGGGCCGAAGCCCGGACGAGGTAGGAAGTGGAGTTAATACAATGGATTCAAAAGCATCAAACCTAAGGCATACAACAGCTTACAGTTTTGGACAAATGATACTACCCATAGAATCTTGGGAAAGTGCACCCAATGAATTAACCTGAACAAGGTGGGAAAAAATTGGGTGCAACTCCAGATTTCAAAAGCACTTGGCAACAAAAGAACTTCACGAGGACACCTACCAATCCCAAACATGACACAAGTACCCATCTTTGACGACGATAAGTAATTCCTTCCACTTCAAGAAACCACTTTTTCATCCCTTGGCACGAGCTTGTGAATCATTCTAAAAATTTCCCCATCCTCACCATCATCTAGGAGTAAACCCTCCATGATAGATGCATCCATTGGGCAATGCCGATTGATCGTTTCTTGTAGAAATACCTTAACCCTGTGTCTATCGCCCCGGTTGAGGAATGCTCGAACAAGTATATTATAAGTGATTTCAAATTGGGTGGACAACCATCTGCATACATGCCTTTGAGTAACTCCTCGGCTTCATCCAACAAGCCCTTGTGTTTACATATAAAATTAATCAATCCAATAATTAATTGACACGTAATCAAAAGTGCCAAACGTTGGCAATTACTTGTCAATGAAGATACACTGGATTAATAAGACAAAGTTGAGTAAATATGGTGTCGTATTATTTCTCAAATTGGAAAAGCAGTTATTAGCAGTTACAAGCCATTGCTAAAATTAAAATTGCCTTCGAAGCCATGATGTTAACTTATTAACGTATAAACTCCACGTGAGAACTTGTGAAACTAGACAAATTAGCAGTTAGAACACTTGGAGTACTTATAGAAGGCAATTATTTCCTTAACATGTTATCATTTGAGTTTGTGTAAACAAACGTGCAGATTTAAAGCTTCTGGAGGAAGAAAGACTTCAAATTCAGACGTGGAGGAAGAATAACTACCAACTCGAAGAGTGGGAATTAGAGTTCGACGCAAGCCAAAATTCAAATTCATTGGGCGGGAAGTCCAACTACAAGCAACATCTATAAATAGAAGAAATTGAAAAGTAGAAGTCCCGGACAAATCTTCAACAAACAGCGATCAAAAATTGATGCTTGGTTTGTTCATTGGCAAAGTAGTTTAGGATTTCGAACTTAGTTCGAAGTAGATTAGGATTTATCTTGATTGTTCTTGTAACAATCACCTTTATCTCGGTTGTTCTTGTAACAATCACCCATTCGAAGTTCTGTTACTTTGTATTTGAAGTTGGAGACGATTTCGAAGTAAGTTTATCTTTGATTCATCAATCGAAGTATCTTGTTTCTTTATTGTTCTTTGATTTCCTAAATTTATTGGTTTGCATTTCTTCACTTATTAAGAAAAATCCTCTTAATTGAGTTAATTGAACCAATAAAACACAATCGCCTGATTAGATTTGGTTTTTCCAAAGTTAATCTGAGGAAGGAGATTGAAACTCTCTCTGGCACGCTCGCACACAATCATTTTCAATTGCAAAGAAGTAAAAGAACCAAACACCTTGTTACAAAGTCCACTGATCATTGCGGTGTAAATCTTAACATTGAGCTTCAAACCTTTAGCAGAAATGGAACTAAAAAGCTTTTGAGCATCTTCAATATTCCCAGCTTTGCACATGCCATTTATGAGGATACTGTAAACAACAATATTAAGAACTATTCCTTGATCTTGCATCAAACGGAATACCTCTAATGCCTTGCTGATTTTCTGATTCCAAAAGAGCCATCTAACAAGATTAAGTAAGTTATAATGTTAGGATTGTGACCACTACTTATCATCTCATTAAAAATATTCTCTACAGCATCAAACCTCCCTACTTGTAGCAGCCACTTTAACAAGGTGTTGTAAGTATCAGTAGCAGGTTTTCACCCTTTGCAAGGCATTTTCACGAAGGAGCTGCATGGCCTCATCTATATTCCTCTTATTGCAGAAACCGTTGATTAAGATATTATAGCTAAAGATATCAGGCTCAAAGCCCCTACCAACTATAGAGTTGAAAACTTCTTTTGCTTTCTTCATGTGACCCTGCAAACAATATCCGTCCATCAGTGCATTATAACTGACTACCTCAGGTTTCTCACCTCTTCGAATCATGATCTCAAGTATGCCCTCCACCTCCTCGTCCCTCCTTACAAAGTGCATCATTAACGTATTAAAGGTTACAACATCAGGGGAAATGTTTTGCGCTATCATGTCACTCAATATTCTTGTGGCATCCTTTCCTCGACCTGATTTGCATAAGCCATCAACCAAAGAGTTGTAGGTCATCACATCAGGCATAATATCCCACCCTCTCATCTCGGATAAGAGGCTCAAAGCATCATCTATGTTTCCGTCCTTGCCAAGATTGTCAATGATTGTGTTATATATCACTACATCAAGCCTAAAGTTCCATTTTTGCATGCTCCTCTGCAACCGTATAGCCATTGCAGTGTCTCCTATTTTACAAAGCCCTTTTATGATTGTCCCGTATGTGATTTTATTAGGTTTGATCTCTCTTTTTCTCTCCAACCTCACGAACAATTTCACTGCCTCAGAAGTCTTAGTTTCTAAGATATATCCATCAATAAGAGTGGTGAAGATAATCACATTTGGAGTATAACCACGTTTAAAAAAGATACCCAATATAGCAAACCCAAAATCCACTCGACTCAAGTGGCAAAAACAATTCATCAAAATAGCCAGCGTGTATTCATTACTTTGTATACCCAACACCCTGATATCTTTATATAGAGAAATGACGGTTGAATATTCCTTCATCTTGGAAACAGAAGTTAACAGCTAAGCAAAATTGATAACAGAAGGCAGAGGTTGAAATTGGGCCATTTGACGGAATAAACTAAGAGCATCGTCGAGCTTTTCAAAACCCGTTTTAGATTTCTCCAACAACAACTTCTGTAGTTGCTTTCGATCCGTTATTGTAATAACATCAGGAGGATTAGGGTTTGTAGAAAATTGGGTATGAAACAAGAGTGTATGATCTAGAAACAAGTTACCTCTACTGTAATTAAGTGCCGTTCTGGGACTGAATATGGAGGCAACAACACCAATTCTCCGCATCCTGATCACAAAAAGAAGCTTGATTTTTGTTTCGCAACAAAGAAGACAGATGGATTGAGGCCAACCAAACTATGCGAACGAAGTGAGTGAAGTGCTTATACAGAGGGGAAACTACTCTGTTAGATGCAAAATCAAGTTTATTTTTGCTATTATTTACAAAACTTTATGTTTAGTTAATAATTTTATACTTTTTACATTCCTCTCGTTGAGATGAACTAAAAAATCACAAAAAATCGACTGAAACTAACAAATGCAAAAAAAAAAAATTGAATAAGGACAAAACAAAAAATCATTTTGATTTTTTCACCCAAAGGATACGGAGCCAAACTCAAAATCTTCAAAACATTTTTTTTTATCGGCATAGGGAAACTTGTCAAAGGATACAACAAGATAAGGGAAAGGGGAGGGGAGTGACGGGAGTCCAACCAAAGTTGGACAAAACACCTGATGGTACAAACGCCCAATCTTTTGTCACTAAACTTAATAGTTTTATCACAAATAAAAACGCCTAATGTTTTGAATAGTTCTTCAAAACATTATCAATGGGTCTACCCAAAAAAAAAAAAACATTATTAACACAGATTATAATTATAAATAGACTGAGGGAGTAGCTAGTGATTTTAAGAAAATTCATAAACCACAACTTGCACTTTGAAGAACCAAAAGATGATTGTAAAAGAAAAACCTGTAAGGGAATTTTATGTATTTCATCCCATCCTTTAGAATTCCCAATCCACCTTTCAATCTACGTTTCAATATATATATCTATTGTATTGCCTAGGAGTATTATGTATGACTGTTTGTTGTTCCTAGTTATCAAGGAAGTCAATTGCATTTCCATTTCCCTGGTACAAAGGATGTGCACATTTCTTTCCATTTAGCACCTTGTAATTTCCTTCCTCGAACTAAGCCCAAGACCCTGAATAAGTCAGGTTGTATCACACGTTGAACTGAATCCAGTTTTGATGAGCCTACAACATTAAAAAGGAAAAACCTGTAAGGGAATTGAATGTGCAAAGCCGTCATATGCATGAGGATTCTCCAAAACAATGAAGCCACATGTAAATCAGATGGCTCCAAACACATCTATAGTCATATCCATACACAGACTTACGGTTACTGTTATCTATGGCTTGCAAGTTGCAAGCGCTGTGACATCAAAATGCAGCAGTAGATTCAAGGTGGTCATGGCCCTTGACGGTACCATCAAAACACAAAACAAAACCAAAATTACAAGCATCCTTCTGATCATGATTTTTCGATGGGTGCGTTGAATACCATGGGAAGAAGATAACAGCTGAAAGTATCATTGCAACCATTTTATTCGTAACTCAGCTCATCCCCAAAGCAACTACAGTATATTTCCTGAGGGAGAGGGAGATGGAGATTCAAATATCAAGTACTGAATATGGTACAAACTTTACATCAACCCCCTTGGGAGAGAAAAACTGGAAAGGGACCCGAAAACAACGCAAATTAAAAGATGGGGAAGGAAACCACAAAAGTATCCACTGCAACAGATAGCCCCCCAATGCTTCAAAAACTAATCACAGAACCATGAAAGCAGCACTTGGGCTATTCAAATCGCTGATGAAAAAACATGATCGTTGTGCATTGTCATGTCCTCCTCCCCACCAAAACCTTTCATCGAACAGAAGACAGCATTTGGGATATTCATATCAGGGAGGGGGAAAAAAGCTTGAGTCTGAAACATGCTCATATGCGCCTCTTCCTCTCCATTTTGATTACTGAATGCACCCAAAAGAAACAAGGAAAAACAAAAGCCCATTCCCAATCCAAGAAGAGGACACTGTAGAACATTAACTATCATCTTATTTGGGCTTGAATGGGCTTCAATCCTATTTCCAAAACAGGGCCTTACATCAGCTAGAGCTTGCAAGATAAGCCAAAAGGAGTCGGTGCAATATTTAAATGCGCATCGAGTACTAAACACACAACATTAGTCACAAATAATGGGACAAACCCCATATTGTTCAAGTAATATTGCGAACAATGCACTAACTTCTAAGACTGCACAATCTGGCAAAGACAGGATCGCATACTAGATCTAAAAGGAAGACATGCAGCATTTTTATTCGAGTCGTTAAGAACATAGAAGTCCTGTCCCACACCCCAAGTTTATCTGCGGCGCCAACAAAAACTATATAAATACTCGTTACAGATTATGCTTGTAGGTATTGACGGCAGGATGCAACACTCTGCTTATGCAAATTGTCCCACATTCTCTAAGTGGTACAGATATGTAGTTGCCAAGAAATGATTGAGACTAAACTGAGATGAACAAACCTCCAAAAGAAGAAACATTGTTTCAAACATAAAACATCCAGTTAACTGCTATGGCAAAACAAAAAGGGAAAAGAAAGAAGAAATGCAGAAAGGGACAAAAGGAGTTGCCAAGGTGCCTATTGTCCATTGGCATCAGGTGTGCACTTTGGGTGCCACGAGAAAGGCAGTCAGGGGTCAGGATTGCTTCACACACTAGAACAATAGGCACCTTCGTGGTGTTAGGTGGTGAGTGGTTGTGTTGTTTCTACAGGGGTATGCACCAGTGATCATTTCCTCTGTTTTGTTTCAATACATTCAACTTACCCCCCAAAAAAATAATAATAATACCGACTTTTGCCATTAAAAAGAAGGGACCAAAAGGAGTTGATTTCAGCATGATAAAAAACGTAACCACAAAATACTATATACACAATAAAGACCAATATACAGCTGCTGTTAACATGAGATAAATAGGACAATATGTGAATTACTGAAAGGGTTGCTAAACTTAACAACAATTTGTATTGAAAGGCAAGATCAATGGTTCACACATGAAAGATATGCACATAGGAACCATTTGCGGAGAAGATGAGCAGACTGACATTAAAGAGTAAGAACTTGTGTTAAAAGAACAAAGGAAAAACAAAGTGATAGAACCTACATAACTCGACAAAAGATCAACTTCAGAGCATAAAGGATTGCCACTAAAAGTGCTTGCATTTGCAGTTTTCTAAGATTCTCAAACAAACTTATATGACACCAATGTCAACATTAAAAATAAAAAGTCCATGTATAAGTAACAGGATCATAAGAACGTCAAAATGAAACTAGATAGAGAGACATTTACCTTATCTTGCAATTTTGGGTTTGCTGCAAGCCTGCTATGTTATTACCAATCAGGCCTGAGGTAGTTAAGTGACCATGAAACATAACACTCATTATTGTTCCACATAGTTCTCCTGCATCACAGTGTTAGAAGAATGTGATGCATCAGATGCAGCTTCCCCTCCTCTATTTCTTGTCAATGATCCATTTGGCTGAATAGCTTGTTGTTTCATTTGCAGTGTTACATAATGTCCTGAGTCAATAATTTCAACCTTGTACAAAAACACTGGTACCTCCAAAATCCTTGTTTCCAGAAGGGGCTAACTACATAAGAGGCCCCAAAACAAGCATCCTTGGCAACAATCTTGAGAAGATCTTCATAAACAATTGCCTTAGACCAGGCCAAAAATGCATCCCCAAAGAGAGTAGCTCCCAAGAGGGTAAAAGCAAAATGTTGAGAAACCGTTTTACAGTCTAAATTCCCTTCGACTGTGAGATCTTGAATTCATTCCATCACACAATCAACAACTTTTGTGGGACACACATTTGCTCTCTCAAGCATTTTCCCAATTAGGTCTGTTGCAATAATTCCCTCCTTTCCTGTACCTGCATGCATAAAAGGAAAAGGCAGAGCTGTTAATCACTATACTTGCTAACCAAGCAAACACAACCAATTGTGGCAAACAGAAATCTACTGTCATAAACAGAAAGCGAAACAGAGGACGATGATGAGGTAGGATTAATCACATTATACTAGAGCAGCCATTAGCCAATGTACAGGCCTGGCCCTGTGTTTGACTGTTTGTTGAGGCCCCAACCTTATCCTCAATTTGAGACCCTTCAAAAAAAAATTCTCTCTAAGAGTAAGCAAGACTATTATTGCAACAAAGATCAACATTTCATGTAAATTTCAACCAAAGTTCAAAACTGGGAATACACATGCAAGTCTATTACTTCAATGCACCAAAATATACATAATCCGATACACAAAAAGCCATAATCCCATATACAAAAATGCACAACCATGCATTGACCATTTACCAATATATACCTAACCACATATATTAGTTTCATTGGCTAGACACAAAAAGTAATTATCATTACAAGAACACAAATGTATCACTTGAACACCGCTCTTCTTGCATTTTTAAAGGCAAATTTATCAATTAAACTTCCATAATCTAGCCTTCTAGCAAAATCATTTTCAATGAACAGCATCGCTAATCCATTCAACCTCTCTTGCGACATGGTTGATCGAAGGTAAGACTTGATCATCTTCAACTTTGAAAAACTTCTTTCCCCGAAGGCAACAATAACTACTATTAAATTCTTTACTCTTCAGAAGAACTCAAAAATACCGACAACTACTGTTAAATTCTTACTACACGAAAAAAAAGATTAAACAAGTTTTTAGTTGATTTCAGGTTATAACTTTCGGTATTTCAACAATCAATGAGAAAAATATATTGTATAATGATGTTTTCAGCAAAAAGGGTACTTTATCACAATCCAAACGGGCCAAACCTGCAGCAGCCCGTTGCCGTTGGTCTTCAATGGTGCTGCCGTTTGTGAGCTTGCTCAGGAGGGCATCAATGTCCACACAATGATTTTGGTAAAGTAACTGGTAGATAGAATCAGAGAGAGAGACATTTTGGTAAAGTAACTTAGGACTCTTTTTTTTTTTTCTCTTTCACCAAATGACTTAAGTGAAGTACTGAAGTCTCAAGTTTTTCACAGAAAATGGGCCTAAAAAAAACAAATAAATAAAATAGGCCTCAAAATATAGTTTCAATTTTAGTGGGCCTCTAACAATAAAATCAGCCTCAAAAAATAAAATAGGGCTTAAGTGATTTTGATGGGCCTTTTGGATCAATTTATTAGACATTTTATACAAACTCATACATATACTAACCTATATACTTGGGGGCCCCAAAATTGGCCCATTTTCGGTGGGCCCCAGGCTCGGGCCTGCCAATGTAGCTGGATGGACAAAAACTAGACAGATCACAGATCAGGTTAAGAAAAGTTTCCAACTTTGCAAACAAAGAGCACCGGCCCCCTTATGTCCAAATTGGTATATCGTGAAAAGGGAACTATACCAGTTCTTTCAAAGTGTCTTTTTCTTTTAGTGAGCTTGTTTGTTGCTTTGCTCGTACTTTTTTACTTTTTTAACTCTCTCTCGTCGTGATTAATGATTAATCTAAAAAAATAACATGAATCTTAAAAAAATTCATGAGCGAGTCATAAGTGGTTTCTGAGCAATACTCTTTGAACTTGACTTGTAACACTACAGAGATAAAGGCAAAGGAGAAAACAATGCTCCTAGGCCATTCCGAGTTGTAGTATCTGGCTTGGGAAGGAACCAACATGTTTCATCTGGAGGAGGCAGAGGGCATCTGGAAGACTGATGCAAGAAGTCAAGATCCGGACTTCTGCATTCCTGTCTGGACAGAACTCGAGGCTGTCCAGACGGTCGCGACACAAGACAGGTTTATAAATCCTCATTTTGTTCAGTTTCAAGGTTGGTAAGTTTGTTTTTGTGGGAGAAGCCCAGAAAAACATAGAGAAATTTGATAGTAGATTTTGTAAAACTTATCGATTATAGTCTATTGATTCATCCCTTCCCTCGTAGAATAGGTATGCATCCTATGTATCGAACAACAGAAATCACTTGTATTCTTGTGTGATGTTTCTTGATTGCCTTGCTTTCATTCATCTTTATTGTTCATGTTACAGTCAATTCATTGTGCCTGCTCACACCTTACTAATTCCAAAGATCCTGAAGGTAACGACCCGACATAACCCCAGTTTATTACTCCTTTGTCTTTTGTCTTTTGTCTTTCGTCTTTTCTCTTTCCTCTCATTCAAAACTTCGTCAACAAACGCAAGATTTGCTAGAATTATAGATAAGGAAACTTTGGGGAATTTAACACATGGAAGGAAATGGATACCTGGTGTTGCATAACTTGCATTGCTAGAATGCCATATCCAAGAATACTTGGACGTCTATTTCGCAAGGGAGAAGGAGAGGTGCAGTGAGTGAACGAGCATGTTCTCAGATCTTGACCTCTTACTGTTGGCTTATGAAACTCATTCGAATTTTGAATCAACTTTAACAAATGATATTTTTTCTTTGTTACGACTAAAAAAAGGAATTCAGATAATGTGAAAAACCCTAAAAATGTAATAACCTGTCAACATATTTGGGTCAAGCTAGTTTTAAAATTATGAGTACCAAGCCCGTTCATTCAGTACAGCACCGGTATAGCCTTCCATCACCAGAACTTTTCCCCCAGCCATTATATTCTACAAGTACTCACCAAAATGTACGGATCACATTATGGGAGAGCATATATTAGGCCCAGACCACCATCCGAGAAACAAGTACTGAGAGCCAAAACAGCGTGGATTCCAAAGGTTGTATACTTGTATCCCTAGACTTATTCTTTACGGAAATTAATCAACAATGACTGTCAAGAGCAGAGAATACGAAAAAATGCAAGACGGAAAAAAAGCCAAAAACAAAAGACGGGAAGATAACAATATCCGTTCTTTGCCAACGCAAAAAGCCTAGAAAACAAAGAGATAAGCAAGAACACCAACTAAACCAGCTTTGCGGGCACTTTACTTACATAACTGCACATTAGCATGCAGAAAGAATAGGAACAGTTTCTCAAACCAAATTGTGATGTTTGGTTTGTAGAATTAGGTCCTATAGTAAACAGAAGTATCATATCATGACCATCATGCAGTGGGTAGAATCATCAT
The DNA here is from genome assembly GCA_022606695.1 of Vaccinium macrocarpon. Lineage (NCBI taxonomy): Eukaryota > Viridiplantae > Streptophyta > Magnoliopsida > Ericales > Ericaceae > Vaccinium > Vaccinium macrocarpon. The sequence goes on along the minus strand of CM040176.1, from coordinate 9,717,953 downwards.
TTCGAAATGAAAGTAACATAGCAAAAGCAGGTATATAGCTATAGGATCCAAGCGATACAAAGTTCTATTCCCATTATGGAAGAAGGATTCATAGCTATAGCATTTAACTGGAGTATCCTTAACTGAAAGATATTTACTTAATTCTAAGTTCTCTGAAATCTACTTTAATAAATTCAAAAGATAAATAAGTTGTCATTAGCTCAAGAGAAACTTTTCTTGCCTTTTACATAATAGGGCAACGGAAATGAGAAACACCCAAAACATATTAGATCTGCAGAATGCATATCCAGTGCTCCTTTAAAGTTGAAACCAGACATCATAACTCAAAACATTCCAAGCTCTTTAATCAGCATGAGAGAGAGAGAGAGAGAGAGAGAGAGAGAGAGAGAGAGGTTTATCTGCGCTAGTCAAGAAGGTATTGTTTAATTAGTCACATCTTGATTTATGTTATGAATCGCAGGATTCGATAATCACACAGACTCAACATCCAACTACAAAATGCAATTTCTACGCCAGTAAAGGTAAAAGAAGTAAAGAACTTTACGAGGACACCTACCCATCCCAAACATGATATAAGTACCCATCTTTGACATCTTGAAGTAATTCCTTCCGCTTCAAGAAACCACTTTTTCATCCCTTGGCATGAGGTTCTTAATCATTCTAAAAATTTCCCCATCCTCACCATCCTTTGTGAGTAAACGCTCCAAGGTATATGCATCCACTGAGACATTCTGATTGATCATTTCTTGTAGAAATATCTTAACCTTGTGTCTATCACCCTTGTCGAGGAATGCTCAAACAAATATATTAAAAGTGATTTCATCGGGCAGACAATCATCCGTGTACATGCGTTTGAGTAACTCCTCTGCTTCGTCCAGCAAGGCCGCATTACAAAGTCCACAAATCATTGCAGTGTAAATCTTAACATTGAGCTTCAAACCTTTAGCTGAAATGGAACTAAAAACTCTCCGAGCATCTTCAATTTTCCCTGCTTTGCACATGCCATTGAAGAGGATACCGTAAACAACAATATTAGGAGCTATATTGTGATCTAGCATCGAACGAACACCTCTACTGCTTTGCCTATTTTCTGGCTCCTAAAGAAGCCATCTATCAAGATTGAGTAAGTTAAAATGTTAGGATTTTGACCTCGACTCATCATCTCATTAAAAATATTCTCTGCAGCATCACATCTCCCTACTTGTAGCAGGCCCTTTAACAAGGTGTTGTAAGTATCCGCAGCAGGTTTTAACCCTTTGCTAGGCATTTCACGAAGGAGCTGCATGGCCTCATCTATATTCCTCTTATTGCAGAAACCATTGATTAAAATATTATAGCTAAAGATACTATGCTCAAAGCCCTTATCAACTATGGAGTTGAAAACTGCCTTTGCTTTCCTCATGTCGCCTTGCAAACAATATCCGTCCACTAGTGCATTATAGGTGACAACATTGGGCTTCTCACCTCTTTGAACCATGATCTCGAGTATGCCCTCCGCCTCCCCGGTCCTTTCCTCCTTGCAAAGTGCATCTACCAATATATTATACTCCCTCCGTCCCAATTTTATAGTCCCTTATGAGAGTTCGTGCCACTTTTCAAAGTATTATATCTTATAATCTATAATGTTTTAGGTCAATTTTGAACACTTTATTTATTAGATTAAATCAAGATCTATCAAACATCTGGGAGCAGCCACTTTGTGCATTTATTGCCAAAGGTTAGGTCTATCTCCTATCCATCCTCCGCCCATATCCCCAATTATTGGGGACTTAATGGGTTTTGTTATTGTTGTATCAAGATCTATCAAACAAGATCCATATTGCATATAAAATGTATTACCGATTGAAAGATATAATCGTTTTTTTATCCGGTTATAATAGAACGAGGGACTATAAAATTGGGATGGAGGTAGTAGGTTACAACATCTGGGAAAATGTTTTCTGCCCCCATGTCACTCAGTCTTCTTGTGGCATCCTTCCCTCGACCTGATTTGCATAAGCCATCAACCAAAGAGTTGTAGGTGACCAGATCAGGCATAATATCCCACCCTCTCATCTCTGATAAGGGGCTCAAAGCAACATCTATGTTTCTGTCCTTGCAAAGGTTGTCAATGATTGTGTTATACATCACCATAGTAGGCCTAACGTTCCATTTTTGCATACTCCTTAGCAACCGTATGGCCATTGCAGTGTCTCCTATTTTACAAAGCCCTTTTATGATTGTCCCGTATGTGATTTCATCAGGTTCAATCTCTCCTTTTTTCACCAACCTCCTGAACAATTTCACAGCCTCAAAAGTCTTACTTTCTAAAACATATCCGTTTATTAGAGTGGTGAAGGTGGTCACAGTAGGGGTGTAACCACATTTAAAGAAGATACCCAAGATAGAAAACCCAAAATCCACTCGACCCAAGCGGCAAAAACAGTTTATCGAAATACCCAGCGTATATTCATCACTACGCATACCCAACTCCCTGATTTCATTAGATAGAGAAATGACCGTCGAATATTCCTTCATCTTGGAAACAGCAGTTAACAGACGAGTAAAATCGATAACAGAAGGCAGAGGTCGAAATTGGGACGTTTGACGGAATAAACTAAGAGCATCGTCCAGCTTGTCAAAACCCGTTTTAGATTTCTGCAACAACAACTTCTGTAGTTGCTTTCGATTCGTTATTGCAATAACATCAGGAGGATTAGAGTTTGTAGAAATTTTGGTATGAAATAAGTGTTTATGATCTACAAATGAGTTACCTCTACTGTAATTAAATGCCGTCCTCGGGCTGAATATGGAAGCAACAGGAGCAAATCTCCGCATCTTGCTCACAAAAACAGCTTGATTTTTTTTGCAAAAAGAGAGATGGATTGAGCTCGTTCCAAACTGTGCGAAGGGTGAGTGAAGTGCTTTATACAGAGAGGAATACCGAATACTCAAAGGGAAAACCACTCCGTTTTTTAGGAGTGGATAGGAAAATGCATAATCCATTAAGATGATTTTTTGTAGGTATATTTGGAAATTATTTTAAAATTATTGATCGATTCGGATTATTTGTGTGAGACTTAAAAATTGATTAGCATGCCAATTCGTACAATTTTCGGTGCTATATGGTCGCTACCCCCTAGCACGGTCCGAAAACATTGAATGTCTGAATTAAATAGAGATTCTAACTATGAAGTTTTATTTTAACTAAAAATTAGTACGGAAGTTTCTATAATAAAAAAACTCTTAAAATGACACTGTCAAAAGAATTATTTAGAGCATCGACAATGGCCTAATAAAAATGAAAATGTTGCCAAAATTAACAATGTTTGTTCAAAAAAGTATTCACATTAGAATAATCAAACTTAGCAACACCTTAAAAACTAACCAAATTTTGGCCTTGGATAACCAGAACCAGTTCTGCTAGAGGTATCGATGGGGTACAGACAACATGCAGGCCCTTTTTGGGGTCCCATATAAGAGCATCCACAATGGTCTAACCAAAATTGGATAACCAAAAGTTGCCACATAAGCTTTTGGTTATCCATTTAGAGGTTGCTAAAGTTAGCAATGTCAAGTCCCACATTGGTATTTTTTGTCCATAACCAAAAATAATGGACACCCTCCATCACTTATTCAAATGATAAACAAAACTTGCCACATTACTTTTTCAAACTACAAAAAATAGTTTTGAAATTTTTTTTAAAAAATATTTTGAATTTTCTTTAAGTACAAAACTGTTTTAAAAAAACAGTTTTTAAAAATAAATTTTGAAAAAAAACAGTTTTTAAAAATAAACTTCTGAAAAAAACAGTTTTTAAAATGAACTTTTGAAAAAAAAAACAGTTTTTTTTAAAAGAACTTTTGAAAAAAACAGTTTTTAATAGGAATTTTTGAAAAAAAAAAAACAGTTTTTTAAAATAAACTTTTGAAAAAAAAAACAGTTTTTTAAAATAAACTTTTGAAAAAAACCAGTTTTTTAAAATTAAACTTTTGAAAAAGAAAAAAAAATTTAAATTAAACTTTTGAAAACATTGTTAAGAGAGAAGAGAGAAGGTTTTTGTCATTTTGTGTAATGGTGGGTGTACTTGATTGGGTAGATGTGGGGTCCATTAAATTTGGTTATTGGTAAAAGGTTGCTAGTTTTGGTTATCCAAGTGACAAAATTTGGTTAGTTGCTAAGAGGTTGCTAAGTTTGGTTATTCCAATGTGAGCACTTTTTTAAACGAACATTGTTAACTTTAGCAACTTTTTGATTTTGGTTATGCCATTGTGGATGCTCTAAGAGGGATTTACGGGCCAATCTAGTGCGTGAATCATTATTCCTTCCGAGTCTAGCAAAAATTCATATTCACGCGGATGGTAAAAACAAAAGCAAATACCAATAATACCCTTAGCTGTCGTTCGTGTTCTCTCTCCTCTATCAAGACCAGAAAACTAGCTCCTCCCATACCTGAATAATTGACAGTCACATAAACCATAGGGATTAGAAAAGGTGGAAATCCAGCCGTCCAACCGTCCATCGGATGGCGACGGAGACGAAGACAAAGAACGAGCATTTTAAAAAATTACCGGTGGGCGAAGCGGGCGAAGGAGAGCGCCTGACGACTGGTCCCGATCACTTTGACGATGGAGGTCTCGAATTCACAGATAGCGTTTGATATGACTGTGGTGATGGGGTTCTCGTTGTCGAAGGTCAATGAAGAGGCGATGGTGACGATTGTGGTCCAGTAGTATCAGATTCCCAAATTCGCATGGATGCATGGATGCGAATTTTTCCACAAAATTCGCAGGTGCAAACTTGAACAAAAAAAAAGGGAAAGAATTAGACTGATACCTTTAAGATGAGAGCTTAGAAGTAGAGAAGAAGTCCAATTGTGCTTGGATCGAATCTGGTACTCCCTAAGCTGTTCTGCAAGATTCGATCTTGTTATCATCGCTTTCACCCCTCCTCCTCCTCCTCCTCTCTCTCTCTCTCTCTCTCTCTCTCTCTCTAAATGATTTGCGTATGTATCCGGAGATCAGTAATCATTTACAATCGACGACCTCATGATAGAGGGAGAAAAATGAACAGGAAGAATTTGAACTCCAAAAAGGATGAAGAAGGGGTGAGAGAAAGAAGATCAACGTTGATCCCTTCTTCTTTGTTTGCTGTTTTTTTAATCTGATTTTTTGGCTTATGAAAATGAGAGTTATCCCCTCTCCGATTATCACGCTCACGTTAAGTTCATGACGCCGTCACAGTCGCAGAAGGCAGCGATCTCGTCGTCATCCAATTCATGACGTTGGGGTGGACTCGGATGATGGAGAAGACGAACAGAGGAAGAAGAATTCAAGGACAAAATGGTAAAGTAACCTACTCACCTAGACCTACAAGTAACTAAAACGCGAGACTATCCTTTATGGGAATTAAAGAGTAATTTTTTGTACTGGGCGGTAATTTTCTAACCATATAAATGATCTGAGTAGCCTTGCGAGAAATCAGATCAAACGAATACTTTCAACTGGTTGATCCAATATATCCATTTTTCATTCATATCACGTCAAATCAACAAGTTGCATGTATCCGTTTGAGCTTATTTCTCAATAGGCAACTCGAAAAAATATTTAAATTTTTTTTAATGGTTTGGTCATTTGTGCAAGATCCCTAAGAGGGCCACGCACGCCGTATGAACCCCATCGGTACCTCTAAGACTGGTTTTGGTCATCCAAATTTGAAAAAGTAATGGGGTCGACCATCGTTTTTCGATTAGTGTCAAAGCACACCAATGTGAGATTTGTCATTTCTAACTTTAACAACCTTTAAATGGATAACCAATAACTACAGTACTCTTGTGTCGCTTTTTAAGTATCATTCCTAAAAGACATGCAACTTTCGAATAAAAAAATCAAGTATTTTTATGCCCAATTTTTCAAATTTCTTTGCACAAATTAAAGACCTCAATTAGTTTTTTAAATTGGTGCGGAAAATTTTAAAATAATAGTACGACCTTTCAAGGAAGACACTTAAAAACAAACTGAGGGGTTAACTAGTGATTTTAAGAAAATTCATGAACTACAACTTGCACTTTGAAGAACCAAAAGATGATTGTAAGACAACCCCAACTTTCATTCAAATTTCCCATTCCACCTATCAATCTACGTTTCGCTACTGTAGTTCCTAGTATTGTGTAGTGATTAATTATTGTTCCTAGTTACGTAGTGATTGTTTGTTGTTCCTAGTTATTGGGAAGTCGATTTCATTTCCATTTCCTTGGTACCAAGTTTGAGCACATTTCTTTCCATTCAACAACGCATTCTTTTAATTTAAAATAGTTATTAATTTCATTTAGAACCTATCACATGTTGAACTAAATCCAGTCAACCAGCCAGCAACATTAATAAAGAATAACCCGTAGGGAAATTGTACGTGTGCACATTCATATACATATTTGTGCAAAGCTGTCATATGCACATGGACTCCCCAAACAATGAAGGTAATGGACTCGCCAAACAATGAAGGTCCATGTAAATCAGATGGATCCAAATACATCTGTGGTCATATCTATAGACGTAGACTTATGGTTACCGTTATCTACGGCATGCAAGCGACGTGACATCAATATGCAGCAGTAGATTCAAGGTGGTCTTTGCACGATGGTACCATCAAAACACAACAAAAACCAAAAAATAAGCATCCCTCTGATCATAAGATTTCAATGGGTGTGTTGAACATCATGGGAAGAAGATAACAGCTGAAACTATCATCGCAATTTAGATCATCCCCAAAGGAACTACAGTATATTTTGTGAGGGAGACGGAGATTCAAATATCAAGTACAGAATATGGTACAAACAAATGTACAACATAGCTTTACTCAGAAAGCTTCACAAGCTTTTTACATCAACCCCCTTGGGTGAGAAAAACTGGAAAAGGGAACTGAAAACAACGCAAATTAAAAGATGGAGAAGGAAACCGCACAATGATCCACTGCAACAGAACCATCATAGCATGAAAGCAGCACTTGGGCTATTCGAATTGCCGATGAAAAAACATGATCGCTGTGCAGATGAAAAAACATGTCCTCCCCACCAAAACCTTTCGTCATACAGAAGACAGCATTTGGGATATTCATATCAGGGAGGGGAAAAAAGCACGAGTCTGAAACATGCTTATATGCTCCTCTCCATTTTGATTGCTGAATGCACCCAAAAGAAACAAGGAAAAACAAAAGCCCATTCCCAATCCATCTAGGAAGGGGGGAAAAAGGAGACCGTGTGCTCCATTCATTCAACTATCCCCTCTTGACAAAAACTATTTTCGGACAGGGGAGAAGCTGAGGAGCGTAGTTGTTCATCATCAGATTTGGTTCATTCTCGGATCCTGGATGAAGCCTTATCTGCAGATTTGAAATCGTATGAACAAAAACAATGAGGGAAAAAAATTCAAGGCAACGGACAATGCTTATAAGTGTTATTCATTTTTCTTTGGTGAAAATGAGATTTGAAAACCAGGCAGATATACAAAAGAGAAATAAAGTAACAGAAATTAGCACGTAAATGATAAAAAAACAACTGAGAAACTGTAATTCAGAATTCGTTACAAAAGCGCAAGCTAAGCGTATCTGCCAGACAAAAATTACTGGTCATGACTTGAAAACTTTGCTACTTATTTAGAGGTCCATCCAGTGGAAGTTCACAATTTAGTAGCACGGTTATAATTCCAACATGCCTTCATCCATGTCCAGGAAACAAAAATTGGTCACAGCAGAACATTAACTAGAATTTTATTTGGGCCTGAATGGGCTTCAATCCTTTTTCCCGAACAGGGCCTTACATCAGCTATTACTAGATAAGCCAAAATGAGCCAAGGCAATAGTTATTTGCGCATTGAGTACTAAACACACAACATTAGTCGCAAATAAAGGGAGGAGAAACTAATATGGAGAGTACAAACCTCATAGCGTTCGAGCAATGATGCAAACAATGCAGCAACTCCAAGGACTGCACATTTTTGGCCAAGACAGGCTCGTGTGCCAGATCCAAAAGGAAGAAATGCAGCATTTTTATTCGGGTCGTTAAGAACATAGGAGTCCTGTCCCACATCCACAAGTTTATCTGCAGCGCCAACAAAAACTCTATAAATACTTGTTACAGATTATGCTTGTAGGTATTGACGGTAGGATGCCACACTCTACTTATGCAAATTGTACCACATTCTCTAACTTTACTAGGTGGTACAGAGGTGTTGTTGCCAAGAGATGATTCAGACCAAACTGAGATGAACAAATCTCCAAAAGAAGAAACATCATTTCAAACATAAAACAGACGCACTTAACTGCTATGGCACAACAAAAAGCGAAAAGAAACAATAAATGGCACAAGGGACAAAAGGAGTTGCCAAGATGCATATGGCCCAATGGCATCAGGTTTGCACTTTAGGTGCCAGGAGAAAGGGGATCATGGGTAAGGACTGCGTCCTACACTAGAACAACAGGAACCTTAATATTGCTAGGTGGGGAGTGAGTTTTGTGTTGTTTCTACAGGGGTATGCCCCAGTAATCATGTCCCCTCCGATAACAGAAGGGACAAAAACAATAATACTGACTTTCGCCGATAACAGAAGGGACAAAAGGAGTTAATTATAGCATGTTTGAAAACGTAATCACAACATACAGTACACAGAATAAAGAGCAATATACTGCTGCTGCTAACATTAGACAAATAGGACAAACCAACAAAGCAATTTAAGCTTTACTGCTTAATATTAACAACTCGCTATCCCTGTAAACTTGGCATATGAAAAACAATACCATGAGTTGTTGAAGTACAATGGAAATATAACAAAGATTATGAGCAGAAGTATAACCTGCAAATGAAGTTAGGTGGACTGAATCAGATTTCTTTTCAGGATTAGACAGAAGACGGCATGGGTTAAACTGGCTAGCATCACTACCCCACCTAGACTCATCCATTTGTACCAACTGTAATGGCACCACAAGAATGGCTCCAGCTGGTATCGTTACACCTGCTTTAAGATTTAAGTCTTCGAGAAGGAAAAAAATCATCAATACAAGACGAAGAAGAGCATAACATAATAGAACAAAGATAGGACAGTAAGCTCAGCACAAAGACTTAACAAACTTATACCCATAGATAAATATGAAAGAAACAACATCACAAGGAAACCTTCATTAAAGTGTGATGCAAGATGATCAAAGAAAAGGATAGCAACCTTACACCTAAGGAACCCTCAAAATCCACATCTACGGTATGATATCTCACGAAAAAGGAACAAGCAGATAAAGCAAATTCAAAAGATAAAAGAACTACTGGTCAACCAATATATTAAAGTAAATATGTTTCGTGTCCAAGAAAACTGCCATGCATCTTCAAGTAGAACCCCTATACTAAAGATATAAAGCACACTACTAGAATTCAATACCAAAAAAGCAAACAACTTCTCACCATGTTTTAGTGAACACCTTTGCAGCAAGGGCCCTGCTGGAAGAATGCGGGAAGATTCATATACAGTAGCAAGTAGAAAGGCCATCTTTTCAACGCTTTGTTGGTCTCTACGTGCCACAAGTATCTCAGAGTGAATCTATAGAAAATCAACAGAAGATAAGACGGGTGTGAGAAACTGAAATCTTGGACTCAATAAGTGTCACAGAATCTTATCATTAATAAATAAAGGGCAAGAGAAACTGATTATGCAACAAAGAGAAATTATATGAATCAAACTAAGCTGCAGAGTACAGCAATCTCCCTCCGATAACGACCTAGTCACCCACCCAGGTAAGTAAATGGCAAGTTTCTTCACACTCTGTCTCCAAATCACTTGTAGCTTTTGGTTGAAAACATCAGGTTTCTCTTCCCTGTTTCTTTACATTCCTTTAGTTTCTATCTGAACTGAAATAACCTACATTCTACATTCTTCTACTTCTCCTTTCTGCTGATGAGTAATCAAGTAAATAGTGTCTGCTTCTAGCAACTAGGACTGAACAAAGGAACCGGATGAACCGAACCGAACCGGAGAACCGAGCCGAACCGATTTTTTTTTTTCCGGTTTTCAGTATACCGGTCCAGTTCTCGGTTCTGGAAATTTCTAAAATTTAGGAACCGGTTCGGTTCCGGTTCTTGAGCTTTTTGTCCCGGTTCGAACCGAACCGGTTTATATAATAATATACCCTGAAAAAATATGAGGGGCAGGACTCGAACCTGCATCCTCGCGTATGGGAGCCATGTACATTACCACTTGGCTGGACAACATTCTTGTTTATGAAGGGGATACTTATTTTATATATTACATGTTTGACTTATGACCTATATATACACCACCTAAATATTTCCAGCCCCAAAATCTTATTCTCTCCTGCTGTCTCTCTCTCTCTAGAAACGCAGAGCGACGGCGAGGGCTTCTCCTCTTCCTCCTCTCTCTCTCACCTCTCCTCCTCCCTCACCGACGGTGACTCCCTCTCTCTCTCTCTCTCGCCTTCAAACGATCTGTGGCAAATGAAGCTTTCAGATCTAAAACTTTTGCCTCAAAAAATTGGCGGTCGATCTGTGGCAATGAAGCTCCCCTCCAAACGAACAAGGAGAAGAAGTCGAATGCAAACCGTTGCAGAAGATCAGTATGGGTTTTCTTCTTTCTCTCTTGAGTACTCTTGTATTTTGTATATGCATCTGTATCAATTTTGTATATTAAGATCACTATCGATTCTTGTTGAGTTGTTCTTTCTCTCTTGAGTACTCTTGGGTTTTTATTTTCCGATTCTTGTTTAGTTGTTCCACTGAATTTTTTCTTCCATCAAGAGAACCGAACCGACCACAGAACCGAGACCGACCGGGACGAACCAACCCGGAACCGAACCAATCTCTAAATAACCGGTTTCGGTTCTCTCCCTCCCCCAAACCGGTTTTTCCCGGTTCTATCGAGAAAACCCCCAGGAACTGGACCAAACCGAACCGGTTACAGCCCTACTAGCAACAGATGTGAATTACTGAAAAGGTTGCTAATCTTTACGACAATTTGTAATGAGAGGCAAGATCAATGGCTTGAAAAATGAAAGAAACGCGCATGCGAACCATTTGCGGAGAGGATGAGCAGACTGACATTAAACAGTAAGAACATGTGTTAAAAGAACAAAGGAAAAACAAATTGATAGAACCTACAACTCAACAAATGATCAACTTAAGACCATAAAGGATTGCATAAAAAGTGCTTGAATTTTGCGGTTTTCTAAGATCCTCAAGCAAACGTATGACACCGATGTCAACATTACAAATACAAAGTCCATGTAAAAGGAACAAAATCATAAGAACGTCAAAATGAAACTAGATAGAGAGAGACATTTACCTTCTGTTGCAATTCTGCGTTTGCTGCGAGCCTGGATATTATATTACCAATCAGACCTGAGGAAGTTAAGTAACCATGAAACATCACACTCATTATTGTTCCACATGATTCTCCTGCATCATGACGGCCATCGAGCTCCCGTAATAATAATTGCTCTGGCACCACAGTGTTAGAAGAATGTGATGCATCCAATACCGCTTCCCCTCCTCTATTTCTCGTCTTATCGTGAGGGATGTGATCCATTTGGCAGAATAGCTTGTTATTTCGTTTGCAGTGTTGGATAATGTCCTGAGTCAATGATTTCAACCTAGTACAAAAATACTGGTACCTCCAAAATCCTTGTTTCCAGAAGGGGGTAACTATATAAGAGGCCCAAAAACAAGCATCCTTAGTAACTATCTTGAGAAGATCTTCATAAATAGTTGCCTTAGACCAAGCCAAAAATGCATCCCCAAAGAGAGTAGCTCCCAAGAGGGTAAAAGCAAAATGTTGAGCAACCGTTTTATAGTCTAAATTCCCTTCGACTGTGAGATCTTGAATTCTTTCCATCACACAATCAACAACTTTTGTTGGAAACACATTTGCTCTCTCAAGCATTTTCCCATTTAGATCTGTTGCCAATAATTCCCTCCTTTCTTGTACCTGCATGCATACAAGGGAAAAGGAAGGGGTGTTAATCATTAAACTTGAGAAACAAACAAACAAAACCAATTACAATACAGTAAAATTAAATAAAATATAATCCTTTTTTTTTTTTGATCAGCAAAAGTAACATTTTATTAAGGTTAAGGGGAAGGGGAGTCCAACAGAAAGTTAAGACCAATACAACCAAATGGGACAGAGCCCAAACCACATAGAGAAAAAAGCCCAGTACATCCAAAGGCCCAAAAGACCAGATAAATCATTTACAGATCAACCCAAAGAAAACCCTAAACCTAATAAGAATCCTCTGAGCATCCTCCACACCGCCACCGCCAACTGCCACCATCGAACTGAGATCAGACAGCAGCACCGCATACCAAAAACAAAGGAAAGATGAACATCCAACCACATCACGCCACCGCTAGCAACCCATGGATGACCTGACCCAAGCAAAAACCGACTAGCTGCCGCGGAAGCTCACCATTACCGTTAGGCAAAACCCTGACCCCCCAACAAGAGTCACGGCAGGAGACCAACGCCGAACCACCACCTCCGTTCGAGACCAGTTCCGTTAGGCAAATCCCCGGAAACCCAGCAGAACCTGAGGAAGGAAACGAAACCAATCCAAAGGATAAAAGTAGACGAGATCAAGTCCACACAAGAAGCAGTAGAGGCACAAGAATGGACAAGGCACAATGGAAACCAATAGGGGGTTGAAAAAAACACAGAGTGAGACGGAGAGAGACGAAGAAGACCATAGATCTTACCGCAAAATGTCCCTGTCACCGTCCAGAAACCCCAGAGGAGATCGCCAAGCAACCACAAATAAGCGCCCATAAACGATCGAGAGGAAACCCAGAAGTCAAGAACCATACAGCAAAAGCCGCCATCACCACCGACTCCGACCATCTCGTTACCATCACCGATCGATTTTGTGAATAAAAGGAGAATAGATCAGAAAAACAAAGATGAGGAGAGAGGGAGAGATGGACAAACAGATCATAGAGATGGAGAGAGCATGGTAGAAGAGAGAGCCCGGAGGGCAGGAGCTGCTTCCCCCCACCCACCCCCGGGACAGCGGCGGGGGCTAGGTTTTGGTTTAGGTTAAGGTTAGAGAGAGAGAGAGGCTCTGAGTTTAGAGAGAGAGAGAGAGGCTTTTAATCCCAGTTAATAAAATATACTGTTGCAAACAGAAAACAACATAGACGAAGATGATGAGGGAGGATTATTCAAATTATACTAGAGCAGCCAACAGGCTGGTTTCTGAAGTGATGATTAGAAGGGAGGAAAAGAACAATCATTTTAGACAGGTGACTTAAATTAGCTTTAAAGTAGCCCCCTTTTTATAAGACCTGAACAATTTCTCATATGGCTCATATATCTAAAACCAATCCTTACCTGCACCATTGATAACAATTACAGAATAAAATGGGAGAAAAATTGTAAGTTTGTTCATGGAAACAATACGCACTTGAGCAAAAGCAACTGCAAACAAATAGTCAACCACCTATCAACGGAAGAAGTCCTGAGGCTGTACCTCATTAAAAGAGGACACAAAAAGGCTTGATCGTCCGAAGGCCCAGTGGAACGCTTTCCCTGTCAAAGGCAATCTATCCTCAGCCTTCAAGAGCATCTCTTTAATAAGTTCGGGATCTTTTATTGACACTAGAAGCTGAGTAGGACCTAACCACAGCTTGACAGCTGGCCCATATTCCTCGTGTGACTTGGATAAAATGTCTGAAACCAAAATGACAATTAAAAACATTTGTTTAGCATTTGACTACAGATAACCAGATATTTATTTTGCTAACTAAATTTGTACAAAACAAGTAATTCAACAAAGTTCAAACCACACCCTGCAACTCCAAATGTCCCCGAAAAGTCCTTCCAACAGTCAGACATGGATCAACTTAAGCCAATGAAGTCTATTTTCATAACCCCCAGGGGTTGATGCACTGGTGGTCACCTCGCAATGAGGCTCTCAGGAAGCCTTTGGCCTGGGTTTCTGTGTTCAACTAGTCCATACAGGGATTGGCCTAGGCTTTAAGTGAGGCCCCCCGCCAATGGACGATGGGATTGGTCCCCCAAATTAGTCGGTTCATTAGGTCAGATAGCGAAGTTATCAAAAAACTATAGGCTATTTCCGTCGTTTCTTTTAGAGAAGGAAGCACCAACAATGCAACCCATTTTTACCCTTCGACAAGTGTGTGTGAAGCACAACCTGAAATCATCGACAATACTTGGAAACTGGAATATCCAATATTAAGATGTACGTACATAAAAATTGAACTTCTATATATACTCATAATGGAATATATACTTATAAGATATATGTAATTGAGTTTTAGGAATTAAAAATTATATATATATTTATTTTTATATTCAATGAATCGTATCCTACTTTTTGGAAAAATAATGTATCTGCATATCCATATCGTATCGTATCCGTGTCCATGCTTCATAGGTGTGAAACAGAACCTGAAATCATCGACAAATACTTGGAAACTGGAATATCCAATATTAAGATGCAAGTACATAAAGGAACGTAATGTGAAAAGTCTACTTGACGAGCTAGCTGGATCTGAATATCTAACACTGTGATCAATTGTTGGAGTCAACATTTCAAGGCATTTGGCTCAACCTAGAATCTAGGAGAGTGGCTACAAAGTTTCCTTTGTCTCCTTTCCACTTTCCCTCTACCTAGCCGCCAAAACTTCATCTCGGCGGACATGCATTAGATGGTTGGCTGGACTAGTAGCACGATATGGTTTTATTCAGATCATAAGCGTAGTAAATTTCAATGCGCAGATCAAGTCAGCTACTGTTTAGAAGGAGCTGCAACCCTCAAGGAGTTAACGGATGAAAGTGCAAACCCCAGGCCCAATCTATGAAATTTCTAAGTGGGGAGGAGTTTGAGCATTCATTCATGAAGGAAAGGACTCAAAAGGGCAAGGGGCATCTTTGACTGGCAAGTTCCAACAAGAGAAGGCCCAGGTAGACTTAAAAGTTCTATTTCTTCATTCTTTTTTATATCCATTCTCTCACCCCTTCTCCATCTTCCTTTTTCGATGTGGGACACAAAGATAAAAAGGACACCTACCTTTGCTCACTACCTTCCCTCCATCTCAAGCTCACATTAACCTGACCAATCACCACTACCAGACCTTTCTTCCTACTTTTTAAATGGGGATGAAGTGTTGTTGTGTATAATAATTAATTTTTAGTCGAAAAACAAAAATGGTTTTGTTTTTTTATTTTCTAGGATAGTCGACGTGCATATTTAAACAAAAATAAAAATTCTTATGTTATTTCCCTGCCCAACAAAAGGAGGTCACTTTGCCAGGAGCAAAGTTATAACAATATCTAAAGAAAAGTTACAGGAGTAGTATCATATTTTTTCTACCACTGTTTTTGTTTTTATGGTTTCAGTGTATGTGAAAATGGTCACACACTTTCTTTATTTAACCCCAATTGCCTGTATAAACAACCTCAAAGAGAGATGAAGCTTTTTTTTTCTTCTACTAAAAAGTGTTACTAAGTGTTAAGGCCACAAAATTTAGAACTTGCCTTGGGCACTAGAACATCTTGGGCCGGCCCTGGGAGGAGGCGCCAATAAATACAAGTAAATAGGACTCTAACGTTTACTTCTACTTTGCTTATTCCGATCAACCAAAACGGACAATCAGACGACGGCTCATGAGAAATAATTCGATAATACGAAAACTCACCGGTTAAATTGGATCCAGAAATTAACTTGGAGTGGCCGTAGAAGGAGGAGGGGCAAGGTGGGCCAGGGATAAGCCTGGCTTTGGCCCAAAGTCTGAAAATTCCGATGAGTTTACGGAGCAAAAGGGCCGTGACGGAGATGAGAGAGATCCACAGCAGCATGTTGATCTGTGTGGTGACGTAATCTCGAAACAGGAAATCGGGCTGAAAGCCGGCGACGCAGATGTGGTCATCGGCCCCGTCGCAGTTGGGTTTGAAGGGTCGCCAGAGATGATGCCCTAACTGATGAGCGTAGGATTCAGGTGAGGACTCCATTGTCTTCTTGGGTTTTCAGAGGAGCATTGGAAATCGATTGGTTTGAGTCTTTTGACTTTATGGTGTGTGTGTGTGTGTGTGTGTGAGAGAGAGAGAGAGAGAGAGAGAGAGAGAGAGAGAGAGAGAGACGTGGCTTTGTGGTTCAGAACTTCAGATGATCATTATCAGCTGTTATTTTTGACTTTTGGAATGTGTGGAGCCATCACCTGCCCGGACAGATCTACGCAGCATGCTGTGTACCATCTAGTGCAGCCGCGCTAGTGTCGGTCCGATAATCAGAGACATTCATTACATAGAATTCGTCCAATACTACAAGTGTAACAAAAAATAACTCGATTGGATATCTTTAAGTGCGTGATCGGAACACAAAAACTTTAAAAAAAATTAGAACACACATAACTTGAAACACTAGATGAAAACTATTGAACCAATTTTTTCAACGTACTTTTGTTCTACCGTTGAACCGCTATCAAACTGTGATGTCATAATTGTGTCATTAATATATATTTAATGTGCAAAAAAAAATATGAAAAAAAACGCTGAAAAAGAGAGATGGTATAAGAGAAGTAAGGGAGAGGAAAATCTGTATGTGGGATTTGTCTCACATGGCCTAAACTCAAGCTTTCAAACAAGCTACAGCACATATAAAAGGTAAAGAAGATGGGCTCCCTTGAATAGTAATGCGTTTGTAATGCTTGAGATGGCCCACGTGGACAGCTGTCCTAGGGAAGCCAAGTTCAACTTTAACTTCGGCTTTAAATGCAGTTTTAAACTTTGAGAAAAATTTTGGTCCGGTCCGACTGACCCGTGATCAGGTCTAACGGTTTGCAGGTTTAAACGTTATTTTACAATGGTTTTTTGAAACTAGACCGTTTTGATTAAGGAACGGCTTCTGGGATCACTCGGATTGGAATAAGGTCCGGTTCACGGTTCTTCCGGTTGAACCAGCCGGTCTGGTTTGGGTTTTAAAACATTGAATGACACACTCAACGATAACCAATCGAGTTAATTTTGGTAAAAATGTAATACTAGATGAGCTCTACGCAATGGACGTCTTCAATTATCAGATCGACACTGGCGCGGCCGCGCCGAGTGCTTCACAACACCCCCTCTATCCACCTGCCCTACCAATTATATATATATACACTAGCTCATGCCCGTGCCTGAAGTCACGGCTCAAAGAATTTGGCATTTGATGCTGCTTAAGGTGTCCTTGGCAAGGTGTGAACAATTTTCTTGCACCCATTTGCATAGTTTAGTCACAATTAGAACCAATTATTTGTTAAGGTCGACCTAGTCCAACCGATCTAACAACTATATCGACAATGACTCAACTTTTAAAAAAAAAAACTATAAATAAAGTCATCATTGTCCAAAGGTAATGTGATTGAGATTATCTTTTTTACGGAGGTTAAAGTAAAGGGGGTTCAGTTGAAAGAAATCCCCCGCCGCCCATCCCAAGATCCCGGCACTTCGGAGCCCGCGTAGTTTTTTTTAATCTGCAATGCATTTAAGGAGGAGAGAGAGAGAGTGCACGGCTCCGAGCAGTTGGATCTCGGGATGGACGGCGGAGATTTGTTCGACGCAAACCCCCCTTTTACGGAACCTCCGTAAAAAAGATAATCTCAATGTGATGGTTACATGAATATGATGTGTCATTGCAAAGATCGAAGCTCCGCTATGACTGATAGCCCTTCATCTTCTAAGGAACAATCTGATAGTGAGAAGGGAGACAATGTAAAAGATGCTCTCACGATTTGTAATAAAGGGGTTTCTTTTGATATGCCAGATAAGTATCTTATTGGTGAGACAATAGCATTGAGAGAGGATGTGGAGTCAAACAACTTGTCTATGCCTTTTGTGGAGGACGTGAGGAATCACATTAATGAGGAGGTGGTGGAGCCAAATGAAGCTATTCTTAGGGCAGCTGTTGCCCATGTGGGTGATGATCATCATTCATAAGATTCTTGAGAATGCCCTTTTAGTGGAATATCAAGCAGTTGAGGAGTCAGATGATATCAATTTTGTTGATTCAAGTTTGAAAGTCAATTATGTTGTTTCAAACTCCTTTGTCAAGGATTCCAACTCTCCTCTAGGTAATATCCATTATGCAGAGAGATCAATCCATGTGGAGAATTGCAAGGAGGTGAATCAAGCTGAAGGGATTATCTTCGAGGACAGGGTGGCTGCTGTGAATTTTGGTTCCGACGATTCCACTTCTGCTGATCTTGTTTCTGCCGACCCCCTTATCAACTCTGTCGATTACAAGCGCCGTAAAAAGAAAGCTCAAACCATTAAAGGTTTTCGAAGGAATCCTAGATGGACCAAAAATCCTTTGAAAGTTGCCATCTTTTCTAGGATGTTTAGCCGGGAGCAAATAGAGGAGAAGTCAAAATCTTCAATGTTGGGTTTGAAGAAAGACAGTTTTGATGGGCCCACTCTATCGACTCATGAGGATGCTAGTAGCGACTTTCGTAAGAGGATTTTGATATTAATCAAGGAAGCCTGCAATAATATGGAGTTGGGCGCTTCATGTGGAATAGAATTCTTTGGAAGAGAGAGCTACAATATAAAGAAGTTTTTAGAATTAAAGGAGTTGATATTTCTGAAAAGGAAATTATAGCTCTTGATGATTTGGAGGAAGGTACCTCCATTTTTGTGGAGTTCTGGTTTTGCAGTCTATGTCAGTGGGAGTTCTCTGGGTATTCCCGGTGTCGAATGTCTTTGTTGGTTCGTGTTTTCATTTGTTTTTAGTTTTTGGTTCTGGTGGCGTGCTTAGGGGAGGAGTGTTTTGGATTTTTCTTTTCCTATTGTTGTTTTTGGGGTGTTTTCGAGGGGTGTCTTTTTTTTTTCTTTTTTTCCTTTTTGTTTCTGTGGTTTGGTTGGCTTCTTGTCATCTTTTTTGTATTTTTTTTATTTTCCCGTTAGAGTCCTTGGCATTTTCTGTCTTGGGCCCTTTTAATCTTTATAATTCATTTTCAAAGATAAATAAATTTTTGTTTATCAAAAAAAAAATGTGATAGCATTACCCAAAACTCGTAAGCAATAGGCATTATAAAGCCAAGAAAACTCAACCATATATCGTCATCATCTAATCCAAAAAACACGCGGTAACCCATACTATTCAAACCGCCCATTAACAATTAATGAAAACCATTTGACCAAAATAAGCTAAGTAGATTGAAATTCAATTCTTCCAATTCACGCAACCTGATTTTCCACATCTTAATTTACTCTTCTCACTTAAAATCCCTATTATTTTCCCTTTCTTTAATCCCTCAATTTATTTAACAGAAATTTCGTAATTTTTGTGCAACCACTCCTATATCTCTTCTCCTCCTCTCTTCTCTCTCTACTCTCTTGTACTCCTCCCTCTCATTTCAAAGTTACCAAGGAAGACCTTCCCTTTTCTTTGAAGCAGCATAGAGAATTAATAACATGGGAAGCTGACTTGGCAAGAGTATTAATTACATTAATTACTTCATCTGGGTTCTCACTTTGTGATCAACCCAAGTCACAAAAAAGAAAGAAACACCATTTCTCTGCATCTCTTCTCTTTGCCACTGAAAACCAGTTTGTGCTTTGCTTGGTTTTGAGACTTTTATCCTAGTCTTAAAACTTAAGGTATGGAATGTAAAAATGCAAATAGAAACGAGAAGAGAGAGCTAATCGTCTTCTCAAAGTCACTGCCGAAATCCATTTCATCGAACTCCAACACAGCGGCGTCGGCACAGAGACTAATGATGATTACTTCAAAACCCAACTTGAGCACTACGGTTAGCATGCTCATGGTGATGCATTGACACTTAAATATGTTCAATAGCCTTTAACAACAACAGCAGTATAGCAATAGCGTCATCCTCTCTCTTTGATCGAGTAAAGTAAAGTGGGTTTGCTGATTGATTAGGGTTTAGGAGGAAATTCTTGTTTTACCCTTCCTTTGGCTCTCCTTTTTTGTTTTTCCATCCAACTAACGTTAAAATTGGATGGAATGGATGAACTAAGTAGTTTTTACATAGTTAAAGGGGCAAGTAAATGCAATTGATAGTTGAAGGTGGAAATAAACATTTTTCGAGTAGTTTAAGGGGCAAGTAGATTATTTACCCTCTTTTTATATAGGCTACAACAAATGGGAGGTGATGAAGCAGTTTTAGATGTGACCCGTTAGATAACCTGCAAAACAAATGAGACTAAATGACACCGGTGTGGTGCTAACCAAGGACCTTTCGATACCGTGAACTTTGCATAAATTATAGCAAGAGTCTCGTACCTGCCCCCTATGGGAGGGGGTTGTTTATACAGGCGTGGAGGATTCTACCCGTAGTAGGATTAAGTCGTGTTGATCTCCGATTGGTTGGCATTACCAGTGCCATCTTGCATTGATTTCCTGCTCCCGTTAGGATTAAGCTTTCCTAATAGCATTTGGATTGTCGATGCTATCCCATGGGAATTCGCGTTTATCTCTCTCATAGAAGGTGGTGTAGTCGGCTTGGAGTCCTCATATGACCTGGACTCTTCATGAGAGTGAGGTTTGAGGTGATTAACCTCAACCGAGCTAAGTACCCGAGCCGGATTATCTAAACTCTATCCGATGATCTGACCACATGGGATATTTGTATTTATCAGGAGGAATTTTCCAGTGCCGAGCGGGAATGGCTATCGTGATACCCGTTCGCGCATATCTGGTCGTCCAAAAAAATAACAGACAATCCAGATTGAAAGTGTCGGATAGATTTTTTTTTTTTTTAAAAGAAAAAGAATAGTGTGTTGTAGACGGCCGAATGTGCACGAGCGGGCACCACATGGTAACCATTCGGCGTTGAATTTTTTTTCAATACTAGGTGAATAGAAATCTAACCAAATAACAAAAACATGCATATCAAGGAAACCTAAAATAACTGGGCAAAAAACGTAGGGGAATTGATGGGTTGGGTACCTGTTTATTGCAATGAAAAATTGATAAACATTTATTTTGTAATTACTTGTAATGATATTTTATGTAGGATGGCGAATCACCTTATTATCTACAAACTACAAATGACGCATTTATTATTTCAAGCATTTAGTGTACTTAAATTTGTATAACTATTTGGTTCCAATTATTTGACTAAAATCTTTCATCTAATACTCTTGTCTCTTTGTTTTTTAGGAGATTGCATTCGATCGAGTAGGACATATTACCATTGATCCCTCAATCCACAATATCGTGGAGGCAGAGTCATTCTTCTAAGATGACGGGTTCATTGATTATATCTTGAATTAACAACCATCCTCACAGTATTGACTTATAATTGTATCGTCTCATTTTTTGGGTTACCCGCACAATGTTCTTAATTGGATTTTATCTCATAAAATCTAACATTCTCAGCGGATTTTAGCAACAACCAATTTAAACACCAACAGGGGGGGTAGTCAAGTTAATAAGGGGGTGTTTAGGAGCCTCATTTTTAGCTTTTTATTTGTAATTTTTTGGCTTTTTGGATTATAGTTGGAATGTACTTTGGATGTGGTATGAGTGTTTGGGAGAAATGTGTAAAATGCATTTTAAAACAAGAGTAGTGTTTGAGAGATATATGCAGAATACATTCTGTAGGTTTTTTTGTTAATCAAAATGAAAAAAAGTTAAAATGAGATTGTGCATTTTGCAACCTATTTTTCACTTCTGCTCTAGATTGTGCATTTTGCAAAACTCATTAGAATGAGTTTCTAGGAGTTTCTCCCAAACATCCAAAAAATGAAAAAATGAGAATGTGAAAATGGGAAAAATTGTCTCGGCTCTAGGACATCTTATACTACCTCATACATTAGACCAAGGGTCAATCATCGCACGTATTTTGAAAAAGACGAAACTAATGTCAAGGGTAATAGTAAGTGTTATAAGTTTACCTGGTAATGAGTTGCTCGGATTATTGGGGTCATGAGTAACTCTTAATGTCTCAATTCGGTTTGGTTACTTTCTGTTTCCTCCAAAATCAATCTAAATCGAAATTGGTTTTAATTTTTTTTCACAATCGAAAATCAAACCGATCAACAACTCAGGTAAACATACCAAACCAATGTTTGTGGTCAATTTTTTCGGTTGGTTCGGTTTCGTAGGTTCTTATTTCGCCCCTATCTTTGTGTATCTATTGGTGGCACTAGCAAAGTTGTGGTGAATAGTTTGCATTCTTTATTCTTACTTTCTGAATGAAATCACTATTTTGATATTTTTTTTCAAGTGAAATAATTTTTACACCCTTTTTTTAAATTATAAATACACCTTTTTTTGTTTTTTAGTTAAAATTTTACACATAAAATTTTACTTTAAAAAAAAGGTGCGGAAATCATTAGGCTTATTCAATGTGGGAAATTATTAATCGTCCCTCCATGTGAACCTCTGTCCTTTTTCTTTAGGAGGAGGGCGGAGGTATTTCCACGATGCTACTTAATGCACTCACTGAATTAGGGCATTCTGATTAGGGAGGGGCAAGAGGATCCTTTTAACACACACAAGCTTAAACTTTTCAATGTGGGAAGCCACTCCAAGATGCAGGCTCGACAGCCTAACCCTTCCTTCAGACAAGCCCAACGATGTACGATTGGCCCCCTGCAACGGTTATGTGAAACTCTATCGATAGCATACAAAAAGTCAAAGGCAATTCCACAATGCTACTTAATGCAATTGAATCTCTGTCTATATACAAAAGTTATGCACACGCTCATCTGTGTATGCATATATAGCACAGACGGTGCATCTTGATTGTCCAAAATTATTTTCGACGGTCCGGATTGGCCTTTGCTTTGTGACCAGTATGAGCTAACTATTACCGGTCAAAGAGTGTTTAAAATCCGGACCGTTGATTTGTTGGAACGAATGATAAATACTTGTTCGTGTATATTGCGTATGCATACGTCCGTACACATAGCTGGACTGATGTCTATACTATATAGTATATACTTCATACTAAAGGTGGGAAATGGGTAAGTTTGAGTAGGGTTTAGGGTGGTTGATATGGGTTATGAGTTGAACATAGACAGGTTGAATACTAACTAATAATGGTGTCCAAACGTCGTCTTGTTCATTTCTCCATTGGTGCAAAATATAAGGGCAATGCATGCGACATGATAAATATGGATGCGTGCCATTCTGGGCCTACCCAGCCTGCCCATAGGGCCGGCCCTGGATGTGTGTCATTTATTATTGGGAAGACCTTGGCAGTATGATCGGGATGCTCAACATACAAGAAGAAGAACCCTTGCAATTTTCGGTTTGACAATACGAAGATTGTGCTCTTACAAAGCAAGGAGCTCGAACCTAAACCTATGAAGGAAAAGGTAACAAATTCTTAGCCCGGAAAGGGTTTATGGGGAGCGCAATGAAATCGGGAGTTGTTTATGTTCTGACTGAAAAGAATGTGGAACAAGTAGTAGTTCAGTCCTCTGAATCTGTGCAGCTAGTAATAGAAGAGTTCATCGATGTGTTCCCAGAAGAACTTCCTCCGGAAGGATGCCATTACGCGATATACAACATCATATTGACTTACTTAGGGATCTAGCTTCCCAAATCGTCCACACTACCGAATAAGTCCAAAAGAATGAGGAGTTGAGGTGACGGGTGGAAACTTTGTTGTCCAAAGGCCATCTTCGGGATAGCATCAAATCTCAATTCAATCAGGTGATGAGTGGAAGACGGCATTTAAAACTCACCGTGGGATTATACGAATGGTTGGTTACGGCTTAACCAATGCACCAATTACCTTTATACGGTAAAATGAATCAGATCTTTCGTCCTTTCATACGTAGGTTCGTTGTGGTTTATTTTGACGGTATTTTGTACCACAATTGCCTTGCACCTTCTGCACAAGGTTTTGTCTTGCACCAGGAGAAGTTCATTACGGCCATGCCAAAGTGTTCTTTTGTGACGGACAGCTTTCTATTTTTGGGACACATCGTTTCGAAAGATGGGTTGTCCATCGCCCTAGCCAATGCCTTCCTTAGAGATTGAGATTTTTTCATTTTTCTCATTAGAGATTGTGCCGGGACTGTAAAAGATCGTCCAATCACAATTTGAAGGTAAAATAAGGGTCCCATGTGGCTAATAACTATATATCCAATCGAAATCCGACCCCGACTTTCTCCGAATAAATCGCTTATTGGGCCGAGGTATTTTCACTTTAAAAGAAATTTGGGGTTCTTACTGGCTGGCCCTATTTTGTCAAGAACTTTCCTTCCAAGCCCACCTTATGTCAAACACATCTCGTTTAAACCCATCTTCACGCCCGGAAGTTAATATTACAACTTTTCGGCATCAGTCATGAGTAGGTCGGCGTCACTGCATCAACGAGTACCGTAGTGACTAGTACAGTGTAGACACGTGTGGAAGTTAATAGTACAGTGTAGTCACATGAGTAGGTAGGCTTTGGGCGTGTAGGTGGCCTGCCGCACACTCTCTCTTCAAACTTTTCGGCAGTAATCCATGCCCCTCTCTCTCTCTCTCTCTCTCTCTCTCTCTCATTATATTTTAAAATAAAATAATTTTTATTATACACAATTATATTTTATAAAAATTATATATTTGGAATCTACTTAATGCGATCTTTTAAATAAGATCCATTTGAATATGAAATTTTGTACATGTAAAAAAAAGTTGTTTATACCCATTAATTAATACTAATTTACACCATTTCTGAATAATTCACATCTTCCAAAATGAAAAAATTCACATATTTTAAATGCAAAATTTACACACAACTTAGTCTCCAACAATACACAATTCACACCCCTTGATACAAAATTCACATGACCAAAATATCTCACAATTCACACCCCTTGTACCATTCACAATCCCAATAACACACAATTAACACTCTTGCATCAATTCACACCATTAATAACACACTTTCTTCTTGGGTATGAATTTTGTTCGTTGGAAAGTGACTTATGATATGCGAATTCTGCAATTAAGGTATGTGAATTCTTTTTTTTGTGTTTGAATTGTGTTTTTTGTAGAGTCTGTTATGATATATGAATTCTGCATTTGAAAGATGTGAGTTATTTATTTTGGGGAATGTGAATTATTTAGAAGGGGTATAAATTCCTAATGAACGGGTATAAAAATAAAAATAAAAAACTTTTTTTTACACTTACAAAATTTCATCACGTGTGTCAGGCATCAATGCGATCAATGCCGTGTGGAAAGAAAGTCCGAGTATAGATAAAGAGAGCAATGGAAGTATGACACGCGGCATGCACTGAATGGAAAAAAATCTACCACGCGCGCACAGGACTTGGGAGTGAAAGACAAACGAGTTTGGACGAAAGCCCCCACAAAAAATGGGGGCGGCCTGGCATTTCCCGAAGAAATTTTAAGTCCACTTTATCTAGTATGCTATCCCTATTTAAGCCAAACCAAAGTCCCTAATTAAACCAAACCAAAGTCCCTATTTAAAGCAATCAGTAAACACAACTATGTGCCAAACCTAGTAAAAGATACCAAAAGGTTAACATAAACAATCGTATTTTATGAACTATGATATTTATGTTGTACAACAGTTTTCAAAGAAAATATTGCACGAAAAAAGGGTAACAAAAGGACAATAACTGGTATGAATAAAGAAGAAACTCGAGAGAGTAAAAATTGTAAAAATCTTACACGAGGCCATCAAAATGAGACAAAACAGTGGGTTACAACATCAATAATTGTTAGACACGTCCAAGTCAAAACTATCTTTGAATCCACCAGGAAAGAAAAAAAAACCATGCAAATGAAACCTGTGATGGATCAATTCAAACATTTAGCATAAATGGCCTAAACAACTACGTTACAAATTAATAATGAATCCAAAAAAAACACACCCACCAAGCAGCAGAATTTCATACAATCAAATATTGGAAAAACAAGTATGCCTTTTTCTTTTATAACTTGGTATCCAGTCCAATGGAACAACAAGTACAAGGAACCTATCCTACATCTGATATCCGAGGGCCAACTGAAGCTTTATCTCTGCATGAACCAGCCCAACATAGGAATTGATAACATGCAAGTGCGAGTCAAAACCCAGCGGAGGACGAATTAAAGCCGGACAAAGCCATGTATGGACTGGCCCAACATAAAAATTGATAGCACTTGGGGTGCCAGTCGAACCCTAGACCAAAGACTTCCCAAGGCCCATGGACAAAACAAGCCTTATGCTTGCGTAGGACTTCATCAGGAGAAAAAACGTTGTAATTTTCCGCAAACCAAGGATCACTTAGCTTGGTAAGCTTTTGCAAACCGTGATACCAAGAGGTCCTAGATCATTAGGGAAATTAAAAAAAATTGACCATTAATACCTCCGGCAATTAAGCATTTGAAGTTATTCAAACATCCATCTGATTGTAATGGACTGTCATGCCACAATGCATGATTCAACAAAAAAAGATTGCTTTACATATTCAATCATTCAAAGATCCTATCATCAAAACCAATTGAACAAAACTAGATGACTTCTTCAAATTTTGGAACCTATCATTTAAAGATGTTTTCGTAGAGAGAATTCTCGAATATCAAATGCATCTCTTAACATGCTGTCACAGGGATAGAATTGTCAACCCACAGCATAACCCTGAACTTCATATCCTAACTCTAGTAAGCTAACAGTTGAGTGAATTTCACAATTGTTTTGCAGACCGTAAAAGATACTGAAAAAACATGCGGTAAGCTAATTTTGTCTGCAGTAAGCATCAGTACTTGTCGAAACAATTTGAATGAATAGAGTGAAGTTAGCAATTGCCCAGTGACCGTGGTTGGGTGCATCATGCCAAAAAGGGTTAAAACTTCAACCACACATTTTATGCATTTCAGTGCACTTTCGCATACTTATATAATTTTTGGCATATCCCAAGTCCCAACAAACTTTTTGCACGTTAACCACCATCCCAGGGGTTATGGTTAAAATTTTACATTTATGTAAAAGAGATGGTGAAGGAAAGACCACAATTTCTACAATTGCATTTGAACAAGTTCTTGTCATTACTAGCATGTTCTTTTTTTGGTAATAACTCATCATCAATCCAGGAACAAACAAGCATAGATATGTTCGATTTGGCAAAGAAATAATCACCTCTTGTGGAAGAAAAAAATCCTACTCGTCTTCATCGTCACTACTCTGGGATTCTTCGTCTTCTTCACCATAAAGAACGTCATCAACATCATCATCTTCGCTTTCATCTGTCTGCTGATCATGTAAAAAGCTCTGACCTTCATTCTGAACAGCCTTGTCAATCTGTTCAAAGAACGGTGTTCAATCTGAATATCCAAATGCATTTGTAGAACAAACTCAAATGACATGAGAAGAAAATTACCTGAGCTGTTACAAGTTGCAAACGACCTGACAACTGTAATAAAGAATGAATCGATGCCCCTCTAGACTTAGTGAGCTGGAAGAAGACAACATGGTTAAAGCCTGAAAAATCATTTGATAATGCACCTCAAAGTTAATGAATTAAGCAAAGACAGTACTCCCTCCGTTCCTTTTTTAAGTGTGTAGCTTCTTAATTCCAACTTATTAAGAAAGCATCATCATTGCACCTTTCACATCAACTTTACATTCACTTTCCGCTATTGCCCTTGATGGAGATGTTATCATTAAACTTCAACCACTAACTTTTCAAAAAGGAATCTACTTTTAAGGGCAAAATAGGAAAAGTTCACCTACTAACTTTTTAACATCACACTTATTTAGGAACAACCCAAAATAAAATACACTACTCTTTTAAGAAATGGAGAGAGTATCAAACAAGTAGAATATTACCCTATCCAAGGAATATAGCAATTGGGTTACTGGTTCCTGAGATATGACGTAGTTACTGTGATTCGCCAATATGCAACAGATCCAAGGAAGAACATACTTTCCACTACATGATCTGTTGAAGGAAAAAGAACACTTAGATGCCAAAAACAAATCTTTGTAGTATATAACATGCTCAGACGTGGAAAAGACTCAGCCCAATAACCTTAACACCTTGTTTGTTAGAGGGATACGTATATAAGGGGGAAAGTGGAATATAATAAGGGGGGATATAGTGGTGGATATGATTGGAGGGGTATAAATTTATAAGGCGAGATAAAAAAATTACTTAGTTTGTTTTGAGGTTGATACAAGGGGTGGATATAATTCAATTGTGTACACTTCCTATTTTGCCACCAATGAATTTATTGCACCCAGAATTAAAGATTAAAACCACTGGATCATTTTCCCACCAAACCCAATACTTTTTCTCCCATTCTCCCACCGCCATCCATAACTCCATTGCGGTTTTTCAATTCAAAAGAAAACCCAGCAAATAATTGAGATCATGACCTCCTCTCTCCCAAGATCAAAGGCCTCATAAAAAATTGCTTAATTAACACTTGAAATCCAAGGGCTGAAGGACCGTCACTCTACCAATCGAAGTGGAAATTCATTGTGCAATCGTCAAGAAGATGCAGAGATCCCAAAATCAATTTATTTATATGCATGTATTACCACTATATGTACTTTGGGGGATTTCGTGTTCCTTGTTTAGAAATCTGGGATTATCACTGATTTCCTCTGTTTAAATTCATCGCCGTCACTGACAAAGGGCTCTTTGACCCAATCTTCCACTGCGACCGCGACGACCTCCCGGCGTCAACTTCTACCTCTATCTGTATCTCTCTGTGTGTGAAAAAGGGCAGAGAAGGTGGGCCCAAGAGGGGTGCTTTGGTAATGTGGATCTGGGATTAAATTTAGACAGGGGGAGGGCTAGAGGGGTGACTAAATTTAGTAACCCTGCAGGGGTATATGGATGTCCCAGGCAAATCTTATCCAGGACACTAAAATCAACCAAACACCAGATATGACTCACCCGGATATGTATATCCAGAACAAAACTATATCCCTCCCCTATATACTCCAAACAAACAGGGTGTAAGGTCTTGGGTTCAAGTCTAAACACAGTCACTTTGTGTATTATACCAAAGGTTAGGCTTGTCCTCAACATTCTCCTTCCCAGACACCCAATAATGGGTACCAACTGGGCACTTGCTTGCATAACGTAAAAAAGCAATCTTCCAAAGTGTCCACATCCTGCCTTTAGGAGCCACGGAAAGAGAGAAGAAAAAAGAAACTCCTTTGATAGGATTAGGGACGGAGCCAAGAATTTCACTATGCAGGGGCGGATTTTTTCCCAAAATACTTTGCAGGGGCGGATTTATATAATTCATAGCGGAAAAAAATGATTCTTGGATGTTGAATGAAAGAAGCATGGTAATGTGCACATAAATCAAAATGATTCTTGGGTCTGCCCTCTCTGATGCCTTTTGGCTTTGATTTGAGGGCATGATTCCACAGCAAACGCGACAGTTTAGGGGGACCACTGTTTCAGTGGTATTCTGTGAGCAGCCACTTTGTGCATTTATTGCCAAAGGTTAGATCTGTCTCCAATCCATCTGTTTCAGTGGTATTCTGGGAGCAGCCACTTTGTGCATTTATTGCCAAAGGTTAGGTCTGTCTCCTATCCATCCCCCGCCCATACCCCCAATTATTGGGGACTAAATGGGTTATGTTATTGTTGTGTTGTTGTATAGCGGAAAAAAATCTATATAATACTAGAGGTTTTTTTTTTTTTTTTCAAACTCTTCCACACGCAAAAAAATAAGGACAGATTTGTCAGGGGCAGGATTTTAACTTTTAGATTGCTAGACTTACAAGTGGGTTTATTACTCCCCGTTTATCTTCTTAGTAGAAGTTTGATACCAAAACCAAATACTCACGATAGGATAGAAAAATGCACCTTGACTGCCACATGGCCACCAAGACTTCTAATTGCTTGTAAGCATCACAAGGAGCCATGGACAAAATAGCTGCCCTCATCTGAGATTACAATTAAGCCATCAGAAGAGGTTAAAACACATGCATGATTCAAAGACAAAGATCATCACGAGAAAAGAATGAAAGAACAAAAGATAATAAATAAAATGAGATGCAACTGCAATAAAAAAGAAAGATATCTTATTTCCCACCAAACCAGAAAACAAACCTTCCTCTGAGGCAAAGTAGCCTCAATATTGATTCGCCTGAACTTCATAGAATCCATTAGAGTCTCAGATGTAAGATCATCCTTATTGTCAAGAATGCCTAAGGTCCTAAGCCGGTCCTCCATGCAAACAGTAGGAGTGTCTCCAACCTCATTGAAGTCATCTGCGCAAATGAACATCACTACATCAGTGAGCAAAATACTTGTAAATGATTCTCTCTCAAACAATTTCTTTTTAACAGAAATAAATTAGCAAAAAAATGGTGATAAAACAAATAACCACAGGAGAGCAACAAAGAAAAGTAAATGTTTCTTAATACAAGCACCAGAAGAAAGAAAGTGTAAATGTAATCCCCAGTTCCCACCATATGCAACAAAAGGTATACCCTTGAACCTACAAAATTGATGCAACACTTGTTTGCACAAACTAAATGCTCATGTGACAAAATAAGAAAAAACAACATCGATATGAAATTAGAGAATAATCTGAACTAGATTGATAATATATACCATATGTCATACTACCTGATAAAGATACCATCATCCGCATAATAGCATCTAAAAATATTCCTAGACATAAATCACATAATAACCATATAAGAGGTCATATACCAGAATTTAAAATTAGGGACCTTTTCAGACATAATTTAGGCGCACCTTTCTTTGCCTCAACTGGGGTTCCCTGCTTGCTGTTGAAAAAATCATCAGCCATTACCTCATCACGAACAATAATTGAATTTTGATTTCCTTTCTTTTGTTGATGCAAATCAAAAAATGTAGGCATTGGAAGTACGGCATCTTCTGCATTCGCACGGTCTAGAGCACTAACTGTTTACAATACAAAAACACATCAATGATCAACACCACAATTGAAGATATATTTTCATATGGAAAAGAAGAATAAAAGACTGAGAGGAGACAGAAAATCAAAAGAATCACTTTCAAACTCAATTGTTTATTAGGAGTACAAGATTTGATGAAAGCACGTGGAAAGACCAGAAATGCACCTTTTCTCCGCAGACAAAGAAAAAAGAGAGACTTAAACGAGTTGAAAGTCCGAGGTGACATAGATTCACGAAACCAATACTTTGGATCAACAATTCAAAATCATGAAGAGAGCATTCTTGGGAATAGTAGGTAGCTCCCTACTTCCCAACAAAAGTATCCCAAATAACAAAGATTCTACAACTGCAGTTTTGGCCATATTTTGAAAATTGAAAATAAAGTGAAATGCCTGATTATCATGCAGTAATAGATCGTGTTTGAGAAGACAATTGAAAATGCAGTAGTAAGGCATCAGATGGTAGAAGCACACATATGGAAAGTGAGGATTCAATTAGCACCATATCACACAAAAATCCCTCCACTCTAATTAAAAAAGTAAGTCGGACAATCAACCAACTTGATCACACCCCTTTTCACACAAAAATCCCTATCAGTTCAACACACCTCTGAATCCAACTTGCGAAACCTGGGTTTATGCACCAAGGAAATTACTGCCATCCAAGTGGATGCATCAAAAAAAGGAACAATTCGCTATGGTGAACACTGAACAGTTGAACACTAACTTATACATGTAGATGAAGCAAGGAAGTGGAAAAATATCCAAGAACCCAGGTTTCCAAAAAGGGTACAAATTTTCTAACGCACAAACATTCCGAGAATCACGATTACCAGACCAACGTGGAAATGAAAGCAACGGTGAATAATGAGTTACCTTCGTTACGCTTATTTGACCCTTGTTTAGACTTGCTAGAGTGAGTGATGGGTAGAAGGAGTCCATCCGAGGAACTGTTCAATCTTATATCAGTGCCAGAATGAACTAGGATTTTCTCAAACGAAGGCTTTATTGGCAACCCATAGGCCAAAAATATGTGCCCAGAGGCAGGCTTGGCAATTCCTTGCAATTTTGCTGCAAATATAGTGGGCACTGCACCCATCTGACTCTTGAAGAATGGGTCATCAAGAGATAGGGAGACTTTTGCGGGCTTGCTATTGCGCAATTCCTCAACATTCCTCCCATACCAAAAATAGCAAATTCCCATTTCCGAGATGGCTAAGACAGAGAAGCCAGCAGCATCTACATCCCCAGCATCAACACACCGGCTATCCAAAAAAACAGCAGGGTGGTCCATCGCGAGAACACAGCAAGCTGATTGCTTTTTGCCGCCATCCAGTTTCCAAACTGCAACGTAACGTTCAGCAACAGAAGAAGAAAGGATGTATTTCCCGTCGTCAGTGAAGATCATACAGCGAACAGCCCCCTGTTGACCAGTTGAAAGAATGTTACTTAAACAGACAGCAGAAAGTAGAAGAAGAAAACCAAATGTCATACATATGTTTCTAGTTGCATGCGAACAGGATAATGAATGAGACCTAATATAACATTTCTACAGACAAAAACACTTACAGGATGGCCTGAAAACTTTTGTATCTTTTTGTTATCTGAACAATTGAAGACCTTTAGTTGAGCAGCTGCAGTCACTATTGTCTTCCCGTCTGTCTTTCAGGAACATACCACATAAATAGCAGTTTTCACACAGTAAACAAGATCCACGTCGAGGCAGAAGTCAAATAACTAAAACTAACATCAGAGGTGACCGAAACATAAACAAAAGGACAAGGTATGAAAAAAGGTAATATACAGATGATTCCTAGCAAATTGACATGGCCCAAATCATTATGACAGCATCAACATACATTGGACATCACTCAAAAACAAAAACCTGAAGCTGATCAATTGAAAAGATCACATAAGCCTTTTGATCAAATGCTAGCATATGGAATTGCCGGTAGAAAACAATTTAGCCATCGTAACCTAGCCAATCTTAGAAATTTTGCTCATTAAAAATTTCAAAAATCTGAACAAAGAAGTATCTTTCATTTTACTGGAGAATTATTAAAAATAGATACTTCATTGAGAAACTAACAGAAATAATAAAGCTAGGCATCCTTCATTTCAAAACATACTCACTGTGTTCACTTCATAATTCCCAAAAAAAATTCCAAAAAGATTCATTCCTCATCTCTCATTTCTCCAATCATTAATCATATTTCTCTCTCTACTCATACCCCTCTCTCTAATAATCATTCTCATTTCTCTATCTATCTCTCTCCAATTATTACACATCTCTCTAACTATTATTTTTTTCCAATTCTAATTATTTCTCAAAATATTGTTTTCAAAATTATCAACCAAACAAAGCTGTAATTCATGGCTTAGACTAATTCAACTGTGATGAAACGCAAAGCACTTTCTTCACGATGAAATCAAAGCAATAAGCCAATAACTTATATAGATGAAATAAAGCAACAGCAAAGTTGCAAACCTGATGAAACAGACATAGAATATATTGCCTTTGTAGAAGCCGTGAACTTCCCTAGCAAGTTTCCTGTCATTGAATCTAGTTTGCAAATCATCCCATCCTTACCCGCCGTGTATATGCATGAATCATGTGTTGGAAATGAAATTGTGGTGACACCACTGCATAAAAAGTAAAGGAATATCATCGTTACACTGCACAAATATTGATTTTGTTTCAGATCCTCTAGCCACATCATCCACTTAAGTGGTATGTTAAATTCTGGGATGGAGAACAAAAAAAAAATTTAAAAAAAAAAAAGTGTAGAAGAAGTTTTGTGTTATATAATTGCAATCTACTAATCGGGTAATCTACAAACTCCGTTAAGAGTCTTAAAATCTTAGCACAAGAAGTAATTTTCTGGCATCATGAACTTTTAGTTTCTCCACTTTTGTTTTGAGTTTCAGAGGAATACGAGTATCCAGCCAGGTCAGGTGAACAACTATATCCTATCTTCATATCTAGAACTCAAATTTCACAGAAAAAGCAGTAACGAAACTGCATCTGTTCTCGTGATTCATCGCGGGATATGCAACTAAAATACAGCAAGGCACTCACATGATGGAATTTATAAACCGGAATCCACAAATGTCTGTCCAATAATCCGACTTATTTGATAAGCTACTCATCTAATTCAATAGAATTTGCAGTTGGATGACACATCATTAACCAACTACAACTTTCGAAACCAGCGATCAGAAAGTTTTGAAGCATGAAGCAAACCTTTGACCAGTGAATATGGGAAACTTCAATCACAAAAACCACAAAAGCACAACATTGAAAGCAAGAAACAAACCCAGGATGGCAGTCACTAACTCTCCACTTCATTTGACCAGCGGATACATCCAGCGCTAATACATCACCACTCCCCGTTCCTAATATCAACAACGAACTTCCAAGCTTTCTTTTTCTCTGAAAATCATCAACAGTTTCAAGTTTCAACTCACATAACATCAACAAATGTCATCAAAAGACTAGTCCAAACTAGAACCTTATGACAAAAACTGAACCTTTTTGTCCAAAGACAACCACTTCATGCACGTGTAATCAACCGAAAGGTGACCCCTTCCTGGTTTACCGAATAAATTAGTTTCACCGGATGAAACAATATCTGCAAACTCGGTCTGGATCTGGCCCTTCACAGTGTCCCAAATCTGAGAGAAACTAAATGTCAACTTACAAGAGCCTAAGCCTAAACTTTCAGACCAAATAAACCAATGCAATCACATCTACATTTTCAAATTCATAGGCAATTAAAACCAATGACATTTTTTCTGGGGCGTTTCTAATATACAATAATGAAAAAACCGCAAATCGAACAAAATTAAAATTTTATGCTTAAATCTCTGCAGGTGCTGTGCTTTGTTCGTATCACTACAAGCTCTCAGGTCTAAAAGACACAAAAATTCTTTTCGTTTAGCATTTGTATTCTGATTTCTCAGCCTCTACGATAAAAACAAAAAGAAAAATACGAAAGACTGAAGGTTACCTTAATTCGACCATCACCAGAACTGATAGCGAAGAAGTCCAAAGAAGCACTAAACGAAGTCAAGAGGTCTCTGATATTTGAGGACCTCATTCCAATCCAGTTACCGTTTACCTGATAATTGGCGGTAGAAAGAAGAAGAGGAAAACCGGAGGCGGCGAAGAATATTTTGTTTGGACACGACGTTGCCGCCGTTTATCTTTGAGCTCGTCGAGCTTTTAGGGCGCGCCTACACGGCTGGTGTTAACGGCAAATTTATACTGCATTTTCTTCCTTACTCTTTTGCCCTATTGTAAAACGTCTAAACATCTTTGGTAATCAGTACTCGTTCATTTTTTAAACACGTTTGTTTGGATAAGTTTTGAAAAGAAGTTTTTGAGAATAATTTTTGAGATAGTGTTTGGTTGAATTTTTGAAAATAAAAATAATGAAGTAATGATTAAATAAAGATAAATAAAGAAATGAAATGATAAAGTAATGAGTAAAGAAAAAAAATTTGAAAAGAAAAAATCTTTTGGAAAGTTTTTTTTTGAAAATGGGTAAAGAAGGGAAGTGAACAAGGCTCCCAGGAAAACTTCAAAAAAGCCTCCAAATTTTTACCACAATGTCTCATAGGCCTCTAAACTTAAGGAGATTTCAATTAGACCTCTAAACTTCACACATTTTAATTAATTACACTCACGCCGTTAACTTCTCGTCAATTTCTAACGAAAAATGCTTACCTAGCGCTTTTGGAGGGAATGAGAACACTTGATCTTCACGTGGCAAGAGAGATGACGTAAATACACCAGAAAAATCTTCATAATCTCCAAAAACACATTTCTCAATTTTCACTCCTCCAAACCAAAAAAAAATTGTCAATCACCTCGGTCGAATCAGAAGTATGTGGTTGTTTAATCCTTCATGATCGTGTGGAAGACAACAATGGGTTGGATGCGAGAATCTGGTGTTGATCCTCCTACATATGGTAAGCCTCTACCTCTTGATCGATAATCTTTAGGGGTTTTTTTAATGAGTTTCCTTTTTCTTCCATTTGATGAAATATTGTTGTTTAATGGGGTTTTTATTCTTTTTTATTTCACCTGGGGTTTTGTTAATGGGGGTTTTCTTCCACGTGCGAGAAATGCTATTTTTTGTTTTGTTTTAGTCAAATGCATGTGTAAATTTTATTTTTGTTCTTAATCAATTTTTCAAGAGGTGTGCATCTCTCTCCGGTTGCCACAAACTTTGCAAGGATTTTCCTCCATGAAATTAATGTCATGTGCATTTCTCATTTTTCAGATGTTAGTGAGAGAAAATGGAAGTAGGTTTTAAGATTGGAGAGAGAAAATAAAGAAGGGAATATGGGTTTTAGGTTTTTTTGGTGTGGGATGGGGTGTATTACAGAGATAAAATGAAGAAGGGAGTCAAAATGGCTGGAGGTGACCCACTGATATTGCATTTCCCTCCAAAACGAGGGCCAAAAGTGTTAGATAAGCATTTTTCGTTAGAAATTGACAGGAAAGTTAACAACGTGGGTGTAATTGATTAAAATGTGTGAAGTTTTGAGGTCTAATTAAAATTTTCTTTAAGTTTAGAGGCTTATGAAGCATTACGGTGAAAGTTTGGAGGCTTTTTAAAAGTTTTCCCTTTCTTCTTGTGCCTTACAAGTCTTCTCCTAAAGTCCAACAAGTTCATTCATTCTATTCATAGCCCGATCTCCCTCTCCCTCTCCCTCTTTCCCTTTCTAAACAGCCTAGCCACCACAAATATTATCCTTCCTCCTTCCCCTCCCCCCAGGGTTTCAATACCCTCGCATGGTGGTGGGAAGGGAGGGGAGGGTCATGGTACTATTTCTTTCATCCATTCATTTTTTTCCTTTTCTTTCTTTTGTCTTTCCAAATCAACAACTTGTCGTTTGATCTGAGAGGTTTATGTCTCTCGCTTTGTGAGAGTTGCTAGTTTCGTCTTCGGAGGAATTCATCTACAAATGGGGTACTTTCTGGCATGGTTGCTTTACAATGATATATGTGTCAATGGTGTTCTTATCGTACATGATATCACTAGCAGGGCAACTCGTGGTAACTTTGAAAATCTGTGGTTTTGAGAGTTTATTGGTGCGAGCATACTTGGTTGGAGTCCATCCAATTGTATGGGTATTCATTATATTTTATCTTCAACACTAAGTCTCTTCAAAGATGTTGATTCTAAGTATGAATCTTATAAGGCCCTGTTTTCCAAAAGATTTTAGCATATCGGTGCTAAAATCTTGATATTTTAAATCAAAAAATGAAATTGTTTCGTGTATCATTTTACAATTTTTTTGCACGAAATTAAAGTACACGGGAAGTACTTTAATTTGGTGTAAAAAATCGAAAAACGATACGCGGAACCACTTCATTTTTTGATTTGAAAAATCATGATTTTAACACCTGGGTTCTAAAATCTTTTGGAAAACTGGGCCTAAGTGTCTCTGTTTGCATCAAACCATTTTGGGTTGGGGTGAAACACATCGATTGGTTTGTGCATTTCTTGTTCTATATTTAGATGATTAATTTGGCTTTGTCCAAGATCTTTGTAATGAACTTCGTTTTGTAAGTGTTATTGGGGTTTCATTAATATAATCTTCTTATTTCTGTATTAAAAAAATATATCATTCTAGTCATAAGCTTAGCAATTTGGTTGCTAAAACTAAGTATCTCAAACTCCAACATGCAAATAAAGTGCTACTATTAAAATGTATAGTATTTTTTTATAATGGCCAATTTCAAACATGTATTAAAGGATGAAGAGTTGACCACAACAAGTAAATGTATTTTTATTGATTCCAAACAATTATACACTAAACTAGTGTACACAACAATGCACTGACTATCACTCATCAATGATACTAACTTTCACACGCACAAAGAACAGTGAGAAACTCATTAAAAGATTGGAGAATAATCTAGACTTTTCTAGAACAATCTAAATTGTTAAATAATGGTATAATAATTTTGGATGGGGGAACGTTGAAAGTTACAGAGAGTTACGGAGGATTCCTAATATGCTAGACTTATGTGGAGAGATCTGGAGTATGGTGGATATATGAAAAAGAGAAAATATTCTAAAGGAAGATTCTTGAAAAAGAATGTGTACTGTTGGATGGAAATGATATTATCCGTCTATTGAGGAGGTAGATGGTTATATAAGGGAGTGATTTAATCATTTGGAGAGCTTAAATGGGTGCCATGGGAGAACGTAGTTGGAGTGCACTTAGAGTGCATGTAAAGACCAGAAATTTTATGAATTTTTTATTTTATTTTAAATGGGGAATTAATGAAATTACATTTAAGAGTTGGAATGTGGGTCAATGTGTAATTTAGTTTGGGTTGGGTCTTAATTGAAACACATTAGAACTTAGAAGGGTGTGTGTGTGTGTGTTGGCACCATAAATAGCACGAGAGAGAAATAAAGTTCATTCTCCCCCTCCCCATTATGAAAGCCAACCCACTCATCCTCATCGTCTCTCTCTCTCTCTCTCTCTCTCTCTCTCTCTCACACACACACACACACACACACACACCAAATTACCCACCTAAACTCAAAACCCATTAGATCCACACTCAAATCCATCATCTACGCACATTTGGAGTTCCAATTTATCTTTCATTCGCGTGGAAGAGTCATTTTTGATAGACGTTAACGATAGACACTTTGGATGAAAAACAGATTCATAATTGAGTTTGTCTGTTTTCCATCCAAAGTGTCTTGAAAGGTCGATAACTTTGCCGTTAACAATAGACGTTAACGTTAGTCATAACCCTGCGCAACGAATGCTCCCTCTAAACCCAAGAAGCTCAAAGATTTTTGTCGAAACAAAACCTTCTCCCTCCTCCCCTACGACCATCGCTACCGCCGTCGCCACCTAGGTACTCACCACCGCCAGCTTTGCTCTTCATCTTTCTACGGTGAGGTACTTCACACACACGCGTGGATATACTTTCACGCATATTTGGCTTTATATACCGATATAAACATGCATTTGAATGTGTCTAACTTGCTTATTAGTTATTACTATGAACAGGATTGGAATGGGGTACTCAAATATCAGAGATCTCTTTACTTCATTTAGTCATTCTTTGGAATTTTTCGCTTGATTTCATTTAGTCCTTCAATCTACGGTGAGGTACTTCACACATACGCGTGGATATACTTTCACGCATATGTGGCTTTATATACCAATATAAACATGCATTTGAATGTGTCTAACTTGCTTATTACTATGAACAGGATTGGAATGGGGCACTCAAACATCAGAGATCTCTTGACTTCGTTTAGTCCTTCTTTGGAATTTTTCGCTGTTCGTTTTGGCGACAGTCGAATTAAGGTACCTTAATCATTTGTGTTTTTGTGGAGGTTGAGAAACCACTATACAAATTTTTACCAAAAAGAGTTACATAGAGCTTGAAATGATTTGAACACACTGCCGCAGGAGCACAATCGGAGTGCCATGAGCATGAAAGCGTCTTCTAAAACCATCCCAAATACTAAAATTCGCAAGAGCAAGGGTTGAGTGCGTGAGTGCATAACTATAATAGGAAGTGGGAGCAAAGGGCCTACTGAAAAGTATTTGACTAAGTAAACACACCAATGCCCCCATAGAGATTTAAGCATAAGTTTGAGTAGAATTTCATTAATGGTGAGAAGATTTATTTAGGAGCCACAAAGAGGCTTATAAAGTTTTTGAGTATAATAGACGGTGGGGGTTCAATTGAATAATTGAGCTAAAGTTTGGAAGGTTAATTGAAATTAAGTGAAGTTTGAGAGTGTCTGAAACATTGAGGTCAAAGTTTGGGTGGTTTTTTTAAATTAATCCAACCTATTATTACTTTTAAAACATGTTTTTCGAGTGGCATTGGGTAAATAAATTTTTTGAAAGATTTTAAATGCTTGATCTTACATTTCAAATTTTGATTAAGTGTTTAGAGTTATAAAAATTTGTAAGATTGTATGGAGCACTCCGAGATATTTGATTGAGCTAAATTTTTGAATGGTCAAGTGAAAAAATATTTTAAAAGTTATGAATGGCTTGAATTGCTAGTGTGAAGCCCCAAGGTGGGCTCCATAGGACAATATAGGACAATCTGTACGTGCGCATAGATATATGGGCTCCACAGAGCAATTTGTACGTGCACATAGATATATGCATATCAAACATTTTCCATTTGAACTTAATAGATTGCAATATCACAGTTGGACGAAGAAATAAGACGATTTTGATAATTTTATGATGAAGTAGAAAAAATGGTGTAGAGTTTGAGCCTTTGAGGGATATAAACGAAAAAAACTCTCCAAATATTCACTTTTCTTACAAAAAAGATTAGTCAGTATATCAATAGAAGACTTTAAAAAATACATTTTTACCAAGGTTTTTGTTCTGTTTTCCAAGTTCCAGGGTTCTAATTATTATTATTTTCTGTTTGAGAAACATTTTTACATTTTTTTTAACGAACATACATTATTTGAAGATATCCTCCTTAAGAACAAATAACAAGTAACTTTAAAAAGGTTGCGATTTTTTTACTTTTCTTTCTTATAAATGCACTTTAAACTTAAATCCCACACAAAACAAATAAATGCATAAAAAAAGTGGCAAGTAAAAAAAAAAAGTGGAACGACAATATATAAGAATCCTTCTAATTGCCAATCCACTTTTCACTGATTTTTAATATACTTTTAAACCTTAATGACAATCAGTGGCGACTCCAGAAGTTCAGAAGTGTGGGTTCATTCATAAATGTCAAATACTTTTACCAATCATAAATCAAAGAAAAACATCACAATAATGGCAACTAAAAATCTTATTCCAACAAAAATAAAATCTAAAGCTCAACTTAGCAAACAGATCAACATTTATTTGTCAAAAGAACAAAATGAATGACTAGGATTCAAACAAATTACACAAATAAGAAAAAATTATAAATTTTTAGGAATTATTCAGTGGTGTCAACCAAATTTGGGGGTTTCATTTATGAATTTTTTGAAAATTGCAATAGGTTGTCTATTTTGATTTCATACCCTGGTAGACGGAACACCAACCAATGTCGACTGATAAAACGAGAACTTCAAATCTCCTTTCTCACAAATGGCTCTACTTTCTATGTACTCACTTTCTAAAAAGTTAGCTAGCCGGACAGAGGCTAGGGCTGCTTCCTTCCCACCGTGTCCTTCATTGTGTGTTGAAGATATAAAGCGAGTGCACCGGAAAAGAACGGGAACTGGGTGGATTTATTCTATGGCGAAACATCTGAAGCATAACTGCACACTAATAGC
The DNA here is from genome assembly GCA_022606695.1 of Vaccinium macrocarpon. Classification (NCBI taxonomy): domain Eukaryota; kingdom Viridiplantae; phylum Streptophyta; class Magnoliopsida; order Ericales; family Ericaceae; genus Vaccinium; species Vaccinium macrocarpon. Next base: position 9,676,796 of record CM040176.1, on the reverse strand, counting down.
AGTACATTTTTTTCCCCCATGGGGTCAGCTGACCCCCCTCTCTACAATGTGGAGTCACCCCTGATGACAATATATAAGAGTACTCATTTTGTATCTTAATTCGATGATCGAAATCATTTATTATGTCCAAATTCACTTGTTAGTAGGCCAAAAAAAAAAAATAGCCCAATCAAATATAGGTAACTATTTTATCAAGAGTTTTATTTATTTTTCTTTAAAATTCTTGCTAAAAAAAAATTGAACTCTTACATTAAGAGCTCATCGATATTGGATTGGACTCAATTTTCGTATGGGCTTCTAACAAATGAAATTTAGATAGAACGAAAATTTTGATTCTTAAGGGCAACTACAACCCACCTCCATTCCTCCAAAATGGAGGGTGGATGTGACATATTGAGGGAAAATTTTATAATTTATGCCCACTTTTCTTTATTTTTTGTACTTTTTGTGAGTATCTTGGAGGGACCCACTGTCCTTTTTAGAGATTTGGTCATCCAAAACTATTTTGATCTTCCAAATATGGAGGACCAAATCTCATTTTGTTCTCTTTTCTCTATTTTTAGAGGATGGGCCCCTCCTAAAAAGTACAAAAATTAAAGAAAAGTGGGCATTAATTACAAAATTTCCCCTCAATGTGTCACATCCACCCTCCATTTTGGAGGAATGGAGGTGGATTGAAGTTGCCCTAACGTAAACCACAAAATGAGTACACCATTGCACGTGTGAAGAAAGTTAGGATGCACAAATTTGCTCCCTGTATAATTTGTACAGTCCAAAAGTAAAAGCAAAAAGGAAACCGATGTTTTTTCGCGCCAAAATTGATCCCCAAATGGGAAATTGAAAATCCCCAAAAGGATCTCCTCCTCGTAACGCTCTCTCTGCGTTGCAAAAAAACCTAGGGTTTCGCGTTTCGGATTTGCTGTATGCTAGAATATCAGGCAGCCACGGATCGCTCATGTCGATCACTTTTGCTGCTTCTACTCCCACTCGAACCACTACCACTTGTGGCTCCCTCCTCCAGGAATTGCAGGTTTCTTTCTCTCTCTCTACATTTTCACTGCTATCCCAGCTTTCGGTTTTATTCGCTGGTTGATCTATTGGTTACTGTGTGTTTGGTTTATCAATTCGGTGATCATATTGATACGGGATGACTGACCACTGGTTCAAAATAATCACCCATTTCAGATTCTTATTATTGGTTTTATATTATTGAGCAGCGACACGGAATTATGTATATGTACGTAAACGGTAAACCGTAAACGAGTACGCATGGATGGACTAAATAGTGAATTTTCTTCATCAATTTCCTTTAACTCTAGTGTATTGATAACCCCAAGGGGTTTTTCCTAGTGGGCATGGGAAAGAATATAAGTGCTTGTCCTCCACGAGGTATTGAGGTTGCATGTTCGAATACTACGGAGGCCAAACGTTCTAACCTGGGGTCACTGTAGGGTTTGCCCGGTTGTTAACTTGGCCCAAAATTAGTTGAGGTGCATGCAAATTGGTCTGAACATCCGGTTACAAAAACAAACACTCTAGAGTGTGGATCTACCTTTCTCTTTTTGATAGTCGTTCATGGGGGTTCCGATTAAAATTGAGGCTGAGAGAATTATAGTTGGGGATTGTGGGCCACTCACACACACTGACACCGAAGATTAACGACAGTGCTGGTAGGGTCACAAGCATGGTTTGGCCGGAATGCTCACTTCTCTCCTACAGTAATACAGTCTCCTCTGTCCTCACCACTTGGGAGGACCAAATCAACAATTATTCCATTTAATCATATCTCATGTCAAGTTCTACTATTGTTTCCTTCCCCAGTTTTTCAGAATTCAACTGGAGAAATTTTTACGGTCTATATCTCCTTTTTCTCTTGTTATTTTTAATTTTTTATTGCTTACAATATCTGGACGTGTTATCACTGACAGCATTGAAGTTGTCACCCCAATCCTAACGTCTAATGAACACTAATACTTTAAGCTTTGAATCATACTTTGGAATTGATTTAGTTGAATTTTGCATTAACCTGTTATAAACACTGCTTATGAGGTACTTTGATGTGTTCTTTGTTGGGTGTCCTAGCTGCCCGTCCATTCACACTGCTTGCGTGTTATTTTTCTGTCTTTAACTGGTCTTGGGCTTTCTTCCATAGACAAGTGTATTAGGTAATTTGTCACCAGTCTTTGGAGATTGAGACTGTTAATATTGAGTGCTTCGTTTATTCTTCTCTCAAACTCCAGATCACTGCAGAAATCAGATTTATTCTATCGAATTCTTAGGCTGCACACTTCAATTGCCTCGTCCTCATGTCGTGGTATCAAGACTGGAAAACTGATAGCTCAACTCAGCCAAATAGGTTTTTTAAAGTTGCCTCACTATTTTCTACCATACAAATTAAAACATCATAATTTTTTTCTTATGCTTGCATTTCGGCAAGCCCAAAGTGCCGCAGGGAAAAGATGTCGAACTTTTGTTTCTATTTGCAGAAGTTCTAACATACAAACTTCACAATTTCTTCATCCTGCTTTTCAGCAACCACATACTGCCTTAGGAGAAGATGTTGGACTCTTATTTTTACCAGCAAACTCTCTCTCTCTCTCTCTCTCTCTCTCTCTCTCTCTCTCTCTCTCTCTCTCTCTCTCTCTCTCTCTCTCTCTCTCTCTCTCTCTCTCGTTCGTTAATGAATCTCCTGCCTTGAGTTTTTCTCCCATCATGTAGATTATGCATATATTTGTATTCGCGTATAATGTTGATTTTGTCGCCAAATAGGAAATATGGGATGTAATTGGGGAGAGCGACAGTGAAAGGGACAAGATGCTTCTACAGTTAGAGCAGGAATGCCTTGACATATACAGGAGAAAGGTAGAAAAAACCAGAAAGTACAAAGCCGATTTGAACGAGTCATTGGCGGAGGCAGAAGCTGAAATCAGTTACCTCATCTCTGCCCTTGGCGAACAAGCTTCCTTCCCACGGGTTTACTTCTTTTCAGTTTCATCATCATTATTGTTGCTGTTATTTTGATTTATCCCATTAGTATGTGAATTTGTTTCCTGCTTCTGTAGCAGGGGAATGTGAAGAGCACTCTTAAGGAACGAATATCTGCCATAAAACCTATTTTGGATGATTTACGGCTGAAGAAAGAAAAAAGGCTCAAGGAGTTCTCAGAAACACACTTACAGATAGGTCAGATTCGTGCTGACATTTCAGGGAATGGCCAGTTTGTTATTTCTGCCGAGTCACAAGTAAATGAGGGGGACTTGACAGTGAAGAAGTTGGGGGAGCTGAAGTCGCAACTTCAGGAGCTTCAATATGAAAAGGTTCCCCATAAATATTGATTTGCTAGAAAATTTAAGTAGAGCAATCAAAATCTCAGGCCGATTATATTTACTCCACCGTTTTGCTATGCATGCAGACTCTTCGTTTGCAGAAAGTTGATAACCATATCCGTACAATTCATGCCCTTTCAGATGTTATGTCACTTGATATCAACAAGACAGTTATAGAAGTTCATCCGAGCTTGGGTGATCCTGGAAATGCTCAACCAAAGAGCATTAGCAATGAGACCCTTGCTAGGTTAATGGGTCTGGTCCAGTCACTGAAACAAGAGAAACAACAAAGGCTACGTAAGGTGACCTTTTAATAACCGTACTATATTGATCTGTCTGTACATATACATTTGCTTGGCAATTTCTCATTAATTTTTATTATGTTTAGAGGAATAGTCTTTAGTCAACATGGCCCGTACTCAAAATTGAGAAAAAGTAACAGTTAGTCCCTCATTCCTGCTTCAAGTTTCTCACATCACCTGATCTTACATAAAAGATTTTTTCTGCTTGTATTCTCTCATTTCTCGGTTTTTGGGTTTTGATAGCGAAGAGAAGAAAAACAATTCTTTATTGATTATAAACCTAATATGTCCTTTGACTATAATTTCTCTATGCCAATGAGTGTTACTGCAACAAGCTGCGATCTGAAACTGTGTGGTTGAACCACAACCCCCCCTCCCCTTATGTTAGAAAATCAAAGAGGCAGAAAAGGCAGGATAACTTGGATCGTTACTTTAATTAATTGTCCAAAGCTGGCAAAACATAGTTCTATTATTCTTTAATCGGGATGATCTCCTAATCATATCCGATGAAATCTTACCTTTTGAATCTTGTAACCAGTGCTTTCGTCACCTGATTTCTTAGGCAAACTTAAGTTGATCCGCTGCTCACTAATTGGCGCTAAGTTTCCGCTTTTTAGAACCAAATGGTAAAATGGAATTTTCCATAGAAGGGCTAAAAGCTAAGTTGCTAAAATCATTTTGTTTCCCATTAGCTAAAAGTCATTTTTGCTAAAAGTGCCACACAATTGCATCATTTACCATTTTGTCCTTAATTTAACATCTCGTGTATGTTTCTGGATGAATATTAGGCATGGGGACAAAACGTTAATTTAACATCTTGTGTTGATTGGTGGAGTATTTCGTGAAAAAAATAAGAGAAGGCATAAAAGCACCCTCATTGCTTTTAGCAAATGGGAAACTAGTAATCTCACATCTGTTGCTTCTTCTGCTCTTTGATTATACCTTCTTGACTTCTTTGTCATTTTGCAGCTTCAAGATCTTGCGAGTACTCTTATAGAGTTATGGACTCTCATGAACACATCTGTTCTGGAACAAAAGAGATTCGACCACGTCACTTGCTTAATTTCTTCCTCTCTTGACGAGGTGTCCAAGAAAGGATGCCTTGATTTGGATGTCATTGAGCAGGTGATACTTCTCTATTCCCATCCTATTTGTGTTTGACAAAGTGTTGCTCCTAACGTGTAATATTAATATTCCTTAAACATTGATGAGTACCTTCGTTTTCAGACAGAAGTAGAAGTGGAACGTCTGAATGTTCTAAAAGTTAGCAAAATGAAGGAACTGGTATTCCAGAGGCAAAATGAGCTCGAAGAAATCTATAGAGGAGTTCATATGGATGTAGACAGTGCCACAGCGCGACAGATTCTTATAAGCCTAATGGAATCTGGTTATTAACAATATTTCACTTGACCTTTCTCTTATATTATCCTAGATAAGAACTGGTTGAGATGATATGTGAACACAGTTCTGAATGTCTGAAACTGGTGCAGAGAACTCAGTTGTCATGTTCTGTGTACTTTCAACAGGTAATGTTGATTTGTCTGATCTTCTTTCGAGCATGGATGATCAAATTGCAAAAGCCAAAGAGCAAGCCCTTAGCAGGAAGGATATTTTGGAGAAGGTTGAGAAATGGAAACATGCGTCTGGGGAGGAGATCTGGCTTGATGAATATGAAATGGTAAATTGTTTTATAGGTTCTATTTTATGGATTGGATTATGGTTTTGTCTGCTGTTCAATGCACGTGTAGTAGATGGTTTCTTTTGATAGGATTGGGACGGAGGGAATATTACTTTCATCTCATTCTTACAGGATGAAAATCGTTATAATGCTGGCAGAGGAGCACATATAAATTTGAAACGCGCTGAGAAGGCTAGGATTTTGGTCAGCAAAATTCCATGTAAGAATACAGTAAATCATTTGTCTACTTGTCTTTAAATTGGGGCATATATTTGAACACCTATTTCTTAATCCCAAGATAAGCTTTGGAGATATTGACAGTATGCATTTTAATCTTGGCAGAATTTAGTTCCCTCTTGAAGTTGTTAGAAATAATGCTCATTGTGTTTCTTTTGCACTTCAGTGACTTCCAAGTTCTTGCTTTTATAATGCTGTGAAATAGAGAAGTTTCATGTATCCAGAAGCATCCAACCTACCAAATGGCCTGGTTATGGCTTGTATCATTCATGCACCCAAGTTGTATACATAAATGTATTGCTTTTTCAAAGAAACTAGCCCATGTAATCTTGAGTTGAATCAAGCAAAATGCGCAAGGACACACGCCAAGTGCCATAGAGAATATTGTCTGCGTTGTGCTACACCCCTGCAGCTTTACATATTTAAGTATGTCAAACTTCTCAAGCTCTTTTCTGGTGGGTTCCACTGAGACACGCCAGCTCACGGAGCTTATCCTAACACATCCCCTCATGGGACCCTACTCAACAAGTCTCCAAGTAAGAGCCATCCATGCACATCTCCGGACCTGCCTCACATTCTAGTTGGTGCAAGCTCTAAAACCATTTATATTTACCCAGCACACATAGGAGCCTTTAAAACATCATCTCCATGTTTTTAAAGCTCTCACTGATTTGACACCCAAATTTTCGCCTAATTTCATCCATCTTGGCCTCTAACCCTAGAAGATCGTGGCTATTGTACCCACTTCAAAATTTTGTTCCATGGACTGACTTCAAACAGGCTTCCTACCTCGTTTCTTTCTCGTTTTGATGAAATTTTTGTCTCTTTGAATATTCAGTGATCATTGCTTGACTTAAAAACCTTTGTTGTGTGAAGCTCTTGTTGAGAATTTAACAGCCAAAGTAAAAGCCTGGGAGATAGAGAAAGGAATACCATTCTTATATGAGAAGGTGTGTGCAACTCATCTTTGTTTAATAGTTCGATTTACTCTATGGCAACTTCATATCCTGCATTGCTTGATTTCAGGCTTCTTTATTAAACATGTTGGAGGAGTATGTCGTGTTACGACAAGAGAAAGAAGAGGAGAAACGTAGATCTCGGGTATGCTTGTAGATATTTTGGTTCTTCATTTTCATTTTCATTTTCCCATCATCGCTTAGAATTGATTTTGGAGCTTTTATTGGGTTATCTGGTGATGGGGCTAAACATGAAGCCTTTGTTTGGATGTAAACCCAACTCCTTAAGGTTTTTGTGCTTTTACTATAGTTGCCATATCAAGATCCAAACTAAAGAACAAGAAACTGGGGGAAAAAGTTGAAAACCGTAGGAATTTTCCTGTTTTTGTGATGTTGAATGTCAAAAACTATCAAATCACACAGACCAGACCCAAGGCGACATGTGAATTGTGACATTTTCTACGGGATTCGTTATACCATGAGATTGAGTTCATACTTCGTAAAAATATGGCAACATGAGATGCTTCAGGTTCAACTTCCACAGTTCAGGTTCATGTTGTCCTCTCATTCTCTGATGGTATCATATTGTGTCGTAAATTGGAGCTTCTTCAGAAGTTCATAAATAAAATACGTAACTCATGGTATCATATTGCGTGACTTGTGTCATTGGTGAGCTTCTTCAGAAGTTTATGTATGGGTTTTCAACTTGTACACAGTGAATTGCTTAGTCTTGCTGGATGTCCTTGCACTCATTGTTGATTTGGCTTTTTCCTAACATTACTCATTTTGTATGTATTACTTTTGCTTGAATTGAATTGCTTCACTTAACAGGAACAGAAAAGGCTGCAAGAACAATTTGCAGCAGGACAAGAGGCACTATATGGTTCAAGGCCCACAGTAAAAAAACCTTTGCCTTTGAGTCAGAGCACAAATGCTAACACAATGGCCGGAACGCCAACCGGTCGTCGCTCAGGGTTGGGGACTCCTTCGGGGGGCCATCATGGAATCTCAGGTTCAAAGGATCGCCGGCGAGACAGTGGGAAAGTTGGTACTGCTGTAATACCCCTGAACTATGTAGCTATTCCAAAGGATGACTTTGTCTCCCGAGGCAACTGACTTGTGAAAGCAGTTTCATAATTGAAGATGGGGAATTTCTTTGTGTGGAGGATTTCATTGTTGTGGATATATTTGGTGAAGTTTGCTTGTTATGACATCCTGTATATTTTTGTAAAGAAGCTGATCCTTAATTGTGGAGGAAAAATGGGAATTTAATGGGGTGTTTTGCTGTACTTTTTTTTTTTTTTTTGATCCCTCGTTTTGCTGTACTTTACCATGCAATTTAAGTTCGCTTGAGTTATTGGGGTGGTAACTCAGTGGGGGACCCCACGTACCCCATGCATTTAACTTAAGATCAAATCTCACTAACTGGTATAATTAACAACGTTAACTTTTACTGTGATTTTTTTTGTTGTTGTTGTATGGTTATGTCAATACGTTGGAACAATGGAGGAATATAACAAGGAAAATGGTGAAAAGGAAGTCGTCGGTTTTGTGGGATATTTATCATTGGGGAAATGACTATTCAGTGGGAAAAAGGGTAAAAAAATGCCAATTCCATAAGACACTTCTTGAAAATCATCAATTCATGGGTGGAGAAATAATAATTCCAAATTCATGGGGTGGGAAAAATTTACGGACAAAAATACTCTGCACTTTAAAATTCTTCACAAATTAACCCACCTCTTCCCTCACCAAATCAACATAATACATCTCTCATCTCTCGATCTGTGAACGCTTCACCATCACCGATCACCACGACCACCGGCAAGAAAGGAGTAGACGGGCTCTCCAACGAACCCTTTGAACTAGGGTTGGTATTGGACCATAGAGAAACCTAAGAGAATACCCAAATCTTTGGATGAAACAAGGGTTTTCCAATGTTACAAACAAGGGTTTTCAACACTTCTTTGGATGAAAAATGAAAAGAAATCAAAATCTTTACTCTTCCAACTAGAGGAAATATACGTGTACAAGTTATCGGATTGCAGTTTGCGGTATGTGATTGAAGATATTTACCTTTTGCATGCAATATGTTCCTCGGACGTTATCCATTGCCGCCACCGAGACACATAAACCACCATATTTAGTGACCTTCAAGGCCAGAGGATATGGGCCCAAGGGCTTGGGAAGTCATATGGATCACTGCTGGCGTGTCCGCGTCCAAACCTAGTGGGTAACGAACCTACTGTTTATGATTTTGGGTTGCTTTGACAAAACTACATTGGACCACCCTTGACCTTTGAAGAAGATATAGTGTGGCCAAGAGCTTTTGTAAATTTCAGATTGACCCTTGGGTTCATTTCAATTGCACCCTGGGTAAAAATTGAGCTTGGAATTTTTTTTTTCAATTGCACCTTGCACGTAAGTGTGTTGCACTCGGGAAAAAAAAAAAAGCATTGCATTTGGTCCATATTATGAGCATTGCACCCTATGTCCATTTTTATTACACCTTGAATGCAATTTTGTTGCACCCACGAACAAAAGCATTGCACGCGTGTTGGTTTACATGGGGTGCTATTGTGTGGTCAAACCAAACTTTATGGAAATAAATTCCCGGCATTGCACCCTAGGTCCATTTCTATTGCACATCGAATGCAATTGTGTTGCACCCACAAAAAAAACAAAAAAACATTGCACTCGTGTTGGTACTTTCTTTTGTTTATAGAGCAATGACTATTTTTTCAAAATAAAAATTTTGATTAAGGAGCAATGGTTACTCTTAAAGGGTGCAATATTAATTCTCTCAAGGTGCAACTTTTTTTCGTTTAAGGAGCACTAATTATTCTCAAAGGGTGCAATATTAATTTACTTAAGGTGCAATGTTAATTTTTCCAAAATAAAAAGTTGAATTCAAAATAATTCACTCAAGGAGCAATGGCATTCACAAATGGTGCTAAAATAATTTACTCAAGGTGCAATGTTGTTTTATTTGAGGAGCAATTGTTATTGTGGTAGTGTGTTGTCAAATCAAAGTTTCTAGAAATAAATTTCCAGTAATGCACCTTAGGTCCATTTCTATTGCACCTTTAATGCAATTATGTTACACTTATTTTTTTTTTTGGCACCTTGGTTTATTTCAATTGCACCTTGCATGTAAGTGTATTGCACTAAAAAAAAAACATTGCATGTTGCTCCATATTATCAGCATTGCACCCTGTGTCCATTTCTATTGCACCTTTAATGCAATTGTGTTGCACTCTTGAACCAAATCCTTGCACTCATATTAGTTAATTGGGGGGTAGTTTTTAACCGGAGGGTAATTTTGTCAATCAATCTCCTGGTGCCACTTATGTGGAATTATTATTTTCCTTGTCATTCATGAAGTGATTCCCAATAAGTGTGTCATGAAAGTGGAATAATTTTACCTCCTTCCCTGTGAAACATAATTCCCCCTTTATCATTTAATGAGATGGCTCTTAATCTAAAATCAAAAAATCTCTTTTTATGTGTCGTCCAAACATCTAGGAGCATCAATGTCAGTATCTTTACTTTAACTTTAAAGTTAAAGTAGAGAGTAAACTCTTTAAAAACTTCAAAAATCAGTGTCACCAAACGAATTCACCAATTTGAAGATTTTTTTGCTTTTCTACAATAACTTAACAAATTTGGTGATTTATTGTTTACTCACTAAAAGAGGAGGGAAGGAAGAGTAAAAGTTTTAATAGAGAGTCTGATTCTATGAGTTTTTGATAAAGTGACTTGTTAAAGTTTGAATAGAGAGTTTGATTTTGTAATTTTTTAGAAAGTGACTTGCTAAATTATGAAAGGTGTTTTTGAGGTTAAATTTAATATTTTTTTTTATGTGTCAGATAAGGATGTCCTAAGGGAGGGTATAATCCTGACCCCCATAAGTTTCCTAGAGAGTATATAATCTTTGGAATTAATTTGGGTTCTTCTATTAACAGTTTACCCGGCTGACTAACTATTTAAGGTATGAATAAGACAAAAAAAATGCATACTCTGTATACTTTTTTATTTTTTTTTATTTTCACTTATTTTTATACTAAAACCTAAATAATGCTTTAGATAGTGTAGGATTATAGTGTCTTGGGGATGACAATATTAACTAAATCGATGGGTACTCAAATTTTGACCGATGCTTTTTATTTTTTTTGTTCTCGAACCATAACCGAGTTTTTTTTTCCACTTGTATGGTTATGGGTGTAGGTATGGTGGAGGTGGGATAATAGAATGTGTTAGGTTTGGTTATGGTTTATATGGCACTGAATCGATTACCAAACTGAATCAAACAGAAACATTACACAATTACAAAAATACCCATTTATATCTAAAAAGAAAAATGGTAACGTGTGCTCAATAGATACACGTTAAGGTTGAAAAAGTGTACTGAAATATGTGAAAATGTATTGAAAAGTGTAAAATGTGTATTGGAGTGTGTTATTTTTGTTTGTTTGTGTGTTTAAAGTGTGTCAAAGTATATTGAAATATATGAAAGTGTATTAGAGTGTGTGTTATTTTTGTTTGTTTATATGCTTAAAGTGTTCTAATTGGGCACGCGTCAGCTAGACCCATCTAAAAATCCCTCAAACACCGTTTCTGTCTTACTCAATTTCTCAAAACACGACTACAGAAGACCAGAGGCGATGTGTAACCGCAGGTGACTTGTCCGATCGACTTCGCTGGTTGATCTTCCTCTTTTCCGATCAACTTCGCTGCCGCACTGGTCGATCTGATCTTCCTCTTCTCCGATTCACTTCGTCGCCGATCTCTCCTTTTAAAGTCGTAAGTCTCCTTCTCTTCTCTGTTTTCTGCTCTTCTAGACCTGCATTTGTCCCATTGATTGGGACGCGAGATTTAGTTTGACTTCTTTTTGAAAACCTGGTTCGTACATGTCTGACTGAGGAGCCAAAAACAGAAGATATGATTATTGAAACCTCTCTCCGAAATGAGTTGAATTTGGTAGTGTAGCAGTGGATTGTTATATTCAAGGATTGGGAATTTGCTTGGAATTGTATAGTGAATTTGTTTGGAATCTGGGTTTGCTTAAATCTGGAAATCATTTTTGGTTGAATCTGGAAATCATTTTCCTTCCAGTTATCGGGGCAGATTCGGTTAGGGTAATGGTTTCGCGGTTTGGTTCGGTTTATGCCCCAATCCACCCCATTGCGATTCCTATTCCCGGCCACAATGTAAAAAGGATAAGCGTTCATAGTTTTTATTTACTAAAATGCTATGGGAAATGCTACAATATACACCCCTATTTGGGTGTTGTGTATGTACACACCCCTATGAAAGTTACGAATTGATTACCTCTTATCAATAAAAACTACGATTTTTTATATACAAGTTATGAGATGCACCAAAATATTATAAATCATAGAGAATGTTACAAATCATATTGCTGAAAAGTTACGAAACACTAAAAAAGGTTAGGATTGCCAATGAGATGGCACGGTATGAACCATAGAATAGTTGCATATGGTACACACCTTTAATAGGTGTGTATTGTAGTCATTCCCAAATTCTATAAGATCATACAGAACATGATCACCTTGTTTGGTTTGGGTCTCAAAACCCACCCTGCACAGTCCTTAATAAAATTTTCTTTCTATCTCTCTCTACTCATTACCCCAAAAACCCTCCCTCAAAACCCAAACCGAACAAAGCCCCATATGAAAACATCATAGCCAAAGCAAGAACAATACTAATATGTATAGCTAGGTACCTTGGGCGTATCCAGTTTTAGATGTAGATGCCGGTTTTCAATTAGATCTGTTTTGAAAACCAGCATCTGCATCTAAAATCGGAGGTGCCCAAGGTACATAATGGTGTTAAATCTGTAGAACACCTGGATGCCCTGGGGCACATGTGACCCAAACACCACCACTTTCCTCCCCTTTATCACCACCACCATCTTACCACAACAACCACCGTCGGTTCATTACCCCATCCCCACCACCTGTGCGCTAGCATCATCCACCACCACCCCCTCATCACTACCCCTCCACTGTCATCATTTCATCACAACCATCACTTCACCACCACTACTAACCACACCTCCACCACCGTCATCATTTTAGCACCCCATATCCACTATCCCTCCGCCCCACCACCGCCGGCTCCACTTCTCAACCATCATCTCAGTACTGCTAACACAAGTCACCACCTCCACTACTCTCACTTCAACACCACAGCTCCACCACCACCATCATAGCTTAATCACTATCACTTTACACAAAGTGTATGGACAATTGTGGGATATCTGGGTTTGTGTGCATGTATCTCTGTATATCTAATACCTCATCTCTATCTCTGTATATCTAATTCTGATGCAGAAGGCTTTCAGTTCTGATTGTAAGTGAGAGACAGTCATCAAATTCTGGTTTCCTTAAAAGAGGAATGGACAAGTCGAGTGCTTTGGACTACATCAACCAGATGTTCCCCACAGAGGCCTCCTTATCTGGTGTGGAGCCACTAATGCAAAAGATACATGGTGAGATTCGTCGTGTTGATGCAGGAATTTTAGCAGCTGTTCGTCAACAGAGTAATTCAGGAACTAAAGCCAAGGAGGATCTTGGTGCAGCTACACATGCTGTAGAGGAACTTATGTATAAGATCCGTGAAATAAAAAGTAAAGCTGAGCAAAGTGAATCCATGGTTCAGGAAATATGCCGCGACATTAAGAAGCTGGATTTTGCCAAGAAACATATAACGACGACAATCACTGCCCTCCATCGTCTTACCATGTTAGTCTCTGCTGTGGAACAACTTCAAGTTATGGCGTCAAAACGGCAGTATAAGGAGGCAGCTGCACAACTAGAGGCTGTGAACCAGTTAATTAGTCATTTTGAAGCCTACAAAGATATCCCTAAGATAACTGAGCTCAGGGAAAAATTTGTGAACATTAGGAAAATTCTGAAGTCTCATGTGTTGTCTGATTTTTCAAGCTTAGGCACTGGGAAAGAGACTGAAGAAAGTAATCTACTTCAGCAGCTGGCAGATGCTTGCTTAGTTGTTGATGCCTTGGAGCCATCAGTAAGGGAGGAGTTGGTCAAGAATTTTTGCAGCAGGGAGCTTACTTCATATCGACAGATCTTTGAAGGAGCGGAACTAGCAAAGTTGGACAAAACTGAAAGGCGATATGCTTGGATCAAGCGTCGATTAAGAACAAATGAGGAAATATGGAAAATATTTCCTCTGTCGTGGCATGTTCCTTACTTGCTATGTATCCAGTTCTGCAAGTTGACAAGGACGCAAATTGTTGAAATCCTTGATAATTTAAAAGAGAAACCTGATGTTGGGACATTACTACTGGCTTTGCAACGGACTCTCGAATTTGAAGAAGAGTTGGCTGATAAATTTGGTGCTGGAACTCGTAGTAAAGAGGCGGGAAGTGACTTTGAAGACAATGATGGAGAAAGTAATAGTCAAACTATCTCAGATATTCGGAAGAAGTATGAGAAAAAGCTTGCTGCATATCAAGGAAGTGAGAGAGATAAAGATGGACAAAAAGATTTGTTGGTACCTGCAGCTGGGTTCAATTTTCGGGGAATTATTTCATCTTGCTTTGAACCGCACATGACGGTGTACATAGAACTGGAAGAGAAGACGCTTATGGAGAATCTGGAAAAACTTGTTCAGGAAGAAACATGGGATATTGAGGAGGGAACACAGACTAATATTTTATCCAGCAGCATGCAGGTCTTTTTGATTATTAGGAGAAACCTGAAGCGGTGCAGCGCATTGACAAAAAACCAGACATTGTTAAATTTGTTCAAGGTGTTTCAAAGGGTTCTGAAAGCTTATGCTACAAAGCTTTTCGTGAGATTACCTAAAGGGGGCACTGGAATTGTTGCAGCTGCCACGGGTATGGATGGACAGATAAAGACATCTGATAGGGATGAACGATTGATCTGTTATATCATTAATACAGCAGAATATTGCCACAAAACGTCTGGTGAATTGGCAGAAAATGTATCCAAAATAATTAACCCTCAATTAGTGGATGCGGTGGATATTTCTGAAGTGCAGGATGAATTTTCAGCTGTCATCACGAAAGCATTGGTAACGTTGGTGCATGGCCTGGAGACGAAATTTGATGCTGAAATGGCTGCAATGACACGCATTCCGTGGGGTACACTTGAAAGTGTTGGTGACCAATCAGAGTATATCAACAGCATTAATATGATCCTTACTAGCAGTATTCCTGTCCTTGGACGTCTTCTATCTCCCATCTACTTCCAGTTCTTCTTAGACAAGCTTGCATCGTCTCTTGGTCCACGCTTCTACCTCAATATTTTCAAGTGCAAGCACATATCAGAAACAGGAGCCCAACAAATGTTGTTGGACACCCAGGCTATGAAGACCATTCTTCTGGATGTTCCTCCCCTTGGAAGACAGACATCAGGAGCTTCTAACTACTCAAAATTTGTTAGCCAAGAGATGAGTAAAGCTGAAGCTCTCTTGAAAGTTATACTATCACCTGTTGACTCTGTGGCTGATACATATCGTGCACTGCTTCCTGAGGGAACACCTTCGGAGTTCCAGCGGATTCTGGAGCTTAAGGGATTGAAAAAAGCCGACCAGCAAAGTATTCTTGATGATTTTGACAAACGTGGGCCAGGGATTAGTCAACCACCTCCGGCCCCACCAGTTCTCCCGCTTGTCCCCACTGCCCCTCCAGCTCCGACCATTGCGAATCCATCTTCAGCTGGAGTTATTGTTTCAAGAGAAGATGTGCTAACCAGAGCAGCTGCTCTTGGGAGA
The DNA here is from genome assembly GCA_022606695.1 of Vaccinium macrocarpon. NCBI lineage: Eukaryota > Viridiplantae > Streptophyta > Magnoliopsida > Ericales > Ericaceae > Vaccinium > Vaccinium macrocarpon. Next base: position 9,661,510 of record CM040176.1, on the reverse strand, counting down.
GGCGCAGCCTCAACTGGCTTCAAGAGGTTCCTTGCCCTCACGGAAGCTGCAAAAGACCGCAAGGATGGGCCTTTCAGGAAACTCTTTAATCCATGAGTGGGGACCTGATATTATTAACCCAACTTGCTTGTTTGGGCTCCCCTTTGTTGTTCGTAATATTTTCCCTCTAATGCTGATATTAAATACTGCTTTAATTGCATAGCATGTTTTTGATTTGTTTAATGTACCTGGGCCAGGAATAATTACAGTTGCAAGTTAGGTATGAACAGATATTCTGAAGAACTATGTTATGGTTCCTTTGAAATGATGCCTCGATACCATGTTATGGTGTGCTTCCACTTACTTCACTATTACCCTTGTCATTAGTGTAGCCTGAGCACTGCAACTTCGTATTATGACACCAGGCCCATTGGAAATATACTAGAAATGATGTCTCTGTCAATTTATGAGTTTCATCGTATCATATGGGAATGCTGTTCTGTTGAATAATTATAATCCAGTTTCACAAATGGAATTTTTTCTTTGGGATGAATAATATAGTTTTTGCACCTTAAATTTGGCTTCTGTTAAAGAAGTCTAGAACCAAAAGAGTAGCAATTGAGGCATCGGAGGACTTACTGTTTTGGTCTTGGAATTGATTGTGTACCATGTTAGATATTCTGGGTTATACTCTCATTTGTTGTGATTACTGATACTTCTTTGTCATCAATTATAGTTGTGAACACCGGGGAAGTTTATCCAAGGAGCATTGCAAATATAGGTGTATTTCAGCTTTAGGCAAATAGTTAGTTAATAACGACGGAATGCTGCAAAAATATTTGCATTTTAGGTTAGGCCTGCATTGGTATTTTCGACATTGATGATGATCCCTTATAGTTAGGTTTGAGGGACTAAGCACCAGTTTCCCCCTTTTATTTGAGATGCTTATTGGTCATGAACTATATTGGTATAGGGGTTAAGCAAAAAGAAAAGAGTTCAATCTAATTCCAACTATTGCTTTTATCTCAGTGATTCGCATTGAGCATTGAGTGTGTACACACGGTGTCTTGCGATTAGTATGATTATGAATATGGCCTATTGTTAGAGCTTGTCCCACATTGGTTAATTATAACCTCTAAAGCTAGTATATGAGCCTGGGCGGCCTCTCCACTCGTGGCCAATTGGTTTTGAGTTGGATGCTTTAACACCTATCATAGTTGGGTTGATACAAGTACAAATTAGTCACGAACCGTTCTGATCTCACACTTTGTCTCCGAAAAAGAAAGAAGAGAAGGATTCAAAGTTTGGTTTGCATCCTTGATGTCAAATTTTATTCCTCTCTACTGGTAAACTCACATGACTGCACAATACTCATCGTATATGACATGTAGTTTGCCTGATGACATGAATGTTCAAAGACAGTTTCAAAAAGGTCAACAAAGTGATCAGATCTGAACTTAGCAGAACGTGACAATCCAGGAGGTACTAAGCTGGGCGAAGAGAGGAGAGGACTACATCTTTAAGAGAGCTATCTATTTGCATAGCAGCTTTGAACTCATCAAAGGTGACTTGTCCATCACTGTTGGCATCCATCCGATCAAATATCTCGTCCAATTTCCCTGGTTCTGTGATATCTACTGGAAGGCAGTCCTCAGGCAAGGCCTGCAAAAATGACAATAATGTGGATTATATGTTCACTGTGGGAGGTTGAAAATCACAGTCAAATGAAATAACTCTCTTGGAAAGGTAAGGGAAGCAACAATACTCTGAGCATGGATGCTACTTCTTCCTTACTGATGCATCCAGACCGGTCTGTATCATACATCTGAATGCCGAATACAAAAATACAATTAATACTGCAGATTTTGATGTTTTTGTGATTTTTTTGAGAGGAGTGTAGTTATTAGCTCCTGTTCTTGAAATGCCCTAAATGTTTAACTTTCAGGAACAAAAAATGAGTCATGCAGAATTTGAGGGGTTAGGTGCTTGGGTTCACTCACCTGAAAGCAAAGGCGGAGTGCATCATCTCCCTGTGAATTCTTGAGGCTAGAGAAACCACAGATTATCTCCCTCATGTCCACCGTCCCATCGCGGTTGTTGTCAAACAGATCGAATATGCGCGGTGCTAAAGGGATTAGTGATGACAAATTCATTGCTCTGAGCACCTCCTCAAATTCAGGTAGAGTGGCATTATCACCTTTTTCACATCTGCAATATTTTTCAAAATTCCAAATAGGTTGCTAATATTCATTATTCAGGCAGCAAATACTGTGGACTGTATGCACAATAAATCGTGTCAAGTTGCATTGTCATTGTTCCTGATTCATTAGGGCACTGGAACATTTTGTAGAAGTAAAATTTAGCTGTAGATTGGCTTTGACTCAATCAGTTGGTAGTTTCTCGTCGTATTTGGTTCGTTTTGGGAAGTGCAGCATTTTATCCAAGTGAAAATTTTAGCTAGTTTTTGTTTTCAACTCACATTTTCTGGAAATGTTCTCTGAGACTCCCAAGTTCCTCAGGTTTAAGGTCATAGGTGCCAACTAAACTTCTGAGCTTCTTCGTTCTCAAGAAAATGCTGCAACTCCACATGCTAGCTATTGCAGCAGCCCGTAACTTCCGGCGGGCATTAAAACTCTGCAACCGCGAAACAATCTCGGCATCCATTTGTTCTTGCTTTGCTGAATATCCTATCACCCATGGATGTTGGAGAATCTATTTGGAAAACGCAAAAACAACAAAGAGAACATTGTTGTTTCTGTATAATACCACAACATTACATGATTAATAGTTCACATTTATTTTGAGATTTCCAAGGTAAACCTCATTAGCGCTAGGCCTCCTGTCAGGATCCACTGTGAGGAGACCTGAAATCAATTGCTTTGCTGATGCAGAAATGTTCTTCCATGTCTTCTCGTAAAAGCTGAATTCTCCCTACGCAGATAAAAATGAGAGACCGATTTCTAGTGTCAGAAACAGGAAAATTATTTCCACTTAAGACTCTGTTTGTTTGGACGTAAAATATTTTTGTCAAAAATATATTACCTAATTTCCGGTGTTTGATTGTTGAAAATTCCTGAAAATAGTTTTTTTTTTTGAAAATCTTTTGCCCCTTTGGCCGTAAAATGACTTACCCTCCGAAAACCAGTAAGTTATTTTCCAAATCTATGCCCCTCCGTTTTCCCTTCCCATGACCACCTGTTGTACTGGCTGTGTGCGCAAATGATTCTCTCATTCCATCATGGCCACATGAAACCAATTGGAAAATAGGATTCTCTCTCACTCCCTGAACATCAAGACACACTCACTCTCCCCATGTTTACTCTGCACACACCCGGATACTTTCATTCTAGGCCAATCAGATGAGCTCTTGGTTTGTAGAAATAAAATTGAAATTCAACCAAACACCGGAAAATAATTGTAAAACTTGTTTTTTCATGGAAAATATTTTTCGCTTTAAAACATTTTACATCCAAACAAACGGAGCCTTAGTTATTTTTGGAAACAAAATCATAACATACAGCCATTATCATTTGTTGCTTCTGCCGATTGGACTGCGCGATAAAAGGTGGATATCTGAGGAAAAAAACTGCCTTAAATCTTAGAAATTTATGAATTGTACATACATACACTCAAACATATGTACATACATACATGCATATACACATACCCTGAGAGGAGGATGTATAGGATTACACCCAAGGACCACATATCACTTTTAGATGATATTATCCTCCCCTGTCCTCGATCGAGGGCCTCCGGGGACACATAATCAATGGATCCAAACAACCCAACAACCGGGTGAGTGAACTCCTCTTCCACAGAACTAAGCCCAAAATCCATGATCTTCAACGGAGAATCCTCTCTCTCATTGAGGAACAAGCAGTTCTCTGGCTTCAAGTCTCTGTGGACAATATTGGTTCTATGAAGGGCTTCTAACCCACTTGCAATCTGCCTCACTACTGCTGCGGCTCCCGCCTCAGAGTACCTCTCCTGAGCCACGATGCGGTCAAACAGCTCCCCTCCGGAGCAAAGTTCCAGTATCAGGTGAACGTCCCCAGTGGGGTCCTCACATACGTCGTAGAGCTGGATCACGTTGTCATGTGGGGCCACTTCTTCTACTATTCTCCTCATAACGAGGATTTCGTTTGTTAGTAAGGCATCTGAAACTGCAACTCCTTCCCTCTGGTGTAGTTGTTGTTGTTGTTGTTTCTCTCTTTTCCTCCCCTCTGGTGGAGACGGCAGCATTACTGATGGGCCTAACCGTCTTAGTGTTTTGATGGCTACGTGATGGGTGCTTGACTTTTTTATGCCTCTTCTCACAACTGAGAATCCTCCTCTCCCTAAAATGTCCAAAACCTCGTATTCATCGGAGAGTCTTCTTGTTTCCTGCCCCTTCATGAGATTGAAATTTTGCATAGAGAATCAATCAAGTTCTTTGTGCTTGAGAGAATCCGTGGGTAAACCAAAATTCCGAATGGAAGTAGAGGAGTAGGAAGATGAAGACGATAGGTTAGTCTGCTAATTCAATGATTGGTGAGAGGAAACTGAGTTTTGTACCGCGGATGAATTGACCTGACATGGACTGACATAATCCATTTGACAGTTCTGCAGTATTTTATGGCATTATAATATGAGTGAGGGTATCAAATCTGATGGAAGCCAAGGAATAAAATAGATAGTATGAATCGAGGAAGTCAAATAAGCTTTTGCTGTGCAAGTGTTCTCTACATCCTATGTTATTCTTGCTGTATTCAGTCTATTTACCTTGATCCTATATTCTTCTTCTTCCAAACTAGTTGTTTTAGTGTAATCTTTGCATCAATAATTATGTTTACAGTATATGAGTAACTCTAGCTGATAGCAAAAAATTACCAGATGTTTACTACGTTTATACCTCAATTCTGGCTATTGATTTGCAATTTGGTCCCTTTGATTCTAGGAAGCAAATCTGGGATTTTTTTGCATATCTGTCGGACGGTTCTCTCTCTCTCTCTCTCTCTCTCTCTTAGATGTATGTATTGCTGCTTCATATTTTTTCTTGCTTGGTAGTTAATTTAGTTTTGTGTTTGGCATTCATATGCTTATATCTATATTAAGTACGTAATGAAAGTGCATACTCAAGCTATCTGGAGTGATGTTTGCTTATTATTATCTTACTCATTGTTGTTTTTATATTCTCTCGTGCTTGTAGCTCTTTTTTCGTATCATTTTTGGAATTTAGATGCTTACAAATGTTCTTAGTTGGGAGCGGACTCCTCGAGGGGGGTGACTTCCTAGGCATGCTGACCAGAAACCATGAGAGCAACGTTCTAGGGTGAATTCGTCATAATAGGAGAATCTTGTCCATTAAGCTATGTTGCTGGTAGGGACTAGGGGTGTCCACGGTTCGGTTCCTAATGGTATGGGTCGGTTCTCGACCCGAACTGCTCATAGCGGATTATCATTTTTAAGATCTGCAACCGTCCGTGGGTGACATACGGATGGGTTGGTTCGGTTGCGGATTTGACGGATTGGGTAACATCCGGATCCGCAAGCGTTTTTTATACAGTTTGTCCACGGATTGGTCGGTTTTAACCAAACCCGACCCGAACTGCAACCGCCGGACAAATATTTCTTGAACCACAACCATCCGTAACATACCTTGGGTGAGTTCGCGGGCAGTTTGGGTTGGTCGGGTTGAACGGATCAGGTGATCCACTGGGCACCCCTAGTTTCAGGGAATGGTTCAACACTTTCGGAACCTATACTCAATCTTACTGCTAATGCAGAGTAGCTCACTACTCGGGCCATCAACAATATTTGATTCTGCATTTTAAGGCTCCAATTGATGACTTTTAAACCATTCAAGCCTCTGCTCTTCATTCAAATGCTATATGTTGCAGTGTCACAGGATCATATTGCATGTGTCACAGGAAGGATCATGTTATGTTAAACTGCCCTATCAAATGTCTTCAGTTTTTGAATTTGGAGATTTGAAGCGTGGTTGGAGATGCTCTAAGTCACGATGAGAGTGACTGCCGAGCATTGAAAGTGAGCGTTGAGTGAAAATTAGAGAAAACTGACAGAATAAGTGGATTGTCCTGCCAAAAATGCCAAAAACTTGTGACATGGTCTAAAGACTCTAAACCAACTTCCACATTGTGTTCCATTTTGGTGTCGATGCTCTTATAGCCTGTTTGGATGGTGAGAAAGGCTTGGGAAGAAAAAAGGAAAAGAATATTTTCACTTATTTGAAAGAGTATGTTAGATTACTATGAGAGCAAACCTCCTATTCATAGGAATCGAAGTGAACTAGTCTTTATCGGTTCGTTCTTTTCTCACCAAATCTCAACATTTACGGTGAGAATTGATGAGAATTACCCCTCTTTCTTTCCTCTTTTTTCTCACAATCCAGAGAGCCTGTTTGTGATCTTGAGGCTATTTTCATCTATGTCTCAGCTCCATCCTTCTTTCTTAGTCTCTGACTCACACTTTGAATCTTAGACAGCCGCTTTCTGTTACATCATGTACTCTTTTTTTTGGTTTTTTTATTTTACATGTTGTAATTTTATTCCCTTCTCATTCGCTGTTGTAATCTTATTCCCGTCTATTTCACAACATCTGTTGCGTCATTTCTTGGGTATTTATTTTACAGCTGAGAGCTTAGAAACAGACAAAGTCAACCATATAGAATAAGCTTGTAGTTCAAGTATCACGTACCCAAGAAATGACCCAAGTCACTAAACTCCCGTAGTAACCGAGCCCTCTATAACCTTTATTTGGGATTGAAACTATACAATTTGTCTGGAATGTTGAGTAGATCAGTCATATAAAAAAACAAATTAATTGAATATTTGTAATCATATGGTTGAATATCATTTTTATGGATGTTCAATTTCGTTTCGAGACTGTAAGATAAATTTATGTCAATTGAGTGTCTACCAATCTCCGACGATCCTAATTTATTGTACCCATAATGTGCTCAACATTCTTGAGAAAATGAACGGTTTAAATGTCAAATGAAGATTTCAGAGGGCATACAGTTGAGGTCTCTACGGGAATTCCAAGTCCAAACTTTTGGGGCGATAAAGAGGTGGGATATGATTGATGAGAGATTATTTAAAGGGGATTAAAAGTTACTTAATTTATTTTTGTAGTTGATACGAGGGATGGATAAAATAAAATGGTGGACAATTATTATTTTTCCCCAGGGGACCATTTGAGCCTTAAGAAAGGGCTAGGTTTATTTTGGTCATGTGGAAACCGAATATACACAAAGGGGTGTTCAAAACTTATCCCGGATATGTATATCCACGTGTATCATATTTGAGTGGGACAAAAACTCATTCACGTCAGATATACTCCATCCGGATTTCTATAACCGCGCAAGCAGAAATATTCTGCCTTTATTTAACGCAAACAAACAGGTCGTATTTGCATTTTATTGAGTATTGCAATAGAAAAAGATAAAAAAAAAAAATACCATTAATGAATTACGATTATGCAATTTTATTGGGCGCATAATTATATCTTCAAATATTCACAATTTTTGTCAACCTTTTGTTGGATTATTTTTCTTGATTGTCTTTTTTTTTAACCAGAAACATAACATACCATTACTAGAATACTACGAATTACAAAGACGGCTTCGCGCAAGATTATGAGCATCTCTCACATCTTAACGAGTAGCCTTAGTTATAGATACATAATCAAAAGTAACAACAACATCCAAAATATCCAAAATAATACTCCTAATACACACATTAGCCATGGTCACACAATTAAGCGCAGATGCAACTTCGAGGCTGTCTGTTAAAATTAGTACTTTCACAATTTTTGTCAACCTTTTGTTGGATTATTTTTCTTGATTGTAGTTATTAAAACCTATGTCTAACCGTGTAAGAAAAATTAAAAAGGAAATCACATCTCTTGTTTTCTGTCAAATGAGATTATGACATATAACACATTTAGTAATTAATATGCTCCATTAGCTTTCTTTATAAAACCAAATTGCAACATTAGAGCATCAATATCAGCCTACTCAAATTTTACACCAAATTTCACTTCAAAAATACATTTTATAATTTAGCAAGACATTTTATTAAAAACTCACAAAATCAGACTCCATTTCCAAACTCAAACTATTCACCTCAAACAAAAGAAATGCCAGCTGGCCATTGTTCTCTCCACCTTTACCCTGGCCACTAGCTTTGAAAATATTAAATTAACGGAACAAATCCCGGCCACTAGCTAGGAAAACATTAAACTATTTGACAGAAAGGGAACAGTGGCTCCTCTGATTTGAGGAGCTACTGTAGCAAATGTTATTAATAGGGACGCTTAAGAGAGCTTGATTCCGGATGAATTTTGGGAGTTTTGCTCTCTATTTTGATGAAAAATGGTATTTGAGTCTCCAGATTTAATGATGCTCTAAGATTAGTTGAAACAAATTAATTATGTAATGCCTTAGCTTTGTGGGGACTTAGGGGGTGCTGTGCAGCCCCGTGGAGTCGCCGCTCCGGCATTTTTTCGATGATCGGAGACGTTGTCCATGTAGACCTCGTTGAGTACTATAAGTACGCTAAAAATTAACTTGATCGGATATCTTTAAGTAGGTTATCGGAACACACGTACTTTGAAAAAAAATGGAACACAAATGGACACAAACACTGGATAAAAATCACTTTTTCATGATATTTGTGTTCCGATGATATTAAAAGATATTCAATCAAGTTGATTTTTTGCACACTTATAGTATTCGACGAGGTTTACACGGTGAATGTCTCTGATAGTCGAAAAAATACCGGCGTGACGGCGCCACAGGGTTGCACAACACCCCCAGGTTCCGCTTTGTGGACTTTGATGAGTTGTAAGTTGTGATTAAGTGACAATGTAACACTCATTTAATCTATCATCCTCTTTAGAAAAATGGAAGTGTATCTTCAAGTTCACAATGAAATAATTAAAATTGGGTAACCAAAACTTGCAACATTACATTTTTTAACTTGAAAAAAAAAACTAAATTATTTAAAAACTGTCAAAATAGTTTCAAAAATTGTTTTTATTTCCAAAAATTTATTTAAAGAAAAAAAAGATTTCCAAAAAAATGAATAGTTTTCGAAAAACAAATAGTTTTTCTTTTCAACTTTATATAAGAAAAACATTTTCCGAAAAATAAAAGTTTTTTGATTAAAAAAAAAGTTGGGTAAATTTTTCATCATGTTATATAGCTCAAAACTTCTTATCCACACTCCCGGATTTAAGGAAAAAATAGGGTTTTTTTTTTTTGTGTTGCAATTTTTTTTTTTGAAAATCCGATCCGTCCAATGTGTTCAGAAGGTTTTTTCAAGGGTCCACGCAAGAAATCTTCAAAAACAAATACCGGGAAGGGCTTGATCCAAGCAGTTTTTGCAAATCGTATCGTCAAAAAAATATTTGAATCATGAGGTCCGGAAATTAAAAGTCCAGATTAGAAGTAAACCCATATATATATATATATATATATTCTCAATAAGATGAATCTGAAAAGTAAACAATTATAGACCAAAGTTAAAAAAAAAGTTCATTTGTTGTTCCAAACCGTCCTTTCCTTTCTATTTTTAGATTTTGTCTTTATTCGATTCCTTATGTTGAGACGAATATAATCCACGAACTCACAAAGCGTTTTTTTTTTTCATAAAGACAAAACCTAAAAATAGAAAAAGACAATTCGCGTGGAACAACAAGACGATAAAAAGAAGCTAGAAAGACCGTCGTATTTTTGGTTCATATCGTCAAGCTTAATGTTGAAAATTATACCCAATCTATTAAAAATAAATAAAAAATGTTGTGCTATACAAATTATACCGTGACAGCTGCTTCATCGACATTTTGCATGCAGATATCTAACATCTGACTGCTAGATCAATTTATTGCTGAATATATCTTTTTTTATTTGGTTGCGTTATATGTTTTTCTTATATGCATTATGTCTTTTCAGTTATAGTTGTTTGAACCTAGTAGTTTGTAATTGCTCCTAGTATTAGGCTCCGTTTGTTTCGATATAAAATATTTTTGGATGAAAGATATTTTTCATGTAAAATGAATTTGCGTAAAATAATTGCTTTAATTTTGTTGATACTATTATTTTACATCGAAACAAACAAAGCCTTATGAAGTTCTGTCTTCCCCTTCTTCTTTTTTTTTTTTTTATAAAAAAAACCATGCCAAAAATCTTCAAGAAATAGTTGTAATATATTAGTAATACGGTATTTTTCTAGTGGATACATATAAATCCCATTTTTTCCAGCCTTAAAATAAGGAAACGGTGTTTGTCTGTCTCAAATCATTTCAAACTAAAAACCGCTCCTACACACGCTTGATCTTCCCCCTTCTCTCTCTCTCTCTCTCTCTCTCTCTCTCCTCGATCCCCCAATCGTTCTCTCCTTTCTAGGTTACCGATCAAATTCCGCTTCCCCAATTACGTATCTAGGGTTTCTACTTTAAATTTCTCTCCACTGAATCGACCCCTGAAAAACCCTAGTTTTTTTTCTCCCATTTCTCTCCATCCAATGTCCGCTTCGACAGTCTCCATCACGGCGAACCCCACCGCCCGCCGTCGCCCCGTAGAGTTGGTGGGCTCCGACGCCGTCGCCCTTGGTCCCAGCACCGAGGATCACAGCCACTCCATCGGCCGCGATGCCGTCGTCGAGAGGTCACGCGACTCGATTCAACTGAAGAAGACCACCGCCACTACTACTACTACTCTTCCCTCTTCCGGCACCGCCACTGGGGGACCCCCTCGCGGCCGCACGACCCGGAAGACCGCTCCGAAACCAGAGAAGCCGCGGTGGCAGACTGTTTTGAGTGTTTTCACGAAGAATTTCTTGCTTCTGATTTTGTTAGTGGGTTTGGTTCAGGTAATTCGAAAATTGGCTGTTAATACGGGTAGTGGTAATAATGTGTTGTTTTCGTCTTCGGAAGAATTTGAGGGCCGGATAGCGGAAGTGGAGAAGTTTTTGAAGACCACGGCGAAGATGATGCAGGTTCAAATGGAGGTTGTTGATCGAAAGATCGAGAACGAGGTGGGAGGGATTAAGACGGAGTTAAAGAGAATTGACGAGAGAGGAAAGGCATTTGAGGGTGAGTTGAGCAAGTTGGACGGGAGGACGGAGGGTTTGGAGAAATCGTTGGGAGAGTTGAGTTCAATGGAGTGGTTATCGAAAGAAGACATGGCTAGGTTTTTCGATGAGTTGAAGAGGAATAATAAGGGTTTGGGTAATGGGGATGTGGATTTGGATGAGATTAGGGCAATTGCTAGGGGCATAGTTGAGAAGGAGATTGAAAAGCATGCTGCTGATGGGCTGGGTAGAGTAGACTATGCGCTGTCATCAGCTGGTGCTACGGTTGTGAAGCACTCCGAGCCGTACGGAGTTGGCAAGGTGGGGGGTTGGTTTTATACTGCTAATAGGAATGAGGTTCATCACGAGGCGAATACGATGCTGAGACCCAGTTTTGGAGAGCCAGGACAGTGTTTTCCTCTTAAAGGAAGCACTGGGTTTGTGGAAATCAAGCTTAGGACTGCTATTATTCCGGAGGCTATTACCCTGGAGCATGTTGCCGAGGTGATTATCTGTTCTTTCTTGGTGTTTTATTTTGTTTTTCAGTGGTGTTACTTGCATTATAATGGTGAGAGACATGTGTCGGTTAGTTTGCTTGATCTTCTTACACATTCAGAAGTAGGTATTATAATGTGGTCCGGAATAGATTAGTGTGAACTGTGAAGGCAGTGCTTAATGGAATATTGATACAAATTATTTGAAATTTAGAGGGGAGAAAATTAAAATTTGTTGAGTATTTTCAGGTACTGCCTTTTACGTTCAGCTTGGAGTTTGTAAGTAAAATGGATTAAGAATTAATTGTACCCATCGTCTGGAATTTCGTGGGATTTTGTTAGAGGATGGTTGAGAAACAGTATCTGTCTAACGATCAATGGCATAGGTTGGTTAGTTTACTTTTCTTCTCACACTTTCCGAAATAGACAAAGGATCTGAAGTCATGCTTAGTTGGATTATGAAACGAAATCAAGAAAGTTGAAATTTAGGGAAAAAACTGGTCAAAATTTCAGAATCCGATGTTTGTTGAGTGCGTTAAAGTATTTCCTTTTAGGTGCCGCTTGGGTTATGTTAGTAAAATGGATTTAGAATCAGTTGGATGTGATTGTTGTCTTCTATCTATGCAAGGTCATAACCAATCATCTGTTATTTCTTGGGATCCTGCTTGAAGATGTGTAAAGAAGACTCGAAGCATAATCAACCCATTTGGATGTGTCCTGTCCAATAGATTCTGAGCGCAATCTTAGCGGTGTGGTCTCTCTTTCAATAGGATTGGCCTATGGCAGCCTTAATGGCTAGTTTCAATAGCAATGCAAAACCTCTATCTCTAGGCAAGAGATCCCTACAGTTCCAATGTTCGTACTTTAAACTCTTTGTATTACCCACTAGGATCCATGGTAAGACGGCCAGTCTCCACAAAAAGCAACAATGACCATGGAGATACTGGAGCACGAATGAGATGCTTGCACATCCTTCATGTACCGCTTACATGTTTGTTGAAGACCAACTCATATAGCTGTTTGTGTGTGCTGACTTGTAAAGCACAATTTACTACTACATGTCAACCACATGTGATGACATAGGAGGTAAGTACAAGGTGTTTGAGAGACCAGATGATTTTTGGAACCTCTTTCTTTTGAATATTGAACTCATATGACCCTATGGATTTTATGTGGGGGAATGAGGAGAAAAGATTTGATAATGCACGTGTAAATTTCTCCACATCGAAATATGAGTAGGCACTTGATGTAAGATAGGATCTTAACGGGCAGGCACTGCAATCAGATTTGGGGGTCTAACGCATTAAGTGTATGGTTGGAAACTGAATGTGTGGGTCAAGGATGGGATATAAATGTTGTGTTGGTTCATTTGATATGTTAGTCTTAGCATGACAGCAGGAGTTTGTTGGATTTTCTTCGATGTTCTGAAGGATTTTGGGCTATAGCATTTAAGATGTTAGAACATCGGTCAAAAGGTTTTACATGAAATATAGTTTTTGGAGGACTGGTTGTGATTAATGTCAAGTGAGATATGAAGGAGTTAGAGGAGCCCCAGTAACTGCTAGATCATGATCATTTGCTTTGCAGGTGTGATGGCTAGTTTGGGAGGTGCGAGAATGGGCAATCGAGTGCTGGAGTTATGGGGGAAACCAATCTTGGTACCACATAGAAGTCTGAAAGTAGTTTTTAGTTTTAGTTTCATAGATTCACATTGTGATTTGTGCATGTGTGAAACTCGGAGATCTATTATACTGGAAGTTGTCTGTTGGTTTCCAGTGTTAGTATGCTGGTGGCCAGGCTGTGCATAGTTGAGTTCTGGCTTTAAGGATTGGGAAATTTTTTTGAAACCAAAGAACCAAACGAGAAAGAGTTGCAAAAGATGTATAATTTCCTATGTAAACCTAGGTAAACTATCCATTGCATGGTGCAGCCCGAAAAATTGTCTACAACAGGTGATGCGGGCTTGCACAGTGGTCACTTAGAAGTTCTATTTTCTCCCTGTGCTTTAACAATCTTGTGTGGCCTTTTTGAAGTGGCGTGAATCATTACTATGTAAGCTTACACAGACAGTGGCAGACACAGGATTCTCAATGCAGGGGGACTATATCACATGTATTCATAAATGAACAACACATCATCCTTGTATACTAAGAAAACAATTTTGAGGGGACCTTTCTCCATAATTTTTACAAAGTAACTTACACAACAATAACATAACCCATTTAGTCCCCAATAATTGGGGGTATGGGCGGGGGATGGATAGGAGACAGACCTAACCTTTGGCAATAAATGCACAAAGTAACTTAAAATATTATAAAAATAATGGTGTACAGGGGGAGACCCTTGTCTCATCTATGTGGAGACTAGAGATTCAGACTCTACATGTTGCTGTACAAGGCATGAATGCTCAACCATGCATTTGAATTTTGCATTTAATGTACTAGTTTTAAGACTTGAGATTGGTCTTGAGCATCAACTATGTTCTTCATAAACTTAACTCTATTGTGGTTATGATTCTGTATTATTGTCCATTCTTCTCAACTTTCAATTCCTTTTACTTTTGCTCAATTTTTTTTTTGTCATTTATCAAAAATTAAAGCCACTGTTTCATGGAGTATGTTAGGAATGGATTATGGATGCAGATTTTTGTTGAATTGACCATCTTTAATACTAACATTAGCACGCCTGTAGTACTAATACATTGAGTTGTTTGGATCTCATCGTTTTGTGTACTGCCTCTTACTAATGACACCAAAAGTCTCAAATCACATTGCAAGCTGGTCAGATTTGTGGTGATTGTCCTTCTGCTGTACTCAAAGTTTTTCTCACCTTTATGTGATGTTACAAATGGGAGCTGATTCAACTAAATACAATGTGTAGGGATATTTCTACTATTGCATTCACAATGGCCATTTTCTAAAATACTCCTTTTGTCATAATGTGAAACAGAGCGTTGCTTACGATAGGTCGAGCGCGCCTAAGGACTGCAGGGTTTCTGGATGGCTGCAAGATCATGATGCTGCCGAACAGATGTTTCTCTTGACTGAGTTTTCGTACGACCTTGAGAAGAGCAATGCTCAGACTTTCAACGTGTTGGACCCTGTGGGCTCCAGCGTCGTCAACACCATTAGGCTTGATGTCGCATCCAACCATGGAAGTGCTTCTCACACTTGTATCTATCGCTTGAGAGTGCACGGTCACGAACCTGACTCTGTCCCATTGTCGGCTATTCAGTCTTGATTCAGCTGTGTTACTGTTGGGTGCGTCCCTGGTCCTCTTGTTCTATAGTTTGTTGTTTTGTTATTTGTCTTTCTTCTGTGTTAGGTACTTCTACTATTATCTTCTAGCTTTTGGACTATGATGACCTATCAGGTGTTCAGATATTGAATTTTGGTTACGTAAATGAGACATCAGAACTCAGAGGTGGTTTTTGGTTTCAATGCATAGATGAGTTGTACGATTAGAACGAATTCTGTTCATTAAAGAGCTTTTCCCCCCTTTTTGCACAAAATTTTGTCACTATGTACATTGGTGAGATTAGAAACCCTTATTTCCTCATTGCTAAGAGCCTTTTGGACACCATGCAGCCTAGCTAGTTAGTGTCTCTCTGCGAGATAGATCTCCAAATACTTCATGATTCCAATTGCGAAGGGACGTCGTGAACTGATTCAGAAAATCCACTACGGGTTCCTCACTGGTTACCATTCTGTCTTCAGAAACAGTCAAATTTTGGCGAGAAGTTACTTTTGAATGAATTCCATTCCTTACTGTTCCAATTTACCAATTAGCCAATCAACAAAACTTACTTTGCAAGTATCAATAATTGATCTTGTTCTTGATGATGCACATAAAGAGAAAATTCCTGATTTATATGGGTTTTGGAGATCTTCTACAGCATTGGCCCCAACTGAGAGTTGGGGTCTTTAGTGAACTATCCATGAAGAGTGGGTTACTTTTGATCAGCCTTTGAAATAAGAGGACTTCTGCATTATTTCCAATGCTGGCCTTTTGGAAAATGAGGTTTTTATGGACCTGGGCCAATTCAGCCTTTGCTCAAGATTCTACCTTTTTGGGCTTTCAACAAGAACTTCTTCTGGACAGGGAAAAGTTGGGGCTTACATACAAGCTGAGCTTATTTAAACTGTCTAGCCACATTAGTTTTGAGATTTTATTCTTAAAAAATGTCGAATTATGTATGAATTAATTTGCATTGAAGCCTCGGAAAGAACTTCAAAAACAATTCACCTCAGATCTTCTGCAGCCCCTCTAGTCTTGAATTGTTATACTCCATTATCTAATAATACCTCAATCTCTCATAATATTGCATATCCCGCGAAATATTCCCTCTAGTCTTGAATTGTTATACTCCATTATCTAATAATACCTCAATCTCTCTTAATATTGCATATCGCGCGAAATAATATATTCGATGCATATTTAATCAACGCCGTGACAATTCAATCTCTCATAGTATTGCATATACAACACAACACAACAATAACATAACCCATTTAGTCCCCAATAATTGAGGGTATGAAGGGGATGAATAGGAGCATTGCAGGCCTAACCTTTGTGAATAAATGACTGGCTGGCTGCTTCCAGTAATACCATCAAAGCGGATGGATTGGAGGCAGGACCTAACCTTTGGCAATAAATGCACAAAGTGGTTCTTACATGAAATACCCATCAAAAAGCGATTGGTCCTCCTAAAACCGTCAGCGTTCTTTGCGGAATCATGCTCTCAAATCAAAGTCAAAAGGCATTAGAGAGGGTAGACCCAATAATCATTTTGATTTATGTGCACATTACCATGCTTCTTTTATTCAACATCCAGAGCATTGGCGTTGCACAATTCTCATAGTATTGCATATCTAGTAAAATAATAATTCAATCTCTCATACTATTGCATATCTAGTAAAATAATACTCTACTACTCCTATATTCAATCCATATTTAATCAAATCAACAACTTGATTTTTAACCAAGCACCGAATATTTAAATAACTTCATGTTATTCGATCCGATGCTCAAATCCGGTCAAACAAATGAACCATTTCATCAATAGTCCTCTCAGTGTGCATGCAACTTTTGCTTGTTATGGTCCGAGGGAGCAAATAAAAAAAAGTAGCCAATCTCCCTGTGTTTTTGACATGAAGGGTGGGTGGAAAAAATGCAACATTTGGCCCAAACAAATTGTTGCTTGTTTCCTATCTACTCGCAACAGATAGATGAACACCACACCACCAGATAACCAAACCAACCAAACTCCAACAATCTCGAAAAAAAAGAAGACAAACCCTTACAGACAAACTAGCTAGCTAGGTACAAAGATACCAATTTAGGTGGTGGTTGTTGAAGATGAAGAAGAATGAGGAGAAGTACCCGATACTCGTTGCGTCGCTTTCTCCTCCTCCTCCTCGTCCTTGTCTACGAAACTATCAGCCTCCATATCGAATCCCCCGGCTGTGGTTTCGAACAGGCTGTCCGGGTTGAAATAATCCGAGGTGGTTTCGTCAGACATCAGTACATCAAACATCATGAAGTCGATATTATCATCGAAGCTTTTGTAGTCGCTGTTGAACATGTAATCCTGAAGATGGTGGTCACCTGCTTTCTCGAGGGGAATTAGGTCGGGAACCGAGAGGGGATTGAACACGCTTGGATCCAAACAGAGGTTCCATGGGTGGTAGTTTTCCATATCGGACGAGTCCATGGAATTAGGGTTGGAGAGATCATAACATAAGTTTGGAGATAATTGGGGCTGAACCAATGCAACTTGTTTTTCTTCTGTTTCTTCTTCTCCTTCATCTTCTTGCATGGAGAAGTTGTGTTTCGGGGCCTGATTATGATCGTCTTGATCGTCTGGAACAGGAAGTTGGGCTTTCGTCTTCATACGGTCAGCGTAGCTGCTGATGTCGAAATTGGTCACAGCATTTGCTCCTCTGTACTCTATGGCTGCCATGTCGTACGCTGCTGCTGCTTCTTCCTGAGTACCTTTAATAAAAGTTCCAAACAAAATAGAAATCAATGTACATCAAACTATATTGAATCAAATCCACCTTGTGGTTCGGTTTTATGAAAAATTGAACGTTTTGAAGTTCCGTTTTCCCCCAAGAAAAACTCAAAGTCCAAAAAAGACATACTCTGTTTATTGTAGAGTTCAAATCGCAAATGTCAGAACTGAGGCCAAGTTTGGAATCTGAATGATGATCGATACTACTGGGAAGTGTATGCGCGTGTGAGAAACACGAGGCTTTCCACATCTTCAAGCTATGGTTTTTCTTTATCGGTTCTTTTTCACTAGAGGAATTACTAGAACAAATTGCACTCATCATGCATCAAAAGCTTGTACCAAATTTGTACTAATTGAAAATTTGCATTGTCTGTATAGGATCACCGTATTTAATTACAACAAACAGTGTCACCGTTATCTGTACTTTGGCGTGTCTCTACTCGTTGCACTATCATGTGATTTTTTTTGTAAATCTTGCAGTAAAGTTTAGATATACCGTTACAACTTAAATGATTTTGTCGTGGAATACAGAAAAATTTACTTTGATGCATTAAATACAAGGTACTCTGTAAGAAATGTAAAATCCAGCACCTGGCCACACATTGTTAGTGTTCGGTCCAATATTGCATGGCACTAACATTTCTTTGCAATTTTAACTTCCAAATCTTTTGTTAGTGTTCGGTCCAATACTGCATGGCACCAACATTTCTTTGCAATTTTAACTTCCAAATCTTTTTCATCCTTTGTATTTTCGATTAATGATGCCGATAGTACCATGTAAGCGTTAACTAAAATGAGCATGAACAATTTGTAGGACATGAACAGAGTTTTGCAGCGTCTGAAACCAAGAGAAGGGTTCTTACTGTAAGTTCCAAGGTACAAGTACTTGTTTCCAAAAACTCGTCCGATTCGTGCCTCCCATTTCCCATTATGATGATGCCTGCCAAACGTCAATCGAAACTTTTTTACAAGTTTATCCAACAGAAAAATAAACCAGAAATGCCTATAACACATCAAACCATGTATCAATTCTATATATGATCAGATGTGTAGGTATGTGTGTGTTAAGGGATGGTGGGTTACCTTGCGACACCACGGTACTTAGATACGCCCCTGGAAAATCCACTGCTCCGCCGCCTTAGCGAAGCTAAATATTCTTCCTTGGTTAATTTCTCCATTTCCTCAAGCTCCTTGGTGTATGCATCAATCTGCATTTCAGCAAATTCGGTTACAAACCGATAAATAGGATCAAAGACAATAATTGCGCATAATTATTAGCAACAAAAATTTAGAAGAAGTGTACCGGAAAATTCAATGTAGTACCGATCCCCCAATACTTAAGAGCCGCGAGATCATAGGTATGAGCTGCAGCTTCTTCATTATCATATGCCCCTTCATTTGATAACAGATAACAATGAAAATTTATCTACCCAAAAGGCCAAAAGATATAATGTTATAACATTACAATTCTTAGATTTCTAAACAAAAGTGTTGAGGATCCAAGAACAGTTTCCCCGAAATCGCCTAAGAAAAGGAAATGAAATGAACGGTTTAGATTCGCTATGATTTTCCTAGACATTTTCGGGAAAACTTTTTATGGACCCTATCATCCATCATTTCTAAAAGGATTGACTCCTAGGAATGTTATTCATTGATGAGGAAACAAGTACACCAATTTTTATATGCAACTGGCCTTCACACTCTCCTGGTCACTTTAGCCTTTGCCAGAAAACAAATAAAAAATAAAAAATCAAAGGAATCTTGGTTTTGGATGATTTCTTATATTCAAGGATGCATTGGCAATCAGATTAAAATAAAAATAGAATGCCTTGGAAATAGGTATGGTTGAATGGCTTATTAAAACAGATTTATCAAAACAAATTTATTTATACAACCGACCCACTAGAAAAAAAATTAAGTACTTTATTAAAAACAATTCTGTGGATGATTATTGGGGAATTCATTTTTTTTATAATTAAAATGCGAAAATTTAATATATACACACACACACACACCAATAGATAAGTACTCAAAATTCAGATCTTGTTAGCAACTTAATGCTTTCATGCTAACGGAAATCACACTTTATATAGTAATTCTTAATGAAGATTGAATAGACTAATTAAACTAACTAATAAGTTTACATGCAATGAGATATCATTTAACTTTGCTGACCTAGCGATAGCTGACAACTATCGCCTTTGTCCATACAGAGCTTTGCCCGATTTTAATTGAGTTACGGTAGTGGAAGTTGAAATTAATATATGACTCGTTCAGTTATAATACCAAGTTATTAAAAAGTGTCAAAATAATAAACGATTCGTAGTAGGCCGGCCCCACAAGATTGTGTGACATACTGACATACTTGAGGTGGGACCAATGAACAAGTCTTGCAGGTCAACAAACTGAACAAACAATGGAAGAGACACACCATGTAAATGAAAAATTAATTAAATGGAGAGAGAGAGAGAGAGATAAGATCGTGTTGAACTTACCCAAATAAACTGCAAATCAGCGACAAAAGCGTAGATGAACGTTGGCAAGTGACAGAGGATTATAATCAAATCAAAGAATAAAAACAGAGTCAGTACCCAAAAAAAACAGAGTTTTCTCATAATAATATCTACTTTCTATATTTAAAAAATACACCAGACACAGTTGAGATTGCAGATCTCCTTGATTTTGACAAATGGGTTTTTTTTTTTTTTTTTCTCGTAAAATCTCAGGATCTCCGGGTCAATTCACGCTCATCACACCACAACCATGATAAAGTCTCTAAATCTTAATCACTTGACATTCCATTTAAAAGTTCGGAAAGAATCTTTCTTGTCCAAATTCCAAAAGAAAAGAGTTGATACCCACAAAAGTTAGAAAACTTTTAGTACTTTAAAAAAAAAAAAGATTTCCCAATGTACCAAAAAATGAATCTAAGCTTATACAAATAAATTACTAAAAAGTTACAGTATTAAAAAATAAATAAAAAAAGAAAATGAATTGTGTACTTTGTCGTCCTTTCTTGTTCTGAATGCTATTCCATGTACTCTTATCCCACAGGTGCGCTTCAAATCGCCCCGTCCATCTGTGCCTGCAATCCGTTAAATTCATCCAATCAACACATGCATGCATATACATACATACACATACACATATAGATACACAGAGAGAGAGAGAGAGAGAGAGAGAGAGAGAGAGAGAGAGAGAGAGAGAGACCTGGTGACTCCTCTGTAAATGGAACTTCTTCTACTAACAGCAGCAGCAGCAGCATTATTACCATCTGGGTCGCCGAGATTCTTCTTCTTCTTCGAAGATCTGACACGCTTGGTTTTGGGTTTTTTGTCTGATTGAAGAATGGAATGAACGACGCACGA
Organism: Vaccinium macrocarpon; assembly: GCA_022606695.1. Taxonomy (NCBI): domain Eukaryota; kingdom Viridiplantae; phylum Streptophyta; class Magnoliopsida; order Ericales; family Ericaceae; genus Vaccinium; species Vaccinium macrocarpon. Next base: position 9,640,578 of record CM040176.1, on the reverse strand, counting down.
AGACGAAGACGACGAGCAAGAATTAGAAGACGGCGACCTCTTCATCTTCTGGGTTTGTTTCCTTTGAGAGAGAGAGAGTGAAATCTGATCAATTTCAATTCTCTCTCTCTTCAATTGAGTAGGATCAATCAAAATGTGAGAGAGAATTAGAGAGGCTTTTGATTTGCGGTAGGTCCAATCCAAAAAGACTCTGTTTAATAGGGCTTGTATTTTGGTTACCTAAAGTGGGTTACCAAAACTGAGAGAAACAGAGAGAGGAGAGAGAGAGAGAGAGAGAGAGAGAGAGAGAGAGAGAGAGAGAGAGGGAGAAGCAGGTGAAGATTTGAGGGGAGGTGGTGGTGGTGTGTTATAAGGCAAAGGAAGGGGGGGTTAAGTTTAACCATGGGTTAAATTTGAGTAAGAAGAATGGAGGGTTAATAATTAACTCAAAGAGTTAATTACGTAGCCAACACTTGGCTTGATGTCACAGCCATGCTACCAATAGGATTCCTTGTCTGTTACTGGCCTTCAGAACCCATTTTCTCAACCCAGCCCCACAGTTTTATTTTTAAATTTACAACTCGATCGTATGTTCGGGCCAACTTGCTCAACTCCCCGTACTTCTTATAGTGTAATGCATTTTGGAGGTGATTTGTTTTTTGATGGGCTAATCCAGATTTTATGTACATAGTCTAAACAGTTCAGTTTGTAAAATTTATTGAGTTGGTTATTTTGAATAAATGTGAAATTATTCAGATACGATTATCTTGTTAGTGAGACAACATTTGTTGTATAGAAAATGGGTGATTAATATGATTTCAAAAATATAATTGAAGGCGTATTTATCACGGTTATGCATTATCAACGTTCGATTAACTTTATTTTGGGTAAAAATATCTTGTTTAGTGAACTCTAGAAATTGAATGACGTAGATTATAGCGAAGGAATTTTAGTGAAGCCATTGAGACGTACCACACCCTGGTAATGTAGTAGCACACTACAAAAACCCCTTGTCCCCTTCTTCTCCCTCAATACAAGAAAATGGATTTACGTGTTTTTATACAGTATCTATTTCAAGGGAAGTGATTCGTCCCACAATATAAAAAAATGGCAAATATTATAAATCTCGCATCACAATTTGTATCTATAAATAGAATTGTCCAAGCCGTAGAACTTTTTTACTATTTGAATTTGAAAAACCAGCGCAATTGGTTTGAGGTCGATCATACTCATTCGATTCTCAAAATATTTGGAGGAAGAAGAATATTATTTATTCGATTCAGTACGTCAACAAAATATACTCATGGTTTTCATATTTTAAAATTGATGCACTTTCCTGTATCTTTTTTTATTTAGATTTACGATGATACCATTTGCCTAAAAGCAATAATAAGTTGGTGTAAACGAACTTTTGTTCACGTTTCGAAACACAGAATTTTATATTTCCGATTGACCAAAAAAAAAAAAAAAAAGAAACACAGAATTTCACGGAAAATGACTTCGAGTCTCATTTTATTTTATTTATTTGACTATATACGACAGAATATTTTATTTGATTTCTCTACTCTATTTTTTTATTAATGCACATCAAAGATTTTGATTTTTCTTGAATATTTTGACTAAATAACTTGTCATAAAACCACAAAGGAAGAACTTAAAACAGTAACAAGAAAAAGATAGTAGGATTAACATAAAATAATTGTGATTTCAGAGAGAGAACTACAAAATTTAAAAAGGGGGGTTTTAGCTGGCTATTTTGTCAGTTACTTTGTGGGGGGGTTTTTGTCCGGCAATACTTCAAAACTGAGGCCACGGACGCGTGTGAAAATGCATCCGAAGAAGAAGTGTGGTACCCACAGCAAATGACCTCAGTTATATGGGTAAATTACCAGTCAACCCTTCCAAGTTTTTAATTAATCCACCTGTTAAAACCCACCTCTTGTGGACCCTGATAGCTCAAAACCAAAACATTTATAATTCTTGATTCATAAAGTGTTTGTTTATTTGAAGATCTATTTTTTGATTTTCTTTATTTTTAACTGTCGTGTAAAAATATTTTTTTAAAAGTCATCAATAAAACTATCTCGATGATTCTAAAAACTTGTCAATGTCAATGCAACCATTCTATAAAGTTTTGTCTAAGATTGTGTGCTTGTTTGTTTGTTTGTTTTTAATGTATGCAATATATATTAACTTTAAATGTCTTAATTTAGCAAGATTGTTGACTAGGAAAAAAATTGCACGATTATAATTAATAAGGTACCCACACTAGGTTGAAGTTCTGGATTTGTTCCTGTTTATGAATATGTTATAGGAAAATGCTAGCATATGCCTAGAGGATTTATGTTAAGATTGAAAAAGTATGTCGGAATGTATAAAAGTAGGGGTAAATATATTGAAAAGGGTAAAAGGTGGACTAGAGGGTGTGTGTTTTTTTTGTGCTTATTGTGTGCGCACATGACAACAAGACCCTATGTAATATGGAGAGATTAGTTAATTCATCAGTGCTTCTGTACAGTTTCTTTCTCTTTACTCATTAATGGTCAACCATCTGATTGATTTTTCCCACAAAGAGGGCTTCGCCAAGGGGATCCTTTGTACCCTTACCTCTTTGTTATTTTCCTAGAAACCCTATCTTGCCCTTTAAATCAGCTGGGCTTCTTAGGAAAATGCAAGGGGCTTAAGCTGTCTCGAGATGGTGTTTCTCTTTCCCATTTGTACTTTGTAGATGATTGTCTCATTTTCTTTGAGCCTTCTCTTGAAAGTTGTGGTCATTTAAAAAGGATTTTTGGCAGTTTTAGTCTCTTCTCAGGGCAATGTGTGAACCTCCAGAAATTCTTTCTAACTCTTAGCCCCAATACTCCATCCATTTTTTCTAGACACTTTAAAAGTTTTTTTCACATCCCTATTAGCAATGACCTTGTTCCCTTTTGGGGTCTACCTTTGAAAATTATAGTTAACAAGAAAGAATGCTTTTCATCCATTTTGGAAAAAGTTAACAAAGCTCTAGCGGAGTGGAAATTTGATCTATCACAAGCTGGGAAATTGGCCTTAATCAATTTGGTTATCACTGGGCTTCTGATTTACCTTTGCTCCACTTATAAGTTGTCGGTGTCTATATGTGATAAGCTTACTTCTATCATAGTAAATTTTTGGTGGAATATTAGAGATAGTGTTAGGCCTGGAGTGCCTTCATGGATTTGGTTACACAATGTCACTCCCTGCGACCGCTCTAAAAACAGACTTGTGGGTGCGATATTGAATGCCATAAAAGACTTAATTGAAGCCTTTCCTAACACCAATTGGTTTTAGAAGAGATAGTGAAAAAGCGGTCCAACAAGTATAGAAAACTGATTCATTGGTTGTCTTGGAAAAAATTTCAACTTATAAAAGGGAAGGAGGTCTAGGTATAATGGACATGAATCTTAGTCAATCATGCCTTTCTTGCCAGACAGTGCTGGCGTTTTCTCACCAATCCTACGCTTTTTACTTCATGCATTCTCCTCCCCAAATATTATTTCAAAGACAATCTCCTCAAAGTAAAACCCCACTCTAACTCCTCATGGATATGGAAGAGCATTCTTTGTGGCAAAGATCTCATTGCTACCTACATTTCTTGGAAAGTGGGGGATGGAGAGTCTATCAATTTGTTGCATGATTTATGGATTCTGTACATGGATAAGCCTTTAAGTCACTTTATTCTGTATGCTGGGTCAGATTCTCTCAAAGTATCCTTCCTCCAGCGCTCATATCCGGTTGGACCATCTTGGCATTTTAACTGAATCTCTAATATAATTCCTTCCTTTATTATTCCAAAAATTTCAGGCATCTCTCTTCCAAATGGTGTTGAACCAAACCAATATGTTTGGCCATTCACAACATCAAGACAATATAACTCAAAGTCAGGTTACAGATGTTTGTATGACATGTAGAGGGTTAATCTTTCTAATACGGATTCTTCAGTTTGGATTCATAAAGATCACAATGTATGGAATATGGTGTGGTCTCTAGATCTTCCTGGCGCATTAAAAGTTTCATTTGGAAATGCTTGAAACGAATCTTGCCAGTTAAGAAGGATCTAGCAATTCGGCTTAATGGCCTGCCCTCTAGTTGTCCTTTATGCGAATTGGACGAAGAATCCCTAACTCATTTGTTTTGCATCTGCCAATTCACACCTCCGATCTCCGGACTTCCATCCAAGAGGCTACTAGAAATATGTGTTTTAAGGAATGGCTTTTGGATTGGATTATCCTTCTTTGTAAGGATAAGCATAAGCTTTTCTCCTTCATTGCACTACTTTAGTCCATGTGGAAGAACATGAACTCCCTAGTTTTCTTAAATAAATTGTTTTGCAGAGAAACTGTCATTTCTATGGCAAAAGATGGTAAGTTGTGGTTTCAACGAGCTTCAAATTGGCTAGGAAAGTCTAGAAAACCATCAAATAACAATCCTTCAATACCAATCAACAAATTTCCAACCCTCATTTTCAAATCACCATCTGAGACATGGTGTTTTCTCAATTCTTCCGTCCTCCGGGTCGATGGTGCTTGGAAGGAATGAAATCCATGGTGCGAATTAGGTTTTACGGCTTGCTTCCCTAATGGTCATCTTATTGCTCATCACTCAATTTCATCATAGAGCAACAACTCTCTCCAAACAGAGATCCAAGCGATTCAACAAGCGGTTAAATGGCTTTAAATCATAATTTTAATGCTATTGATATTCTTTCTGATTGTTTTAATGTCATTATGCAGTTAGGGAGGAGGAGTGAGTGTCATCATCACGACACCTTTTTTATTCACAGCTCGAGGAAAGAGATTGCAAAGCTGACGTTTTTTAGGGCCTCAAAGGTGCCACAGATGATTGTACAATGTGCACACTCTTTGGCGAAGCATGCTCTGGGCCATTTTGTTCCTCACCCGGACACAAAACAACTTTGGTGAAGCATGCTCTTGGATTGTCACATAGTTAAATCACAATTATTCAAATCAAAACAACTTACCGTAAGATGAATTTGGCAAAAAAAAAAAAAGTAATAAAAAAAGGAAAGAAATTAAGAGGTTATTCTTTCTACCTTTATTTATTTATTTTTATTTTTTAGAAACATTCAAAATACCCCCAAACTTTAACCTTTAATGTCTAATAGACACCCAAACTTTACTAAATATCAATTTTACACCTGAATTGTTCCTCCGTTATTCAATCAGACTCATACGTAGCATCAGAATCCGCCAATTTGCTAACAGATGATGCTGACTTGGACTAATAGGACTGTTATATTGCTGGTAAGAGAGTGAGATGGCATATTGGGGCAAACATATACATCTCCACACCTTCCCAACGCCCGCAAATTAGACGTTTTCCCCATCTCTGTCCTTCAGTGCCAACTTCCTTGTTTTCAAGCCGTTTGTGAACTGTTCGAGACTCGACTTAGTAAAAATTCGTTCGAGTTCGATTCAAGTACTAAATAAACGGAACCTAAGTCTCAATTTTAGGCTCCGTTAGGCTCTCAAACCTAGAGTATATATGTATAATTCACAAGAATTCCATATATAACATTGAATATCTATAAACTTTTGCATGTACATTAGGAAATTCTATAACTTGTACATGTATAAATTATCTTTAGAAGTACTATAAACGTAAATTTTAATGCGTTTTTACAATTTTACATATGTATGAACTTATTTATGTAATGAAACTTTTATTTGAAGTTCTAGACCTGTATAAGAGCGCAAATATCTAATATTGTTGACTTGTTAAGACTCATGAACAAATTCGAGTTTGACTCGTCACATTTTCATGGAACTCAAGCTCAGCTTGGGTTTGCTTAAAAACTTAATGAACGAATTTGAACATTATAAAACTTGGCTCGATTTGACTCATTTGCAACCCTAGACCCTAGTTGATGTTAGTGAGATTTGTCCGTGAAAGTTCTATGATACCTACCAACTTGACTACTATCTCACTTCTTGTATAAACAGGTTATATGGAGATTTACTCTTGGTTTTCCATTTGCTAAAATGGAGATTTGCTAAAATCAAGTGAGTGATTTTAGCAAATGGAAAACCAAGCCAACTCCAATGTATTTTTTTTACTTTCTCATACACTTTTACACATTTTCATACACTTTTTAAGCCTTATAATCAGTCCATTGGGTCGATTTTAGAATTTTCCTTTAACCGAAAAAAAAAATCCTTTAAACAGCCTTGCACGGTTTTTTTTCAGTTGCGTTGAAACTTCGGGAATTTATAAATTCAAACTGGTTTAACCATCTCCATTCTTCTTTTTGTTTTTCTATTTGAGACGGGGTGCAGTGGAAAAGTTAAAGATTGGGACAAGAATATAAATCTAGTATTTTATTAAATCTGGATCTAAATACTGCATGACTGTTTGAAAAGATATTTGTAATGAACTTTAGAAGAAGAAAAAAATCATGCACGAATAATTATTTACTTAAAATGCTAAACTATAATAAAAATCGACTATATATAAAGACTAAATCATATAAATATTTTTTTAATAAATATTTAATAAGATACCTACTAAGTAATTGGATCACTTGATTTGATCGACATGATATAGTGACCAAACGCTGATGATGGTTGTTGATGATTTAAAAGAATTAGGAAATTGATTAGTGCCGGAGCATGACTACGTGATCGATTAATATAATTGACCGAAATTAACCAACCAATCAAACCATTTGAGTCTATGAATATAACATGATCCGCAAATATACGATAATTCGGGTGATGGTGGTTAGGCATCAATGAGGATCAATCACATATTGACTACATTGGACCAATTGATTTGATTAAAAGATTAATAGATTTATCTAGTTATTCGAATGCATCAACGTGGTAATTAGCAATAACTGTAGTCGATAGTAATCAGATGATCGATACAGCTAATTGATCAAGCCATTTGAATTGATATAATTAGCATATATGGTTAAATTTTTAGTCAATTGTTCGAGTCAATGACATCGAACTAATGAATAGCCAATTGTTCGAGTCAATGAGATCAAACTAATGAATTCGACTATTGTCCATTGATGATGAAAATCCGATATTGTGGAATGCAAGGCAAGTATATTCTCACTAAGTATTAGGATTTACTAGACATTGAGACAACGGACCCTAAAGTAAGGCAAACCACTTGCATAAACCGCGACCCTTTTATTTTTTTTGATACGGACTATCTTATACGCACCTAAACGTCATTTGTAATGGTTGTTGGTAGCAACTGCAATTAGGAAGGATTGTTATATTGAAACTGAAGAGTGAATTTTCCTATATCTATGACCCTTTTTTCATAATCACTTAGCACTATCGGTCTACTCATTACGAAACTTGCTAAATCAATTTAGTTGATTTTACATGTTGAAAAAACCTACGGCGATATGCGATGTTGAAAAGTACTTAAAAGAAGGTTTATAGATTTGCGATGTTTGATCTCCTTAAGCAGATTTGTACCACTCAACTCGCTCATGAGGAGCAACTTGCTGTGCTTGCTCAGATTCGCTAAGCTCGGCTTGCATTGGGTGAGCAACTTTACCATTGGCAGGCCGACCAAATGCATCAAGCCGGCGAACTTAAGGCTTTTATTTCTATAGCGCAAATCTTCTTTGATCAATGTGGCTAAATTGTTTCCCGAAATAATCACTTTTATAAGTAGGGACATTACGTACGACTTCATCGGACCGATTTTTATCTTTGGCGACAAGACTTCACATTTTATTTATGCCTGTTGTTATCAATTGTGATTGTACGAAGCCCGACACTCTTTTCACCAATCATATGCGTAAAACTCAAAGCAAAAAGGTCTAATTGGTTGATCTTATGCGTCAATGTGGTTAAACTAACAAGTCAGTATGACACTACTTTACCAATATTCCTACAATCTTGACTCAATTATCATATGATGAGACAACATACACACTAATTGAAAACAAGAGTTACTGTATAAACCAACCCCATTTCATCCTTAAATTATTGAGATGGTTGCAATCATGCATCTGGTCTCCAATAGCCGTGAGAATAGAAGGAATTGGTTTGGATTTGTCGTAAATAAAGTGTTGTGCCGAAACTCGAAGTACGAGAATATAAACGAATCAACAAGGAAATAAGATTTGCGTGGTTCTCCTTAAGCACAAAGCAAGAAGGTACGTCCACGAGGAAAGAGCAAGAGGATTCACAATAAACGGGAAAAGAACACACAGAGTTGACTATACCTGTAACTCTAGATGAAGTATCTACAAGATATCTAGGGATAAATCTCTAGCCAAACCCAATATGGACAATCAAACCCTAGGTGAAACCCAATAGAGCATCCAAAGTTTCAAGAACACAAAAGAGAATCACAAAAGAGAATATCCAAATTCTCCACCCTATTCCACCAACTCAAAAAGCCAGCTTATTGGGGTTTTCAAGGCAGGTCACTCTCTCACAATACATACCACAAAAAGCCGTAAAAAGCCAAAAAAAATCACCCTTAGTAGAACAAAAATGGACCCAAGAGGGACAAACCCTAGCAACCCCAAAAGCCTCTATTTATAAGAAACTACAAAAAATTAGGTCGAAACCCTCTTACAAACGCACAGCCACACAAATTCTACATCGGTGGTCTTGACCAAAGAAGCAGAAACTTCCAGGAACAAAACAGGCTTGTTGGTTTGGACCAAGGTCTCATTAGTCCGGACCAGAGATGCTGCAAACAACTTTTCGCACCGAATTTCGCATTTTCTTTGAACGTCTTGAATTCAAGGCATATCTCCAACACAAAGAACCAAACCAACTCTTACGGATTGAAGATTTTGAGAATCAAATCAATCCGCCAAATGCATAATACTTGACTACCCTTCTGGTTTTGAACCATGGTTTCCTTGAATTTGGATAATTTGTTTATAAAGCTTTTAAAGCAACAAAGAACAATAATGATTTTAATTTGGAGGTGTCACCCAAAATGATTAATATAACGCCACCGTCTAGAAAGCAAATGTTTGATCTGTCAAACCTAGAAAATATTAAGGATGTGTTTTTATTTGAACAAATTATTAACTTTTTTTTTCAAAAATTAAAAGATCATTGATATTTCGCATCTTATGGGAGAAAATTAAGAAATTTTTTAAACTAAAATGCATTTATTCATTTTGCAGATGGGAAAATCTTTTTTGAAATGGAAGAATATTTAATACCCATCAAGCGCACGTGTTACCAGACTTTATGTTTGCCCACAACTTACAGTTGGTGGGTTTTTATGGCTAAGAAAGATTCCATGTAAACTTAAATTTACTGTTGATATTGAGCAGAATACTCAAACAGAGCGTAAATTTGTTCACTCTCACTATGATCGGTAGAAAGAGTGTGGGGTCTACTATAAAATAATGTTATACTTACTAAATAGTGATAGGATTCACCACAAAATGATATCATACTTACCAAAGAGTAAGGTGATTCCGTGGATCCAACACATTTTTTACCAATTAGAGTGAGTATTTTTTTCACCTTCATTAGTTGAGAGTGAACAAATTTGCACTCAAGAAACCTTTTCCAACAATCAGATTGAGGGTTATGTTCACTCTCGTTAGGTGAGGATGAACAAATTTGCGCCGAAGGAAACATGGCAATGGAGAGGAGGAGGACACGATGAAGAAACTCGTGATTTAGAGAGGGTGAGAACGATAACAGTGCCCACGTGCATGGCACATTTTAGAGAAACAGTCACAGTCCACTTTGAGACCAGACTTTATTTTGTACTACTTGATTCACATGATCACATATCAGTAATTAGGTTGATTTTTTTGCTACAGTATTTTCTATACTGATTGATGTGAGGATAATGACTTATTGATTTGATAACTTGGAATTCAATATCAAAAATACCTTAGTGGAAAGTGGAAACTCAACATTAAAGACGTAAGAGTTTAGAAATGATATACACACATTTTGGAAGTGTATGGGCTCAACTCAGGTGAGTCCAAAGTCGTTTGATATATGTAGAATACATTGAACGACTCCAATCCCAATTATGTTTAGAGTCAGGGACGGATACAAGGGGGGCCTGGGGGTCACGTGCCCCCTCTAACCCTACTTCCCTTGCTAACCCCGCTCCAAACTATAAATAAAAATAAAAAATTATTATATATGCATTTAGCTTAATTATGTAATATAATGCTATATTTAGCAACACATATATATCTCAAAATTTAAAATGTAGAGTTAATTTTGTGATTCAACTTTCGTTGGCTGGTTCATTTATAATTATTGGTTTATAAATTAGTTGTTTATTTGACGATTTATTTTCTAATTTTCTTTATTTTTAAAAAAAGTTATCAATAAACCATCTTGATCATTCTAAAGACTTGTTAATGTCAAGGTAAACCATAATTTAATTTTGTCTAAGATCGTGTGCTCATTTTTTGATTTTTTTTCCATAAAAAGTATGCATTATAAATTGTAACCCATAATGAATGTCTTAATTTAGCAAGATTATTTACTAAGAAAAATTTCACGATTATAATTAATAAGGTGCCCCGACTAATGTGAATTCCTGGATCTGTCTATGTTTGGAGTTGTGTTCTAGAGTTGAAACAATACAAATAAACTTCTACAATAAGTTTTTCGGAGCAAAGAAAGGGACCGCAACCTTATTTCCAAAAATACTCATAAAAAGAGTATGAGTATTTTATTTTATTTCTTTTACAAAAAAACAGTAAAGGAAATTACATCTCTCGATATATACATTAAGGACACACTTGTTTTTAATCCAAAACTGTATTCTAATTTCTAAAGTTACTCCCATGTCTCCAGACTTTTTGTTTTCACATCTGCTCGCAATTGTTTGCATAAGCCACCCACTATGGGGCTGAAACAGTACAAATAAAGCTGCCTGCATCTTTGAGGGAGAGATCAGAACAGTTTTTTATAAAGGATATAAAGTGAAATTGGATTTGTGGCAGAAAATGAACAGGAAAGAGTAAAGATGACAAAGTGTGAAATTTGACAAGAAACAGAACAGAAATTCCACACAATTTCATGTACAGAAGCTAGAGTCTCTCACTTGCAAAATACAAAATCTATGTATACCGTAATTACAAAGTGACTGAATATTTTATAACCATAGCCACGCAACAAGGCTTTACGCGAAACTTGGTTGTATAGTTGGACTGAATTCCATCACCGCTCAACTGATTAAGCGTATCCGATTTTACAACTTCCTCAACTATGACACAACAAGGATAAATACAAGAATCAAACATAGCCATTGACGGTGTCAACCAAAAAAGGAAAAAGAAAAACGCTTTTATTCGCGCACATTAAATGCGTGAGTTTTGATAACAGCTGCGGCTTTTGTTCAACGAATAGAGCCAAAAGGAGAAAATGAAACTGACAAACCTCCACCACAGAGATGCAAACTCCCGGAGTCTATTTGGTTCTTTAACAGTACCCTGTCAAACAACAAGCTTTCTGCGCAACCATGAAACAGCTCATCCGGGACATAGTAGTTTGATTTTGAGTTCTCTGAGTTGATGCCGCCATTGTCAAACTCTTTCTCAATGTTTTTAATGTAGTTCCTAATGTCTAGTTGGAGCACCGCATTTTCAGTTGGTTTCCGACTTAAGGAGAATTTTGATTTTCGACCCGATTCTGGGTTGTTTCCTCCTCTTAAACTGGCTTGATTTATCACGGGTTCACCAGTGCTGCTGCTAGCAGTTAAACTAGAATCTGTATGGCTATGCACAACATGACCACCTGATTCCTGCAAGTAGGAATATCAATAACATTAAAATCTAAAACTACCAATTCTATGGCGATGTTTGAGGCCTTTGTTAAACTTGGTTACTGGCTTACTGACCGTCCTGTCCATTGATTCCAGGGAAAGGTGTTGGGATGTGACTGTATACCTTGATGGACGGAGAAATTGGAAGCAAAAGAAAGAAAGAAAACAAGAAAGTAAGATACTGCAGAGCTCAACCCTTTCAGTTGAGGGCTCGCTCAATGTGGAAGGAAGGGAAAATGCTTTTGTTATCACGTAAGTTTATTAACACTAGCTGACCAAACTCTTGTGAATGACTTATAGTGTTATAATAACTACTCGTAAACGTCAGCTCATGAGGAGATGTACCTGTTTATAGTTGAGGCAACCAGAGGTTGAAATGCTTGGGCTACCTTGGGCTAAAGATGCAATTGCGCACACAGGTGTAGTGGTGCCGACCGAATTTAGAGGCTGATCTTCTGGTGCAGAGAAATCAGAACTGTCAAAAGTTGATATGGACACGCACTCATCAAAAAAGGCCATGGCTTCTTCCGTCAGGCGCTTCGACATTTTTTTTCTTTCACTGCTATTCTGTCATCCGGTAAAAGTTATTGTTGGAGAACAAGCACAAGGAAAGAGGAATCACTATTACCTTAACAGCAAGATAAAGAATGGAATTTAATTTCTATGTCAGTAACATAAAAACCTTTATTTGTCACACCAACTATACGACGCACAGGTTTCTACTTGGAGAAAAAGTGGCATAGATGTGAAACGTCAGATCAATGTGTGACAGAACAGCAGAAAAGGTTATTACTGCACCTAAAAAGGTCTTCTAAATTTGTTTGATGGAATAAGAAAGGGATTTTCCTGTTGGAATGCCATTGAGAACAGGAATTTTTTTTCCCCCTAATATACTAATTCAACAGAATTTTAGAGAATTTTCTCTAAAGTACAGTAATTTCCAATATTCTTGCTTTACTACTAAAGATAAACGACGACGTATATGGAAAGGAGAATCATGTGGGCTTAAAGTAGAAGTCAAGGGTTGCAACCCTACAAGGGAGTTGGCACAAAAATCTCAACCTACTTGGAGATTGCAGGTTATGTGAGTAATCTAAAGCTTTATCATTTTCAGACAACAAAAAGCTATTTAGAAGAGACCAACTGGCAACGGTACTTTCTAACCTCCTTCCACATTATGAAGAGAACACACGCCCCATATCGATGCAATGAGATAATTCCATCCGCCCACCACAAAGTCTTGACTCTAATGCATATTCTTAACCACTTATTCTGATAAATTTTATCACTAGGCCCCAGGGAAAACAGATATAAT